>VZRX01021757.1:0-45448 GCA_013398075.1 Notiomystis cincta
GTCAGGCCCCTCTGAGAAGAGGTCCACTTCCCAGATGAGGTTGTCAGCATATGGATTGATGCCAAGCTCCAGAAGCAGCAAGATCTTACCCTCCACGTATTAAGACCACAGTCAAGGGTGGCAGGCCTGGACACAGCAGTCCAATGAGTGAGGGAGGATTTACCATGGGACTGGAACTGTTGCCAAAATTTCACAAAATTCATATCAAACTTCAGCATTAGGCCATGTAAATACCTAGAATTCCTACGAAGAAGATCTACAGTCGGTATAAACTCAACTATTTTTTTCTTAACAGGATCTTTATATTTAGATGGTTTCCTTGTCTTCTAAATTAGAGTTTTTAAGAAGTGCAATTTGCAAGCTTTTTTTTTTCAATAACTGATGACTATTCCAAAAGGTATTGTGAAACTAATTGGGATCTGCACAAAATACCAGTTAGTTTATTTCCACTGTATTCCAATTATGACATCTTCTTGGCTTAGTGATATCTAATGGTGCCAAGATAACTGCTAATATTTTTTGAATAATTGGATGATTTCACAGTAGTATCTAAAGTCATCTGATTTTTCTTGGACAACAGCCCAAGATTTTTCAAGTGACAGAATAACGACCTAACTGCAGATGTAATGTATATTGCCTGCTTAGAGATTGTATTCAAAAACCTTACTAAACCCACCATCTTGAATTACTTATAGAGTTTTTGGGAGACTGGGGAAATTGTATTATACAGAGATAAGTTCCACTCCCTCCCTCAGTAGAATTCATTTCTTAAACAACAATAGGTCCCTGGGTATTTCTATGATCACTTGTGCATATTGGCCAAGGAAAGAGACTATTAATCTGATCCACAGATGAAGCAGAACTGGTTTTCAGTGCAAGAACTGCAAAAATGTTGAACAAGTCAAGTTCTCTTGGCATATTCACCTGGTAGACCAGACACTCTTCTAAAATAAATCAGGCAAGGTAAGCACCATGGCAATTCTTGCAGGGGCTAATAACATACTCTGCTGAATACTGATCTGACTTTTCAGTTCTGTGTGCCAGATTTCAGGCATCTAAACAAAGGTGGATCTTTGAAATGGCAAATGCTCACTCCTGCTGTTGACATTCTCCCACGCAAAAACCCCAGGCTGTTTGACTTAGACATCTAAATCCAGATGTGAATGCCTAAGTCTATTCTGTTGTAGGAATATGACTTCATAAAGTCTGAAAATGGATTTTCTTTTTTTTTAATTTCAGAATTTTCAGGGTTTTAGGACTGAGAGGAGTTAAACTATCCAGCCCATAGGACATTTGAGTTCCATCAGCTCATGAGATACAAATGGAGATAACAAGTCACGTGAGCTACCTGGACATTATTTAAAGCTGGCAATAAATAATGATGAAACCTTAAGATATTTTTAAATGCCTCTATTTGATATGGCATTGTAAAGAAAGCTTTAGGAAAAAAAAAAGAAACTTTTTTTTTACCTCTTCAGTCAATAAAAAGTAAAGGATAATAATGATTGGACCTATGGTTCCTGTAAGATGTAGTGCTCTGAAATAATTGTTTCAGTTACCTAACTTACCTAACTACATGTACATATTGCTTAATAAATAAATAAATAATCTTAAAATTTAAATAACATAATAATTATTGTAAAATAAAATAAAATAATATGATAAGATATGATATAATAATAATCTTACTTTAAATTTAGTTCACTATTAAAAAAATCCCTCAATGATCATAATATTTAAAATTATTTTTAGGCATGTTAATTGTGTTTAAGTTTTTATCTAAATGCACCTTGACATAATTCAACACTAATGAAAATAGCAGAAGAAACATCATAGAAGACTTGGGATACTTTCTCTTCTGAGCACCATCAGCAGTTCCAGCTGCAGAGGGGGCTGCTAAAGATGAGGTGGTTCAGAACAGTGGATTACTTCATAGAGTTTTGAATTGTATATTTGCTTTCTATAATTTAGGAATAATAGCCATAATTTTGCATAATTGACATTTTGGTAAAATAGGAAGATCATGTAATTCCTTTTGGAAATATTACATATGTCTTTCTTGATCTCTGCAAAAGTTCCCAAGAACATAAAAGCAGGAGAAGTGTTTCATGGTTTATTATGATCCCATTGGTGAAGTACTAGGGAAAGTGATTGTCTGATTTGGAAGTTCAGAAAAATATATAATTTAACCTAGATCGTAGCATGCCAGAATGTCTGAATTTGAAGGGCTGCAGCTTTATACTAAATAAAATAGGAGTTGCTAAAATGCAGTTTATATTTCCTAACAGCATCCATTATGAACATTAAAAAGTTTATATAAAGAACTTTCCATTTCTGAAACTAAGAAAATTGGGTTTATAATCTGATTAGGGTAAAGTAAAGCGTCCCATAATTACCAAAGGAAAATATTTTCAGAGACTTTGTAGTGTTTTCTGGTCACACCAGAATATGTAAATAAAAGCTGTGAGCCAACATAAAAATATTGATACAAAAATGTTGCAATATGAAGGAAAAACTATTACATGAGATCACAGACACTATAATTATCAAATCGTATTTACAACTCGAATGTGTCAACCTCGGTTCTTGTTTCTCTAAAGCTATTAAAATTTCCACGTCACAAACACAGCTGCAAAACTCCAGCCCTTCAATAATTTTAGGAGAGTGAGACTTCAGCTGCTCTGTTAAACTGGGTATTCTACCCCAAAACTTAGGAAATTAAATATATAGTCAATATTCAACTTCAGTAAGCTTGATGAGACCATTTCATTTGGAAAGAGAAGTAGTGTAAGTGCAGAGCCCCTGGAATTTTTAGAATTAGTATATCAGTCTTTCCATTATAAATTCTTACTTTGAGGTGTTTCTTTAGTATACCATAACATTTGGCAGAGAAGCTTTTAGAGCGGGGGAGAATATTTTTAAATAGAAAAGATATAAAACTAATTTGACTGTTCTATATTAAAGGACACAGTAAAAGAAATGAAGTCTGTAATTTCTATATCCCCCAAGCTGACTGCCTTAAAAAGAGCCCTGTTTTCAATATGTTGTAAATCTCTATCATATGGCTAAGATATTTAAGGTTTGTAGACAATGAAAAAGGATAAATGACAAGACTAAAAAAGAATTGCATTTGTACTAAGCAGCTATTTCCTGTATTTGTAATGAATAAATGAATTAATTTATTCAACATGTCTCCATGATTCAAAGTGAATCAACATTTGATAAGGGCCCAGAGTCAGTGTATCCTATCTGAGCTAGGAACATGTTTTCCAAAGCTTGGGGAGCTGCAGCAGTGTCTGGGATGCATTAAGGAGTGGCAGAGCAGAGCTTGCCACTGGACGCAGCAGCTGCATCTTACTCTGCCTTGGACGGCGCAGCTGCTGCCTTCGCAAAGCAGCCCGAGGGTGTGGTGTCCCAGACCTCGGAAACTGTGGCCAGCCCACACGCTCCCCCAAACAAACGAGGCCTTTCAACACCTACTTAGCATCAGCAGAGCCCTCCCTGGTGGCCTCCTGGCCAGAATCCCACACGTTCATCGCTGGGTCTGGGCTCCACTTCTGCTCGGGCACGGTTCACGAAGATGCCCCAGCCAGTGTCCAGCCACAGGGAGAGATGGACCAGCTCGTGAACAAAGCTGGAAATGAACTCATAAAACACTACACAGCTGCAGAGTGGCACTCAGGAGTGGCTTGGTGCCAGCTGACCATGTGCTGCACGATTGCTGCTGCCAACACCGACATGACGATAGGAAATCGTAGCCAGGGCAGCAGGGAAGGAGGGGACCGTCCCCATCAGCCACAGCACGGCCACAGGTCAGCTGCATGAATGGGAAACCCAGCCTGGGGGGCTTCTCATCCCACCTTTCCTGGCAGCCTCAGGACAGAAACTCTGTACTTTTGTCTGTAAAAACTGCAAGAAGTGTCCTCAGAAACGAAAATGTAAAAATCATCAACGATGTTTTTTGGTTGAAGAAATCCAAAGACTAGATATTTTTGCTTTTAAACCTTTGAAATTGTTATGCTAAGTTATTATGTGACACAGCATTGTTGTCAGCTTGGCATAAACATATAAACAATGAGATATCCTGTGGCTAAATAGAAAACAACAATAGATTACTGCAATGAAAAATTGCTTGTAATAAAGAAGCCAAAGCTCAAACTCACCATGATCCAAGAAGTTTCAAATGCATAATGGATCAGAAACTGAGTGTTGAGAAAACTGTTCAAAAGCAAACAATTTATGCCAAGGGGTGAGGAATGGTCCTTTCTACAGATTTATTTTTTCTCTTTTCTGATTGGCCAAAAATGGAAGAAGATGGCCCTCAAAAATCTTGTATAAACAAACTCTTCTAGCGTTTCTTCAAGAACATACATAAATGTGACATTTCAGGAAGAAATATTGTAAGAAACCCAATACTTTAGCCTAAAGTATCCCAAGTCTACAACATTTTTATTCCATTAAGATGTGCATTCAGCTAACAATTTGAAAGAAAATCAGCTCTATGTTTTTAGGCCAACACAAGAAAATTAAAAGCTAACACAGTGTAATGGAGTTGGGGACGTGCAAAATTAAATACCAGTCTAGTTCCAAGAAAACCCAAACACCATTTCAGCTTAGTAGTGGCAGATTTCTTTTAGAATTCTCTTTGGAAAGGTGGTGGGAAACCTTTTCACCTTGGGCAGGCCACCCAGTAACAGGCTTTGTGCTATCACTGGTCTTATCATGTGACCTTAACCTGTATCTTTCTGGTCTTTCTTTGCCAGTTTTGCTTACCTTTCATGCTTTCTTATCTGAAGTTACAGCTCAAGTGTTTCCCTGGCACTGCCTCATTCACCAGGCAGTATCTCTTGATAAGCTCTAGTTAAACTGAAGGTAGATGGTCATCAGCTGATGCTTGAATTTGGGGATTATGTTTAGTCCAGCAGATTTTAGGCAGGTCAGCTGCACTCCAGGTGAGACCAGGATGCAGCTCTTTCCCCAGCTGGGATGGCTCACACTCCCACTGAGCTAAGCCAAGGGAACTGAGATAACTGCTGAACACACAGGATACTGCTCTTACTCTTGGGTCTGCCCGGGAGGTTCTCGCCCTTATGAGACTTATGAGGCCATGTCTGTGGCAAAAAAATCTTCTTCCTACCTGGGAATAATTCACACAGGTAGGAGGGTATCTGAATAATTCACAGGTTCACTATGATCACCATAAACATATTTTGTTGTCCTTAATCTTGTGCCATAGAGTTTAGGAAATAATCTTCAGGTTGTTTTGGTTTTTTTTTCAAATGCATCTCATTTAACTATTGGCTCTTCACTATTGATGGTGATTAATGATTAGTCACATATGTCTAACAGCTTTTTCCAGTTGACTGCCCAGATGTCTGAGAGCTTTAAAGCAGGAGAAACAAGGAAGGATGATTATTAAATACTGATTAATCAAGAAAAGTGCATTCTTGAGTTTCTTGTTGCTGTATGTTAGACTCTATTACAGCACATACTCTGTAAAACAAAACACTGTTTGTGAATCAGAATATATTTACAGTTACATTCTTCTGTAAAAGGAGTTTAAGTTACAGCTGAAGTTACTTAAGAGAGTATTTTCAGCATTTTACTCTGTGTAAAAATTGCATTCTGTGTGTTTTATAACTCACCAATACCCGTGCTCTTTGTCTTTCCATCTGAGTGTGCACAGACTCTTTGGGTGTTCCCAATTTTGACTAAATGGCTTGTTCATGTTGATTATATAATGACACATATTTCCAAGGCTGTAGTTGGATGCAGGTGTTAAGGTCAACTTTTTGTGTTTTGATTCTCTGGAGGATCTTCAGAAAATGAAGCATCTGTGGTTACATTTATAATTATAAATCATGCAATGAGGTCATTGTAGATCTCTTTGTTTTCATAATAACAGCATGTAACATTTTAAAGCACACAGATTGTATACTGGAAACAATATTTAACAGGAAACATCCAAAGGTAAAGTGCCCAGAACATTTCTCAGGCACTTATTATTATATACTTGGAGGTAGTTCTAAAGTCCTCACTTCTTTTTTAAGGCAAGTCCTTCACAGATTTTTTCCAACACTTTTCAAAAGAAGTATACAAACTGTACTGCAAACAAAGGTAATACCTAAACTATGCAGTACTAGAAGAGTCCTTATTTAATAAGTGAAGCTAAAGTGTGAAAAATATGGAACCTCTTCTGTAATAAAAATCACCTTTTATTGGCATTACTACCTTTTTTCCTTATTAAGGAAGTGGCAGTTGGTACACAGTACTGTTTGCTCTACATGATACGAATGGAAATAATAAGCTAGTGGCTAAATATTTACTTATTACATTCTTCTCCTATATGCTATTCACCAAGTCATGCGACTTGCATTTTTGCATAGGAAGATGATCAATGATTAACCACAGGTTACAACAAATTCCCTGGACAATCCCATAGAAATTTCTGAAAAATGGCTACTGTTTATTAAGGTGGATAAACACACAAAGATTATATCCTCTTTTTAGGTCATTTGTGTCCAAATTAATGGATTTTTTTCAGTATTTTTTTCTGTTCTGCATTATTTGGTAGAGAAGAAAATTCTACTGGGAGAGAAACTTGGTAGTCCATGTGTGAGAACATCAAAAATATTCAAAAAATAATTTAAAAAATAGAAATACTTTTTCATTATCCCCAAACATTTTCAGTCAAAACAAGTAATTCTCTAGGCTTGGAGTATCCTGAAAAATTTCTGATTTTCTTGAGTAAACATTTCCCACAAAATACTTTGCTCATCCTTACTATTTTGTATGGAAAACAAACAAACAAACAACAGTTTTGATTCGTATTTCATGCCCTAGAGGGTGGGAACAGTTGATAAAAGAAAAGGTGTGACTCTGCAGCATGACTCACGTTGTAGGGAGTCCTGTGTGCCAGGCAGTGGTCACCTCGATGGAATTTCTGCATGTAAGGACTGCTCAGCCACTAACTGCACCTCTGGGAGGCATGGTGGTGGTGAGAGCAAAGGGGAAAGGACAGAAACATGTCTTAAGATAATTTGGAGAGGAATGGGAGTCCAGCACAGGCAGGTGACAGCGTTGCACAGAACAGAGACAGAATTTTGTCCTCTGCATTCTATGCGTTCCAGCTGGCTTCAGTGTGCCACTCAGTCTGGGAGGAAAAGATGAATGTGATCTGCATCACCAGGCTCTCTGCTGAGCAAGAAAGGAATAGAATAGAATTATAGAATCACAAAGTATCCTGAGCTGGAAGGGACACACAAGGTTCATCAAGTCTGGCTCACAGCTCTGCACAGGACACCACCAGAAATGACACCATGTGTCAGAATATACAAATTTAGTCTCACCAAAAAACGTCAGCTCTGCAGAGCTTGTTGAGGAACTTGCCCACGTCTTTCCCGGAGTATGTCCTGTCTGGGGCTTCATTTGCTATTAAGGATATGCAGGCCAAAAACTTACCCCTGTGAATCTCTCAGCTACCCGAGCACAGTGTCGTGGTCTGTGGCCCACTTTCCCTTGGTGCATCTGGGAGTAAATCATCATCATCTTTTTCAGGGAGTGATCCATAGAAAAGCTGAAACTCTTATTTGCTTCATGTTTGCATGCATGTTTCACTCACTGATGCCTGTGTAACTCTTTATAAATGACTGTACTCTACCAAAAATACCACAGAACATTCCTTCTGAAGCCCAGCTAACCCCTTAGTTTCTTAATTTTGCCTTCACTTGTCAAGGCAAAACGCAGGAACATGTTTGCAGACTTTTTTTCATATGAAAATGAACCACCTTTCATCTACTTCTGTACATGCACTCACATTTTAATATACCACACTACAGCACCTCTGATCTTATTCCTGAAGAGATTGTTCCACGTCTACTCTCATCACAGGACTCTCTGTGCCACAACAGCAAAACAGCAAGTGATGGCAAAGGGGAATCTGAAATGAGTATTTTGCTTCCTCATTGATTTCTACCTTATATACTTGTCATACCACTCTCAGGAAAGAACAGATGCTAAAAATAGCTAGAGTTAAAAAATAATTATTTTAGAGGCTACAGGAAGAAAGTAAGAAGTCACTGACTGTTACATAGAGTTCTCGATATTTATCTGATTCACTGAGTCACAGAGTTAATGGACTTACAAGACAGCTCATCACTTCTGCATCACTGCTAGTGTGAAACTATTTTTATACTACTTTCTCCAGTGCTTAAATCTACTCCTATATTAGTATTTTCTATTTATACTTACTTTCCTTAAGCACATTGATTTTTGCATTTCAATGCACCACAAATGTACTATCATCATGATGGTAAAGACTAAGCATGCAAAAAAATTCCTCAGAGTCCCAAGTTTAGAGGTTACAAAGTAAAGCCTCAAAATGCCACGTAGAATTGTAGATAATTATCCGAGAGATTCACTGAGTCACAGACTTATTAATGCATTAAGTCCCCTCAGTATAATGAGAATGCTCATCTTGGTTCTAGAAGGTGTTGGTGTTTAAAATACTGTTTTATTTTCTTTGATTCTGAAATTGCATAAAACATCTTCCTTCTGGCAACCAGTACCTACACTCCCCTGTAAAATTATCTGCATTTTCATATTATGAAACTGCTGCCATTAGTTTTCTTTTAAGCTCTAACTCTAACAACAGAATTTCTCTTATCAGTAGTTTTCTTCCACAATGTTTCCAATTTAGTTACCAAGAATAATAAGGATATGCAGTCTGTGTGTTTTTTCTAATGTTTGCATTGGATGATTCCTAAAACAGTTCACAAATTACTTAACACCAACTGAAATGTTAGGCCCTAAAGATGACTCAGTTTGCAATCACAACTCATTAGTAAGATTCCAGGAAGACAAACTATCATAGGAAAATACAAGTGTGTCCATGTGAAGTTTTCCACTTGGAAAATCTTGAATTTTAACAGTGTTTTTCAGAATAGCTCCTAAAGGTTTCTGTTGACAGCTCCAGCCCTCACCAAGGTGTGTTTTGCACTCATTGTGCTATTCCAATTAAAAGTCATGAGTTTGAAAAGAATAAATGTTTCATTTTAGTTCACATTAAATCTGTATTTTTGCTTTCATAATAAAAACAGTAGGTTCATAATCTCAGAGTGACTAGTAAAACATCTGAGCTGATTTTCTGCAACACTTAGTATAATTATACAACTTATTTGAAGCTGATGTACAGTACACCAGATATAGTCAGTGGAAAAGAGGATTGGGACTTGCTGGTGTTTCGTTTGTCTGCAGTTTCCACTGGTGGTATCCTCAAGAATAAAATTAGATTTTCCTGTGCAAAGAATTAAACTTCACAGAAATCACTGAAGTAATTAATTTCACCCTGTAATGGTCAAGAGGTTCAGTCTATCAGAAAGGTGACTTTGACTTCATCACTCGTTTTGTAACTGCCCACAGAAGGGGCACGAGGCTGAAGGACAAACACGCGCTGCGCTTATCTGGGGAAAAAGGGCACCCTTGAATGACCTCCTCTGCAGCTCAGCCTTGTGCTTGGAAGCAAGATGCCATCTTCTCATCAGCTGCAAGTGTCCCTGGCACGTGCATCTGCTGAACAAGCTGGCAGTGAAGTCTTGCAGGTGTGCATTTCTGCTGAAAACATCCAGGTTTGGAATGGAGAGGAGGAACACCAGTCAGGAGGTAAGCTCAGGGTTAGTTCTCTTTTCTATTCCCCTTCCCACAGTCCAAACCCTGTGAACAATCAAAGGGATATCTCACCTTCCTGGAAGGACTTCCCATCTCCTGTTGCTTGTCTTCCTGGAGAAATCTCCAGTGTTCAGCAAAGGTATATATCCTCACAGCTCACAGATGCACAACCTTGCACCTAGGATATATTTACACATTGATGCCTTTCTTGGGAACTGGAACATAAAAAAGCTGTCCCTAGAATAACACATATTATTTTCTCCATTTTTTACATATTCATAAACCCAGAAATATAAATTGCTAAGTACCGATTTGCAAATAGGTCGGTATGTTCATTCTCATACTTTATTCTGTTTTTAAAACCCAGATTAAAAAAAGAAGAAAACAAAAAAGAAGAACAATCCAAAAATAACAGAAGTAGCATTTAAAAGACAACTGGGAAAATCTGATCAATATTAATAGTTTGGTGGATATATTGTCAGAAACCTACAGGCTACTATTTGATCAATATCTACTGCTAGCTAGTCTTAGCAATAGCACATTTAAATCAATAATTCTTTTTAATATTTTATGTCCTCCTAACATTAGCCTGTTCTTGTGTCTCTTTTTCATTGCTATTCAAAGCTATTGGCAGTGATCTTGACATTTTTCTAGGTTTTAAGTGACTCAGGTTTCACTTAAATTAGCAAACATAGCAACAATTTTTCGCTGATTTACAGCTCAGCTACATTTTAAGAACTTTGGTTGAATTTTGTTATTCCACTTGGAAGCAATTCCATAATTTTTATTTAAGAGACAAGGCTTAAATTAAAATACTTTTGACTTTTCTGTTTTCATTGTGTATAGTATCCAGGATGTATCAAACTGACTTCTGATACATATCTGATTAAGTGTTATGATTGCAGGATGACAAATAAGAATTTCAATCTTCCATTGTAATAATCCAGAGGAGCCATTTTCATTTTGAGTCCCCAGTTTGGGTTTGCAGGGATTTTTTGAAAGGATGTTTGGAACATTTTTTTATTTCACTATTATTCTGTAGCTGTGGTGGAAGGTATAGAAATACACTGATGAGTTTTTCTGTGTTTCATTAAAAGTGGAACATACTTTTAGCTCAAAAATTCTGATTTTTCGGAGCAGAGTTACTGCACAGTTAACTACACCTCAAGCATTTCCTTCTATATTGAGACAGACCAGCATCTGGTAATATTCTCTGTGACACAGAAAAGCACACAGCATCCCATTATTTAAATTAGGCAGGGAAGGTTAATTAAACAAAGGTCCTGAACTGAAGTCACACAGCAATTAAATAAGCATCAATCCAACACTGCTTTTTCACGCAGACTACTTCCCTGTAAGTGGTGTTTTAGCAATTATCTTATCAATTGCTACTAGCTCAGCAGTGATTTATATAATTCTGCCTGTGTAGTTAGGCTGGTGTTGGATTATATCCATTGAAATGAACGTAGCAGTTGGATTAAATAGCTCATTTACTTTTCAATGAGTCACAGGAAATACTTAAACCAGTTTACCTTGTACTTGCAAAAGCTTTGTACCCCAAGTTAAAAAAAAAAAGGATGTATGACCTGATCCAGAGCTTGCTGAAGTCCTTTAAATCTTTCCACTAACTACAGTCAGCCTCTTAGATACATGTGTAAAATAGATATAATATGTACATGCCCTGTCCTTCTGTAATTTCTGCTGTGTGCAATAACTCCTGCAGTTTTAGTGTGCCTCTCTCACTGGAGTTCATCAGATCCCTACACAGAGCTGGGCTGAGAGCTCAAGGTACACGAGCTGTTAATCTTCCTCTATGCTCAGGGCTGCACCTGTGCAAATGAAGTCCAGAGGGGTCTTTCAAAGTAGGCTTGGCTGCAGGCAGACTTGGCAATCTTCCTAGTGCTCTGCAGTGCTTCAGCAAGACACTGAACAGAGCAGAGGAAATGTAGGTGCTGTTTGCTTAGGGCAGAATTGCACATATTCTGTGGGAGGGCATCACAGAAGCCTGGAAGTGCTGAACACCAAGGTCATGATTTTGTCTTGCCAGCCGCTCTTATGTCAGCCACCCTTGCATGTGTGGCTCCACTGAGAGAGGTTTATTCACTGCCCAAAACCACACAGGAGCATTGTTAGCAACACTTCTTACAGACCAGCACCAAAAAAAAGCTGCCTGCAAAAGTCACTGAAATTTTTGACAAGGAAGTAATTTTGGAACAAATGCCATCATATATACTGGGAAAAAAAAAATGCATCTGAACAATCCCTTTCACAGAGAGATCTCAAGATTTCTCCCCACACATGGATAAATATTTTCTTTATCTGTGGGCAGATGTGAAAATTAATTGCAAAATAGTGGCTGCCTACAAGTGACAGTGAGGGTGTGTGGTAGACCTAAAGAAAATTATATTGAACTACCTTTAAAGCAGTCCTTACTGCAAACTGAATGCCATTTATTTCTGTCATGTCTTTGGGTTTGCTCCTTTTTTCAGGAATATGCACACCCACTTTTGACAACAATCAATGCTAACAAGGAAAGCTTCACCAAAGTTCCTTATGCAAGAAAATACCAGCAAGAAACCTGTATAAAACTGCCCTTTAACAAGAAGATTACTTCTGTGCCACCAAGAATCTACATTTTTATCTCCTCGTGCAAAGGGACAAATGAAGCTTATGCAATAAATAAATTTCTGGAAATCTTACCTGCTTTAAAGGTAAACTCTCTAATCTGTGACACATACAAATGCTGTCTAATGGATCCTGTGATTTAACCTTAAAAAAATAACCAATAATTTGGAGCATGGATCATGCTTTACACCATTACAGTCTGGCAATACCACTATCCTAATATTAAAAGTACTAAGAAATTTCAGAGGGTTATTATATGACTAAAATTCCCAACACAGGAAAAGGAAGGGTCTGATTATTGTGTCCTCAGCATTTCTTGGATGTCAGACTTTGTTCAGGTGTCTCATTCTCAAAATAATCTCCTAAAAATGATAATTCAGCCTTGAAAATATTGGTTGATTTTTGTAGATGCAGCAACCAATGGGCCAATCAATGGTTCAATTAAATTCAAAGAGTTTTGAGGTTAAGTTTATTCACTGTAGAAATGTGCAAAATGTATGCTTAAGGCTCAGTTCTTTCAGGCTACTGGCACACAAATGACATAAAGAGGAGCAAATTATTTGTAAGGCTTATTGCTGGTGGTGCAACAGCTCAGGAATTTTCAAAAAACAGAACATGGCACCAATGGTGACACTGGGCCAGATCTGAAAAAATGGAGCTGTTCTCAGATATGTAAATTCATCTATATAGATGAATACATCTAGAATCTATCTTAGAATTATATACATTATTCTCTTCTGGAATGAGATATTCTCCTTTCAAGTATGATTTAAATCTAAGATTTCCATGTTGAGATTATGAGACATTTTGGGTTTATTTTATAAACTTTCATTTTGTAAGAAAGACATAAGATATACTAGATTTAAAAGTCATGGTCTAAATTGTTACAAGCACTGTGCTAGAGTATGGGCCAGTCTTAAGAGAGACTCCAAAGACAGAAATGTTGACATTCTTAATTAAAAGATAGCAATGAAATTAATTTTATACCTTTAGCTCTTCTATTGAATTTCAACACTAGCACACACCCCTGTAGTGTGTGATGGTGCCAGTGGGGTTCTATTTTGGCTCTTGAAGTTGTCTTTCCCTCCATATTTGCTGGGGGAGAGCAGCACAGTATTTCTGACAATTCTTATTTAGGAACCACGCATCTGAGCTACCTCAGATTTCAGCTATGTTTGGATCCAGATCAGAATCATGTAACTTGGATTAATCTCTGTTATTGATAAAGTCCTCAGAATAATGCTGAAAAAGCAAATATTAAGGTTGCACTGAGTACAACATATTTTGCCTTGTATTTCACCACATGATCTCAGCTTTCTAAAATGGGTCTCCCATACAAAATTCTATCGCACTTAAAAATGCAGGATTGCTTCACAAGTATTAATTTTTGAAGTGCCCCTTTGTGTCAAACAGGTACTACTGTATTCAGTTTGTGTTGATACAGATGAATACTCAAAATCAGTCCACCTATACACTCAAGGGTAAGTGAAGTTGAGCTGCCCTGGTCGTTCACAGCATAGCAGTTCTCCATTGCTGCTGCTTCCCAGAATAATAAATGACAGGTCAATACCTGTAAGCAATGCCTGCATCCTGCAGTCATATCAGAAAAGGGGTCAGGGTCAGAATGACACCGTGGGCCAGCTGCTACATGCAGGCAGATGACATCCCCATATACATTCTGCCTGTTGCAGAATCAGGAGGGCTGGAGTCACTGGCTCTTTCAGGACCAGACAGGAACTCCATGTAGTTGAATGAAGGTTATGTAGATTCAGGAGGCACAGACCAAGTACCTGGAAGGGAGATCCTGGAAATTACTAAATAAGCTGCAAAGGAAACCACTTGATTTCAAGTGATTTCAAAGCCCAAGAAATCAACTGAGATGCAAATGATGGCTAGGAGAGCACTGCTGCAGGAGAGAAAGGGAGTTTGCTTTGACTAATTTTGCAAAGAGATCTACCTCTGGTTTTGAGAGAGAGAGAGAGAACTGATTCACATGGTCCATGGACTGAATCAGCATTTCCTCTCTTATGGAAGCTGCCGTATGGTATTTTCTCCTGCAACTCCCTGCCTCAAAGCATAGTCTTCCTCATGTCAAAGTTCACTTCTTTCACTTCTGTTGGGAAATGGGTGGAAGGCTCTGGGTAGTGCCTGACCAGCTGCAGCTATTGCAACCCAAGGGATACAAGGGTTACAGAGCAAGAGAAGTGCCTGGACACTAAAAGGGGAGACCCAGTTGCCTGTGACAGTCTGCAGTGTGTCAGACTGAGATCCTGAAGAAAAAGTCACCACAGAAGCCTTCTGGATCTTTGGCAGCTAGAATATAGATGAGCAATACCTGGTCTGTAACTCAGTAATGAGACTGGTGGCAATCCAGAAATGGTCCCACTGAGTGTGGTCACACTGCTTACGCAATGCTCTCCCTCAGCTGTCCCAAACCTCACACACATTAAGTGTCTTCCTCTCTTTTCTTCACCTTTGTCTTCTGTAAGCCTTTTAGGCTGCATGGTCTGCTTGGTTTCAATGAATGAATGCTTTTATTTGCATCTTTGGTTAACTTGACATGCATTAAGAGTGATTTCAAGATGACTGAATAACAACAAAGCCTTCTCCACCCAAATACGTAGTGAAAATATAAACCGCAGCACCTTAACAGTGCTGTAATATGCACCTCCTGTGCATCAGAGAATAACAGAGTGTTCTTCACAGGGGCCAGGGCATGAAGAAATGCCCAGTGATTATTGAGTAACAGGGAAGGCACTCTGCCAGGCCTGAGACACTGGGAGCCATGGCTGAGTCCAGAGAACAATCTAGCTGTGTCTTCCAGAGGCACTTCTGAGACAGGATTCATAACGGCTTCTAATTAGCAGAAACCTGTGTTTGTCCTTGGCAACAACAATAGAAGTGTCAGTGTTATAAGACACCTTGTTTAATGGAAGACGGGGGTGAGGAGTGGATTTTGTTTTTTGGTTGTTTTTTATAATTTGATTATTACAAAATGTGGGATGAGGGACAGGACATTTCAAGCAAGAGTGTTTTTGGAGGCGGGACTGTAATTTCATACTCATACAGAAAAAGATTGGAGCAGAAACAACAAAAAAAGCCTTTCCCTGATGAGGGGCTTTGTATACTATGTCCATTCAGCACTCTGAGGATGCCACAGGTGGAGTAAGAAGATCAGCTCTATTCTGGGAAAATCAGGGGTACTCTTGAAGCATAAGTACAGCTACTCTTTGCTGAGACAATTGGGAAAGATGCAGAAGAAGAAAGAAGGTAGAAGATAGGAAAAAGCAGCCAGAAGAGAGACTTCATGACCATGATAGGAGAATTTAGTGACCCAGGGACCCAAGGGGTCATTTGACTTTGAAAGATTCTGCCTCTAGACTTTCCATAAGGGCTGTTTGTGTTAAGGCATATCTTGCAGTCTTTGAAAGTTTATTGAAAAGCATAAAGTAGAAAAGAGGACCAGATGTCTGCTTCATTATCAAGCTGCTGGAGAATGATGTTCTATTTTCAACACACTCATCAAGGATGAGCTTCAGATTACAGCCAGGCTACAGAAGCTTTATTAAAAAAAATGAAAGAAAGGACTTGCAGCAAAGAAAGGAAAACTGATTTATTTATGGATGTGGTTGAACGGCTGGAAAACCTTCATTACATTAACCACAGACGTTAAGAAATTTACCCCAACTGGTTCACTTTGGTTAGCATCAAATATTTGACTGGAAATAAGTTTTGTAAAGCTGTCTCTGTAAGGATTGCAGACCTCAGCTCTGCCTTTGGTATGCCTGGAAGTTTTACATCACTTCTGATTTACTCTGCAGCCATAGATCTGAGCTAGGAGATTCCTCAGTGCATATGCCACTGTTCTCTTTTCTGTGAAAAACAACAGGATAGCACTTAGTTTTTAGTGTGAATGCTGAGATGGTTGGGTTGAGCAGTACCAGACCCTTAAAAGAAGGATGTCACAGAAGTTCTACGGCATTGGTAATATTTTTGTTGATGTTGAAAATTTGCTTAGATACTACAGCAGTGGGCTCTACAGAACATGCTCCAGAAAAAGAAAGAAACCAAATATTTGCACATGCTGGAAAGGGAGTGAGTCAGCAATTGAGTGGGAACATTAATCAAAACTCAACAATGAGCAACATTGTGATGAGTCTTTCTTCAAGCATGGCATTCACCAGAAATTTCTCCCAAATTTAAGTTTTAAGAAGTGGATTTATCTGGAAATTCTTTTGCTCAAAAGAAGTGCAAAAATAGGTGGTATAAAATTGTTATTATTTTAAACTGCAGTTGTATTCAAAGGACTAGAAGGAAAACTCCTCATTCACTCCTGAGACCTCATTTGGCTGCATGTATGTTATGGAGAGAGGTTAATTAGCTAAAAGGACTCTTGGGCCATGTTATAACTCCTGCCTGGAAAACTGTTGCTGTCCATACAAAAAGAAAGAAGGCAGTGAATGGAATCAGGGAGGGACAAGCCAGGAGAAATATTTTTTAAAGAATTCCAAGAGTTTAGACTAATCAAACAACTCAGTTTTCATGGTTATCTGGGTAGTCATTTTGACACCCTGCCACATTGCACAGGCGAACTAGTAAATTAATATATACTGTTGTTGAAATAAAGCCATCAGTCACACAGTTGTGCCTCCAAAAAACAGATAAACAACATTGTTCAAAAACTAGCCAGTGTCAGAAATTACGCAGCCTTCTGTATCAATAGCATTCTGGAAGAAGTCCAGACCTGTCAACAAGGAAACATGCAATATGATTTAATAACTACAGCAAAAAAACTTAGTGTCCAACCCATCCTTACTGAAGATGGAAAACTGTTAGTGTTTCCACACAGAATATAACATGTTTAGTTTGCATGTGATTTTATCCTGAAAACACGTATTGTTATTGTGAAATCCAAATGTTTGCTAAAGAGGGAGAGCATTGTTAAATTTTTTACTGTTTATTCACTGAAAATTCCTGGACAATGGTCCTGCTTGATGGACCTGATCTCCTTCTCTGAAAAGGTGACCTGTTTCACAGAGAGGGGAGAGGCTGAGGAGATTGTCTACCTGGACTTTAGTAAAGCCTTTGACACCATTTCCCACAGCATTCTCCTGGAGAAATTGACTGCTCATGGCCTGGATGGGTGTGCTCTTGGCTGGGTAAAAAATTGGTGGGGCCCAGATTGGTGGTGAATGGAACAAAATCCAGCTGGTGGCCAGGCACTGGTGGTGTTCCCCAGGGCTCAGTACTGGGGCCAGTCCTGTTTAATATCCTTACTGATGATCTGGATGAGAGGATCAAGGGCACCCTCAGTCACTTTGTAGATGACACCAAGCTGGTCGTGTGTGTTGATCTGCTGGAGAGTAGAAAGGCTCTGCAGAGGGATCTGGACAGCCTGGATTGATGGGATGAGACCAATTGTATGAGGTGCAACAAGGCAAAATGCTGAGTCCTGCACCTGGGACATAACAACAGGCTGGGGAAAGAGTGGATGGAAAGCTGCCCTGGGGAAAACGGCCTGGGGGTGCTGAACATGATCCAGCTGTGCCCAGGTGGCCAAGAAGGCCAATGGCATCCTGGCCTGGATCAGCAATAGTGTGACCAGTGGGACCAGGGCAGGGATTGTCCCCTGTACTTGGCAGTGGTGAGGCCATACCTCAAATCCCATGTCCAGTTTTGGGCCTCTCATTTCAAGAAAGACATTGAGGTGCTGGAGTGAGCCCAGAGAAGTGCAACAGAGCTGGGGAAGGGCTGGAGCACAAGTCCTGTGAGGAACAGCTGAGGGAGCTGGGGGTGTTTAGCCTGGAGAAGAGGGCTGGGATGAGACCTTAACTCTCTACAACTGCCCGAAGAGAGGCAAAGTGGAGGTTGGCCTCTTCTCCCAGGTAACATGCCATAGGGCAAGAAGAAATGGCCCCAAGTTGTGCCATAGAAGTTTCAGATTGGAAATTAGGAAAATTTTCTGCATGGAAAGGGTCGTTAAGCATTGGATTGGGTTGTCAACCAGGTTGTACAGAGTAGTGGTTGAGTCACCATCCCTGGAGGTATTTAAAGGATGTATGCATGTGGCACTTCAGGCATGGTTTGGTGGTGGACTTGGAAATGTGGAGTGCTCGATAATCACGTTTTCTTTCAGCAGCTTAAAAGTTCATGTATTATATTTGAGAAAAATAAATTTCATCCTGTAGAGTGGGCAATTGTTTTTGCAGATTATGGACGAACATTGCACAAAATCCAGTCTGGAATGGCCCCACAGACATCAGAGTCAGCCACCACAGCACTTGGGGCTACAGTACTTACAACAATGTTGGACCTAGAAGTATTAGTATTACTTTATCTGGAACAGTCTCAGTCTTTCTTGTACTTAATTAATTGACTTAAACCCAAGTAAAGTGTTTTATCTGAGTTAGTATATTGTATCTGAACAAATATCATTACTGCTGCCTTCTAGTTAACAAGAAATAAATGGACTGATACTCCAAAATTAATAATGATTAAATATTTCATATGTAGAAAATAAAAGGCTGGGAAAGAATTCCTATTTCCTGTATTCATTTAGCATCTTTTGGAAGCTGCAGCTATGTGGTAATGATGTAAAGTGAATATTAATCCATACTGCATTCCTGGCAAGGTTGATCATTATATAACATTTGAAGAACTACTTCATTCGCCTCTCTTTCACATACATTTCCAAACACAAGACAGACTTTTGTCTTGTTTTATTTCATTTTGCTTTGGGGTTTTTTGTTTTGTTCTGTTTTGTTTTGTTTTGTTTTTTGTTTGGAAGCATGAACCATTTTTTATTGCTGTGTTGTGTTTTGATTTGGTTTTAAGAGCAGCCAAAATGACTTGTTCAAACTTGTAAATGGAAGAAGTACAGCACAGACAATTTTTGATGTCCTGCTACTTTTGCTCTAAAAGCAGAGATGAGAGGCTTGTTACAGTGTAAATCAGATGTCACCAACCTGTCACAAGCAGCTGAATGCAGACCACTAAGTAATCTAAATCCACATCTCCAGGAAAAAAACCCATCAGAGGCTGTGGGGTGTTTTCCTGGGGCTCCATCCATGCTCCTGTGATGTGCTGCCCCCAGCACTCACCCACCCTGGGTCACTGCCATGCCTGGAAGCCACAGGCAGCTTCTGCTCGTGACTCACAAGCAAACCTCCTTTTCCCTCGAGTTTCTGTGGTACTTGGAGTTCTTCTCACGGGAGGATTTCTGATGCACAGCTAGGAAGGGACAGCTGCTTCTGGTGAATCTCATCTCCTCCAGCACCTACTCTCCTCTGAAACATCAGAGGAGAACCCTGATGATCTCTGGGAGTCTTCTTTGCATATTTCCAGGAATTTAATACAGTTGACTTTCTTAGAGAAAGGAAAGGAAAGGAAAGGAAAGGAAAGGAAAGGAAAGGAAAGGAAAGGAAAGGAAAGGAAAGGAAAGGAAAGGAAAGGAAAGGAAAGGAAAGGAAAGGAAAGGATTACACAGAAGGTGAGTGTGAACATGTAACTTCAGAAAAATCCAGTTAAATTTGCTGCTATTAATGGGCTTTGAATCCTATGGGACTGAAACATCAACAGCCAAATAATTTTTTGAAGTACATCTTTAATAAGAGGTTAGTATTGCAATGGCTTTAGAGGGTATAGAGGAAAAATAAGTGATCTGGAAAATAAGAGGGATATTGTTCCAAGTTGTTTGTTCCACCAACAGTTTTATTTTATCCATGGAACTCTCCAAGTACCTCAGCCTTGGCTAGTAAAAGTAGCTGTTGAAAAAATACCAGCAGAGCTGTGGGGAACAATGAACCAGAGCTTTCTGGCACAGCAGAGAATGGATGGCATTCTGGGAGGTGTTTTCTGCTTCACTTTATGGAGTTCATCACTATGGTAGTTATGCTTGTTGATATCAGTAAAGGGTGGCAGCTCTGATGAGGGAATAGTTTGTATTTGTTATTTAGACTGTGCCTTCCAGTGAGAGAGCACAGTGAGCTAAAAGGAGAGCAATAAAGCAAGGGAAGACACCCCACAAATATTTCAGTGTGTAAGGAAGTAGCAAAAAAAGCCCATATTCTCAGCAGAACAGATAGCTCTTTCTGTTGATTATTATCAAAATGAGATATAAACTTTGAAAAGAAACTGCAAACAGTTTTTCATAATGGCAAAATCAGATGTTATCTTTAGATATAGCTAGAATTTTGCTTCTCCATCATAGGTGCTATTATATTTTCATTTTGATCCTCTGAAAATATGGATGAATGGAAAGGATATCCACAACATATCTGGTACAGATTGTTTCCAGCCTTTTTCAGGCACGTGTAGATGTGAAACTCTGATAACCTAAAGCTATATTGAAGGTTTATGGAGCAGAAATAACCAAGAAGCTAAGAGGACTTTTCTCTGTAGTTACCCAGATATTAAAACAGAATGATTTAGACTATTTGTATGTGGAATGTGCCCTCTGCCACAAGCCAATATGCATTAACATGGTGAAAAAGCACTGACAAAACTTTGCTAGGTGTTGAAAAGAAAAGAGTTTGAGAATTATTGGGACAGTATTTTCAACAGAGGCAGAACTGGCAAGGTAACAACACCTCTTCTTTGCTGGCATCTTCCTTCCTCTGATAAACAAAGCCCTGACAATAACCACTTCATGGAAATCAAATTACACACTCCAGGAGCATTTGGATCCTCAAATGAGGGTGACCACAGACTCTGTAAATGCACCTTTCTGGCACTCATGCCTTGTCTGTGCTCTGGATTACAATGACAAACATGACAACTGAACAAGTTCTGTAATGGTTCCAAAATGCCAATTTCTATCTTTTCTTAGTAGCATGACAAATGTAAAAATGAGGCAATACTATAAATAATTGCATGCATGTCTTTTCCACGCCAATCTCATAAGCCCTGTTGTAAGTATCCTCCCAGGATTTTTCTTTCCACACTTGCCTTCTCCATTAATTCACAAATTCATAAACAGCAGGGATGAAAGGACTATGAAGAAATCATCTGGTGTACTTTGGTCCAAAGTAATATCAAATACACCTAAATCATTCTAAATGGATATTTGTCTGACATCTGTTGTAGATTTTCATACTATCCAAGCAAAATATTCCAGTTCTTCAGTATTCTTTTAGAAAGATTTCTCAGTGTCTCTAACATATGCTTCCCTCTCTGAAAGTCCATTGCTCTTACATAGAAAAGTGTGCAGAATATGCTATAGAATTTTTATTTAGATGTTTTTATATTGTGTATCCCATCTCTCTCTCTCTCTCTCTAAACTGAGTTGTTTTTTCTCCTGTAAGTCTCCTAGAGTTCATCTCATCCAGCTGCCAAACCAAGGAAGCCTCTCCTATATTTATCATTTTGTTTATCTGATCAGTGTTTGTCTGTTTTCTTAATAGTACAGATTTCATGTCAAGTGAAGTAATAGTTGTGTAGTTTTTGGTTTATGTCCGTTCTTTCTCTAGTAATGTACATTCTGACTTACCCAATGTCCAACAAACACTTCCTAAATCTGTAGTGAAATGTCTCTGCCCACATGCTTCTCAGTGTGTTTTACATAAGGAGGTGTGAAGCTCCTTTATGGCCAAATAAGATAGAATAACAGGTGCCAGTCACTTTTAATGTCATTTATAAACACTTCCAAAGTGAATATGGTATTTTATCTAGGGCCCACTTCAGAAACAATTCAGACTGTGTATTTCCCTCTCTCACAGAGCTCTGCTACATTACACTGTGTTCATTAAAGAAAAGTGAATTTTATCTTTAGTAATACAACTCCAATTTCAATGCTTTCAAAAAGACTCCATATAGAATTTTGCTGCAATTTGTGATGATGAAAAAACATGATATATGTGACATATATGGTGCCTTCTGTAGGATGGAGCTGACAGATGGCTTTGCCATTCTTCTTGTTTATACAGCCCTAAAACAGAGACACACAATATTCCTAAAAACTGCTTAGCACCTCCAGTGCCTTTCTGGTGAGTGGGGATAATTAATAAAGAAAAATGACATGGACATATGCTGTCCTCTGGCAAGCAGTTGTAAGAAAATAAGCATTGTTAACATTGAGTCATCTACAGTAACAAACCATAAAATAATAAGGCTAGAGAGGGAAAAGACATATTAAGTCATCCACTCCATCTCTGGCCAAGGCAGGCTTCTTTTCTGCCATATATTATTAAGTGCTTTTGTCCAGCCTAGTGTTAAATTATTCAAGCAATTTGATATCCACTATTTCCTTTGGGAGACTACTCTCCAGTTAAATTCAGAGGTATGATTATTTATTCCTTGCTCTATAAATAAAATGTTTTTTGCTTATCTGCACTACTTCAAAAATTTCTTTTCAAATTCTTTTTTTTTAACTTAACTTCATTACTATTGGAGCTGAGATGTAAAATGAGAGATGTAGAGGACTTTGGATGAAACAAAGACATGAAGTTCTCCTGGAAAAGTAAATTAAGGGAAGGAGTTTTCTTTGGGATTGTTTGTTTGTTTAATCTTGCCTTGTATCTTTATACACCTCACAAACCAGAGCCAACTAAAATAGCAGCCTTTGCACACTGTTGAATAATTTCTCATCCTGTCAGCAGCCGTCCTGTGGCAGTAAGCCTCCCAGGCAGCAGTGGGGGAGATATTTTGGGAGCCGTGCAGGAGACAAGGAGGCAGGAAGGCAGAGGGGGATGGCTGCCCAGCACCCTGACGAGTGAGCACACTGCCCACGGCTGTCCTCGGCTGCAGCAGCTTCCTGCAGAGCTGCGTGTGTGGTGAGGTGGTTCTGACTCAAGTGTGCCACGGGTTTCCAAACTTTTAGGCTGCTCAGAAATGTAAGATCAGCCCAGGAAAGCCCTGCAGACCTCGTTGGGTCCTGCGGATTGCTGGGCGAGGTGTTGCAAAGGGAACGACCAAGCACTAAATGTGCAGGACAGCAGAAAACACAGGTAAATGATTACAAGGAATGATTAAAAGGCATGTGCATGGCGTAAAAAGATAAATAGCAAAGAAAGAAATTCTTAATCCCAGGTGTTCATCTGTGCCTTGTCAAGTGTTCCAGCAAGCTCGTCCCCAGCCTTATGCTCCGGTACACTTTATAAGAAGTTTTCAGGTAATGGGAGTTTAAAAATTAACTGGTGCACCCTGTGCTGCACGCTCATGAGCCAGGGCACTTTGAAGTGGGTAGAAAAATCCCCACGATTTCAAAGGGCTTTGAAGCTGGCCCTGGGCACACACAGACAGTGGTTAATGTTACACTCGGACGCAGGGGAGCCCTGCAAGCGAGTGCTGCAGTGGCTGGGACAGCGCCGGGCGTCGCCCCTGCCACCCCAGCCGGGAAGAGATGCTGAGGACACGGCAGGGGCAGAGCCCAGGCAGGGATGTCGGGCAGCACAGCATCCATCCTGCAGCCGTGCCTCTGGCAGGCACCTGCCTCCTGCCAGCCAGATTTAGGCAATGCAGAAGGACAAGGGAAGGTAATCTGCCCTTCATCTAAGCAGTACAAAGGTTGAGTCTTGGGATAAGCAGCAACTGCAAAGAGCTCCCCTGGGAAACCACCTTCAGCTGGTAGTGGGAATGGAGAACAAGTTTAGCACGGACTAGCTGAAAGCACGTGAATACTCAGAAAACACATTAAAGGATATAGCAGAACTGGAGCGAAGAGGACACATTGTGGCATTGAACTGCTGCTCTCCCTGCAACTGCAAAAGAAAATGAAGGTTTCCTTTGAGCAATCATATAGAAAACCCTGATCTCTGGCAGCAGCCAACAGCAGCACCTCCTTTATCCAGATCTCCTTTTCCAGCCTTCTGACAAAAGGAGGGCTCAACCCCTGCGTGGTGGCGGCAAAGCTCCTTGCTCCTGAGCCCCCAGAGGGCCCTGCAGAGGGAGAAGGCCGTTCCCAGCCAGCGCTGAGCGCAGGCCCAGCGAGGCACCACCCAACGTGGCCCTCAGCCTGAGGCGTCCTCCTGCCAAACCGGGCCCTGCCCCGCTCAGCAGCTCCTGCTGGGGACGAGCCAGGGAGCCACCAGTTGCTGAGACACCCCGGCCTCCCGGGCGGCTCCAGGGGAGCAGGACAACCAGGGCCCCCTCCACGCTGGCCCACCTGGGCCTCCCTCCCCGTGCTGCTGTATCTCAACGCCAGCCCTGCACCCCTGGGGCGGCCGCTCCAACGCGGCACTGCGGAGATGCACAGCAGCTCCAAGGCACTGGGGAGCGGCTAACCAAGGCCAGGGAGGAACACCTCAGCATCAGCATGTGGATACTCTATTTGGACTCCACTGTCAGAAAGAATTCCTTGTGGACTCCTCCTGACCCCCTTGCACAACAACAAGGCAGCCCTGGAGTCTGAGCACACCCACCCTGAGACTCAAGGCTTTTTGTAAGCTGTTTTTCTTCATTTTTAATCGCTTACAGTGTTATAACAAGGACATTTGAATTGTGTTGTGCTGTTGCTAGTGTCTGATTGTACTCCTTAGAATAGTTTTAGATGAAAAAACTGTAAGAAATAACATCATATCAAATGTAAAAAAACATTGCTACAATTCAAAGACACATGAAGTATTATGCCATCTATCTTCAAAATATTCCTATATGTTACAGGTTTGCAGTTGGTAAGAGACCACAGATATTTCTAAGGAACTCTGTAATTTTTCCAACTTGGTGCCTGAGCACATTAATCACAATGGTGGATTTCATTCAAAAAGTATCTTCTTATTCTAACCCTATGACTCTATTTAGCATTATCCATCTGGAGCTACACAATTTGGTGTGTGATTCTACAAGGACAGACACCACTTCTGGCACACCACAGGAACAGCTGCATTTAAACAATCCAGTTTGGGATTCAGGCAACTAAATTTCCCTGAACAAGGCGTTGCCCCTTCCAGCACCTGAGTTGAAGATTAATAAGCACTTCAGGCTGTTTTAACTATAGACACTTCTTGCTTCCTTGGCAACTGTTTTAACTCCGTTTCTGTGAAAAATACACAGCGTAGTATAAAGTGGTGGAAAAAATTATTTGGTAAACTAAGAATGGGACTGGAAATAAGAACTCCATAGGAAGTTCACACATGATATGTAAAAATTTCCATTATTAACAAATGTATTTAAAGTAGTCCCTCAGAAATAGTTTGAGAATAGCTCATCCTGCCCTGGGAGAGGAGGATGGACCACAGTGATGCTTTCTTGGCACCTTGGGCCCTCTATTGATGAACTTGTGTTCAAGTGAGGGAGAGTTCAGTGGTTGATGGGACTTAGCAAAAACAGTAGAATACTTTGCAGAAGTTATTTATTTCTACTTGATCATTAAATGTCTCTACTCACATGTGTTTTGCTCAATTCAAATATGTTTAAACATTTCATCAAAAGAATTGCATGAAATGTATTCCTGGGTTGGTTAGTAATTTTAGGTTACTGGCAGGCTATCCATAACTTGCTTTGCATTTTAAATATGTAAAAATATGTATCTAGGCACCCCTAGATAATATAAAAGCCATTTTCAGCTACCAGTTGAAAAAGACATTCTTTTTGAAGTACTGTGTTTTAAAAGAAAAAAACACTTAGTTCCCAAATAGTCAAGATGTTCATTACTGTGTCTCTTATGATTGGAAAAATGTTTAGAGTTGTTGTAATTAAAGATATACCTCACAGTATCATCCTTATGACTCTGTGGCACCTTTATATCAGGTTCCATTATTTCCTGTGCTATACAAATGTGGGAAGTAATCACTAATTTTTATGGTGTCTGTACTCAAATTAGGCTACCAGTTGAAGACAAATGTTTTAATTATTGTCATTCATTGCATGAATAGTAGGACTATGATAACCTGAAAATACAGTTTTGGAAGCCACTTGCACTTTACTTGACATCTTTGATGGCACCAAAAAAAAAAGGTTTTTCTCTTGATTGAGGTCTGCCACAATGCTGAGTTAACACCTTGCCCCTGGCACAGGAAGTGCTTTTATGTGGAGTAATATTTAATATAATCATTACAAAATCCAGCTCTGAGATTGAAGGTGTTGAAGGAGTACAAATGACTTGGCCATTTGAAATCTTCAAGGTATCCCTGCACATTGCTGCACATTCTTTGGGACTGAAGGGCAATGTCTGTGCTGTGCCATGCAGTATGGAGCAAAAGCCTCTGAACTAGCTCCCAGCATTTCTAATGCAGGGCTGTGGCATCACAAGCTCCATAAAGCTCTGTAGCCCTACTTGTCAGCACAGCTAATTAACCTGAGTCCACATTGACACAATGCTGTCTTTGGTCCCAAAGCTGGCTGGATTGCTGCTGGCCTGAGGATGTCCAACAGCCAAGCTCCATCACAGAGTTTATATGGACCTGGATGTGGATGTTTCCCAAGGTGAATATCTAAATCTAAATCTAGTGCTAGTGTGATTTAGCAGGTGGGTTGGGAGATGGAGCTGAGAGGCTCCCATCAGGCCAGAGGCAGCTATAGGCTGGGATACCAGATGAAGGCAAATATTTGCAATGCTACACCCAGTCACAATAGAAATAATTTTTTTTCCCCTGCAAATCCAATGCTTTTGTGGAGAGTGAAACCACTCAAGTGTATTGGCCAATGGCTCTGTCTGACCCAGCACTGCACTGACACCAGGGCTTAGGGGACATGGGGATGGGACTGCTGTCTGAGCAGGAGGGCCCAGCCACCAGGTAGGAACAGAGCATCACCTTCAGAGCAACACATTTCCTCTCCTTCCATTATTCCTCCTGAGTGGGGCAGCTGTCCCAGAGTATCCAGAAGAAGACAAACCCAGGCCAATGGCTTACTTGTGTACTCCAAGCCAGCCTCATCTGCTAAGTTGCATAGATGTGAGAATGCAGTTAAAGAAAATATACATACTTTGTACCTGGAACAGAGATGCAAATAATTTTAAATGGAAACATGAGCTGATAGATTCCACTAAAGAAAGAGGCTTTTCATTAACGAGAAAGTTTCCAGTTAAATCTAATTCCACCCTCTTTTGTTTATTAAACAGCATTTCCAGTGATTTTTCAGGGATGATTTATGTTCTAAAATATCTTGCTCTCCTTTAACCTCCATTGTAGTCAAATTTGAGACATCATATTTGCTATAGCAACAGTTTGCTTTCAGAAAAACAAAATTTGTCAGGGATATTTCACTTCCCTACAGAATTGAGAATTTGGTAAAGACTGAAACAGGAACATCTGAAATCACAGGTTAGGGAATACAGAAGCATGATGTACTGCAAACTTCTTATTCCAGAATATTGCCAACTGTCACAATTATTTAGTATCTGACATCCCCAACACTTGGCATCCTTCTAGTTGAACTTTTCTTCTTATTTTTTTAAAAAATTAAAAAACAGTTTGAGGAGAGGAAAATGGATGATCTTTTGTAATGGAGTTTGCTGGTTATAGTGAAATATTTGCCTTGTTAAACTACCTGACCAAGCATCTTGGAAGTACTAGTATGCAATGATGACTACTAAAGAAATGATAAATATAATCTAAATATAAATTAATATAAATTTAGAAATGGAGAACTTCACTGGGAAGTTGATAGATGATATGAGAGAAACTGTTATAATGAGTTCCAGTGGTTTATACAAAACCACGACTGGAAACATGATTCATGCATATAAAATGCTTGATATATTACTTATGGAGAGTTAGTGGGTGTCACACACCTAAAGTGCATGCCACAGAGTTGAATACCTCAACCTCATGCACCTTTCTCACCTAACAACTAAACACTGTCTCTATATCACCTAGCGACCGATTTATTTTTTTTCAGTTACAAATATCCGTAAACTGAATATTTGTGTTAGAAAGCTGGAGTTTATAGAGACACCTTTCAGGCACTGATACACAGAACAAAGCACATTTTGACTAAAATATGTTATGTCACCTGGTAATCTGTTCCAAAAAGCCAGCAGTGAAGAAAAACCTTGCCTGAGAATATGCAGACTGTGGGTGCCAGAGCTGCTGCGGAGGACGAGACACGGTAGCAAGGAGTGGAGCAAACACTGGCAGAACAAGGAGCTCACAGCATCTCCACAGACCCTGTCAGACAGAGGAGGAACAGTCAGTCCTAGCTGGAATCCCATTAAAAGCACCGTGGTGGTGATGAATCATTGCTGCAATATTAAAACATCCACAACCCTGTTTTAGGGAAAAAAAAACCATAGCTGAGAATGGCCATGTGTACCTATATATACATTATCCATATGTATGCTTAGTTTCATATGAGCATTGTGAGCAGCTTCTGTCATGTTAAAAAAAGTAAGGAATCAGGTAAAGGCACTAAGAGGATTCAGTGTCTCTGATGGCTTTTGGATACATTTTACCCAGTATGCATAGGCACGTGTGCAATCCTGTATTTAGTTGCACTTGCAAATTGGTTAGTAGCTTTGTTTTGGGTTACATGTGTTCTGCGGTTTGCTGACTGACAGTGTATTCTCTAACTTCAAAACCAAGTCCAAAAAAAATAGATCATTTTAAGCCCCATGCTCCAGGCTGTCAAACAGCCTCCAAACTGCCATAGACTCTCCTTTCTAGTAAGGCCAAGGAAAAGCCTTTTCATAATCTGGGTCATGATGGAATTTTATGTTTTTGGGAAAAGTATTCTTGGCTTTCAGAACAAAATGCATCTTTAAACTTTCTAACAATACAGCATATGTAAATGAGATATCTTTCTCCAAGGTCTCCTCTTCTGTTTCATTCTTTCTTCTGTGTTTCTTTTCATTACTTAGATGTATATCCCTTCTTTAATCTATACTTTCTACATGAAAAAATCTGGACAATAACACTTTGGTATTTAGTTTTCTAAATTCTTCCTCTTTCTGGTTTTGGCTACATTATTTTCTCTGCTGGAAAAGATAAAGATGAGCAGATCTCCAAAGCCAAGCAACATTTATTTTTCCTTCACTGTCTTCACATTTTAAGATATGTAATCAATCATGAAGGAAAGTGTAGCAGTTAGAGTAACAGGAGAGGCCCATGTGCCCCTGTGGTATTAGAGGGAGGTATAGAGTAGAAAAAAAACAGATGTTGGCAAAAACCCTGTCAAATGTAGAGACAGAGCCAGGCTGTGACACAGCAGAGATTGGAGCTTCCCACAAAGCAGTGTGGGATCTTCTAAACTGGATTGACAGTGAAAGGAGAGAGATGAAGCAGGGAGCTTCACTCCAGAAAGGAGGGATGGGATGGCAATAGCAGGGAAGAGATCTTGTTGGAAATGTGTGAGGGTTTTCTTGGGTTTTCTCTTTAATTTTAATTAAGCTGTTCTACAAAAACACCTCCTTCACAGCCCCAGAGAGGACAGAGTAGTTAGTATGAACCAACTCTGAATATCTTGACAAAGTTATTTGTTGGTGACTCAGGTGAGTTTCACTCAGCTCAATCTTCATAAGTAAGGAAACTTTTCAAAACCTCTTCATCTACTGATATATATCCATATATACCTTTTCTACCTCACTCTCTTCTGGACTTCTTCACTAATGTATCCTTTCTCTGCTCTCTGAACTGCCCTTTAATCTTCCATTCTTCTTTTCTCTTGATGTTTTCCCATTACAATCTTCTGATTTACCCAGACTTCATTCACAGATCTCAGATCCACTTGATAGAAGACACCTTGATGTAAATAACTTTAAAGATGTGAGAGAAGAAAAATCAGGACACAAATCTGAAAAGAGAGCTGTCAGCATTCCTCCCATTAATTCTCTTGTTGCAGCAGTTTATGATAGGAGTGATGTTTTGTCTGGTGGGAACCCAGACAAGACTTTTACTATAATGGTTGTTCTCTGATCTAGAATTTATGCATCCCTGGATCTTCCCTAGATTATATTGCCCACACAGAGATAGCCCAAGTTTTTGCTTTGTTCTTTTCCTGATGTTTAAAGAGTGTGTTTGCCTTCTCATCCTTTCAAAATAGTGTAGGATTTCCATAGTACCAGCCTAACTGATGTGATTTTTTTTCATTTGCAATGAAAGTCCTAGAGACTTAACATTCCTAGTTTAGCTTCAAACCCACAATATTAAATTGGCTTTGATGTTAGGCAGGGAGAGTCTGCCCAGCCAACTGTAAATACATGTAAAATGCTTACACTTATTCCATTACAGCACACATTTGTTATTATATTAAATCGTTAATAAAGTTACATTGAAAGGCTTCTAAGAGTGAGACAGAAACTTCCCACAGAAGGAAAATATTGGGTAAGTATTTCTGCTGTCTTTAATTCCTTTTGTCTAGACATCACAACAGCCTTTAGGCTTATCCTGCCAATGTCAATATAGTCCCTTGAGGATATGTGGCAAATTAACAAATTTAGCAATAAAAGTGACGGGCTGAGAATTACCCAACTATAGCAATAATACAACATCTATTAATGAAATACACAGACACACATGCATACAAATATTTGTCTTTGCAGGCACATATATGCACATGTATCACTTCTGAGCCAAATTCTCCAACTCACACCCCAGCAAGCCTGGTTTTTCCACTTTGATTTTTGCATGCACAGTTTTTCATGGCACATGGATCTGACAGTTAGGCCTTTACAATGGCAAAGAATGAGAATATCAACATGGATGTGTAGTGCCAGATCTATGCACACCCATAAAAGTGGCCACACATGCTGCCACAGCTGCCCTCCTCTGAGGTGAGTGAGCCCAGGCACCCCCAAAGTCTCAGTGGGTACCTGTATGGAGGTTCCTCATATTCATATTTCTGTATTCTGTCCCACCTCTGCCTGAGCTCAGGTGGCCCCCTAATCCCAGCTGTCCTCCTTGCAGATGGAGCAGAGCAGCCCAGGAAGAGGCCTGTGCCATCTCTGTGGGGCTGGCAAAGACAGGCAGGACATTCAGAGGGGCCCCTGAGCATTTTGTGAGCACAGGTTGCTGGCAGCTTTGCTGGGGTTATCTAGAGCCCCCTGCACAGCTGCTCCTGCAAGCAGGCAGGAACCAAAGAGCCTCTCTGAGTGCTGCAGTACTGATGAAAAAAGGGAATTGCACCATTTTAGAGGAACTTTTTCCTGTTAGAAACAGGACAGTGGCTCTCACTTCACAAGGAGATACATGGAAAAGATGGGGATGCAGGGAAGGGATGGGACTCACAAGTTGTTCCATCTTCAATTAGGAAAAAAACCTTTTTGCAGTGAGAACTATCAATCACTGGAACAGCCTCCTCAGGAACATGATGAAGTATCCATAAATGGAGGGGTTTAACATGCAATTGGACAGGGTGCTAGATAATCTCATTTGGGCTCCCTCTCCCAAGAATGATTAGGCCAGATGATCTTTCAAGATCCTTTTTTAACCTAGGCTGTGCTGTGGTTCTCTAGTTTGGCTGGAAATCTGTTTGCATTTTCCTGACACTTCCAGGAGATCTGGGAGTCCCACAGACAGAAAGAGTTTTTCATTAACAGCTTTAACTGTGACACTCTCTAAACCAAAATGCATTAAGAGAAGGAGAGAAACTCCATTCTTCCACAGTGCAATAGACAAAACCTTATTCCCAAATTTTAGCAGTCCCTGTAGTTGGTGTGTGGGTTGAACATAAAAGGCCAAACTCACCTGTAGTGAGATCTTTCCCTTAGTTCTTCATTCATCAAACTGAGCAAAGTAATGTGAAGGAAGAGAACACAATAATCTCCTCCTGCTACACAAACTCCCCCTTTTCTACAGAAGCCCTAAATAACCTTTTCCCCCAAGCTCCATCTCCTTTGACACAGAGCATGTAACAACTCAACATCCTTGCAGTAACTTTATATCCATCTCAATGTCGCTGGATGGTATCTGCAGATCTAAACATTACCAGGGTCAAAACTGAGTAATGGACTTGTAAAATATTTTTTCCTCTTTAAAGTAAGGAATCTCCACCTTTTCATAGACAGCATCCCACACTATGCCTTACTTGAAATTGTTAATAAGATCAAATATTAAAGCAATAATAAAGATGGTTAGAGATTTTATTTTTTGTAAATTTTCGGTGAGTTTGTACCTCTCTGAACATATTGCAATGCTATATTTATCCTCCATTATTTTTCAAACACTTCCATTGAATGTTATAGTAAATTTCAGGTTATAAAAGTATTGTACAGATTTCAACACTAGATTAATAATATTTCAGCACTAGATTAATATTATCCACACCAACTCTGTCTTCACATACCTCTCCAAAAAGACAGTGGGATTTCACCAAATTTAACCATGGATAAGTTTGTTATTAGGGAGATAACTCCAGATTTTCTTGAAAGAATGGCTATAGGTTACAGTCTCAACGGCTTCAAAAATTTAATATCACAGGAGGAAATACAAATGACCTTAGGATGATATTACACCTTAAATCTGCTTTTAAATGAGAGCAAAACAAGAAAGTTTTACACCTTTAAGCATGGATGCTGTCATTAAGCTGCTCTGACCAGTCCTGAAAGAGTTCATGATTTTTTTCTGTTTGTTGGTTGCTGTCACCACAGCAACTAACTGGTTCTACATGAAGTTACAGTGCAAGCCAGCAGAGCTGTAATGGAATACATTCCTTAGCATGAGTCAATGCCTGCACTGAAGAGAAAGTACACTGTTTTGGAAAGAGGCTCTGAAATGGTGTGGTGTGGTCAGACTGGAAATAAGACACTGTCCGAAATCAGATTTCTTCCTCTCCCATGTATTTTTAATTATAAGTGCTTCGGTTATGCTTTGTGTGGAATTGGGAATCCTGGTCTTTCAGTGTGGCTGCAGCACTGGAGAGGAGGGAGCTGAAGCTGAGGCTGCTTGGTGCCCTGCAGAACACACACACACAGATCCCTATCGCTCGCAGTGGAGGCTGGCAAATACTTCCTTTGGTGCAGTGATTTCCACACTGTGTCCCACAGACCCCTGGGGATGTGCTGACTGCTCTGGAAGCTCTTTCAAATGGGGCTACAAAACACAAGACTACTGGAATTATAATTTAAATTCACTATCCCAGGATCTGTCTGTCCTTTGGAAAATTACAGAAGGCCAACAACTCAGAAAACATTGAAATTCACTGATATGTATAATGGAATAATGTCTACTATGTAAAGTCAGTCTCCTTCAGCCTCTATATAACCAGCATCAGAGAAAGTCTGATTGCACTGAGAACTATACTGCTGCAGATGCTGAAGGCCAAAACTTTTCACTGGATAAGCTGCTTCTGTTTACGTTGTATGAGAAGCATTAGACATTGTTTAATAAAGAATATACTTTTCCATGTGATTTTCAGAGGAGAGCTGTTTATCAAAACGTTAATTAAAAAGGCAAATTCAATGAAAAGTAAATTCAAATTATATTCCAAACAGCAAATCATAGTAAGGGTTAAAATTAGGTCAATTATTAACACAGTGCATTTAATGAGATGCATTTGAGGTCACCAGTCTGTGAAGGGAGTTGCATAAATTTTAGATTTCCGTTTTAAAGCAATATTGTATTGTCCAGGTTCATAAATCAGCAATCAGAGAAAATCTAAGAGTGGATTATTTTTTCACCAGTGTAATTCTCTGTGCAGTCAAAGCTGCTTTGGACATTTTTTTTTTCTGAGAACAGAATGAGAGCTCACTTTGCATCATAGATATTATGTCATCTATTTTAAGAAAAATATTTCTAAAACTCCAGCCACAGGCTGGTAACCTCAAATGTAACCTGTCACATTTGTCCTAATAAATACAACACATTAATTATGAGCAATTTAATAATTATTTCTTCTTGGAATTCCTTTCTGTAATATGACTTAATGTTACTTTCATTCAACCCTTCCTTAAAGACATTTATTATAGATGTCTTAAAATTAAGCCGTAACTTCCTTATAATAAATCCAAATGAAAAAATACATTTGTTCCCTTAACAGTGAAGCTTTTTGAAGGTTTATGTGAGACAACAGAGTTAGAAATAAATTGATCAGGATATATTTTTGTTCTCAGTTTAAAGTAACCGCTTGATCTCATTTTCTGATGCCCTCCCCTCTCTCCAGATATATTTTCACATACAACTATAAATCTTCACAGCTGTGAAGCTTATTTTTATCCTGCCACTAATGGGCAAATTGCAACCACAGAAATCTCACAAGTATTTTTAAGCAGACTTGCAGGGGCCACCCTAACAAACTATGATTCATCAACACTTCGGTAGAACAGTTGCTCAGAACATGAAATGCAGTGATCACTTTGCCTTCTCTCTTACAACAGACAATACATAATGCTAAGAGAAGAAAATAATTTGTAATTTATTTCTGTGATTTTGATAAATATCAATAATGGTATTGAAACCTGCAAGAAGGTACACAGGAATAGCAGATTTCAGCCAATAAAACTTTATAGATTCATAGATTAGTAAAATTATTACACCAGCAGCCTGATTTCCTGCACAATGTCACCTGGCAAATGGCATCCAGCAATTCATATATTGAGTTTAAAAACTTGTGCTCAGCTCTGGAATCACTTCAAACAATTTCAGTTTGAAGATGGAGAGGCCCACACTTCTCTTGGTAATTTTGGGTATCATTATCACCACTATTAAGCACATGTGATATTTTTCTAGTAGCTCAAACTTTCTGACCATTGTTCTCCTTATGTTTTTCTCTGTGAGACTTCCTGGGGTGAAAGGATCAAGGATGATATTTTATGTATGAAAAGCTTATTTTGTGTATATAAACAGGTTGTACTCCTTAAATTTATGGCTGTAAAGCATTATACCCATTTTGAGATACTTGGTTTTTTCACTTTCTACAAAAGGGTTTCAGAACAGTACACAGTATTCCAGTACCTGCACTATAAACAAAGATAAAATCATTTTCCTGATTCTTCACACTACTTCCCATTTTATACAAGCATGGATTATTGTAAGTATTTCTTAATACTTACCTGCATTTCCACTTTGATGAATGAAACCTTTCTCAAGCCTTCAAGGTCACTGCCCCAAAATACAAGATTGGAAGAGTAACAGTTTTCTAACACTACATTAACAGTAGTTCCAAGCCCTAACATTGGGTTTGCACATTTCTTTGCTTCTAGGAAGTGGTTTAGAAACCTGGACTCAAAGCTTTGACAAGCTATGAAATACCAGATTTTCCCACAGTTCTGCTCAGTCATCCAAGATGATGCTTGAGTCCGTTCTGTACTGATTTCTGAATTTTCTCTTAAAAAAAGGCAGGATGTGCCTTGTTCAAAAGGAAAGCTGGCTCTTCTGTGTATCAGAAAGTGAACACTAAGTCATGACTAGATGGGAGCTCTCCAATTGTACATAACTTATTTTTTCAGGTGAGAACACCAAATGTCAGGAGCTCCTTAGAGAATGTTAACTTGTGCCAATTCACACACGTTGAACAAACAGGATTTCTGGTATGTGTTGATGAAATTCATCCTGTTGCAAATTAGACCATATGACAAATGAAAAGCTCCCTCCAATTTGTAAATTACCCAGTGAAGGGGATTGAACCAATTTAGGATTTCCTTTCATCCTCTCTCTCCTTCCCTGCAACTCTGCCCTCAGCAGACATACACTTGGTTTTGCTGAAGTGGCCAGGCCTGTAATGGGGTCTGCTTTGCTGTACACAAAGTTTAGCTACTGCAAAAGTATTTGCAGGGTTGAGGCCAGTTTGACTGGCAAGTAGAAAACTTTGCTCTGATTTCCTTTATACTTCTTATCTACCAGAGGGTGGAAATGTAAAGATTATTTTTTAATGGTGTAATCATCAGTTAAAAACTGCTGGTAGCATAGCTTCATCAGATTGGAAACCACAAACCAGACATATCCTGATCTCTTGCTTTGCTGGCCCTCTGTGACTGGAATGACTTTATTTCACAAAGCACAAGCCTGAGGAGCCAGGAGAGATTCCAGAGAAGAGTTACCAGAATAACAGTGATCCAATGTATTTATTTTGGAGAGGGGAACTACATGTTGTAAAATGTACTTCAAGAATATCTCTACTGCAAAGTGCAAAATAAAAGCAACAAGTCAGAGATAAATGTAGACTCTTGCCCTGGGCTACATGGAAAAGAGACTGTTTCAAAAGCAGTGCACATAAATCCAAGGAACCAAGATAACCTTAGGTCAGCCTTCCTTTGATCTATTTTCCATATGGGTTGCATATGGAGGATAATTGCAGTAATATTTTTAATTATAATAAAATAATAAAAATATTAGAAGAAGATTTCCTTATGCCTAAAAACTAAACGAAACTCCTGTGCAAATTTCAGCCTGTGTAGCATTTGGCAGGGTCAGAGCAGGAAGAGAAGGCAAAATTCCCCTCCTTTTTAGTATGTGTTAAAAAAATCCACTAGAGGTATCTGCATTATTTCAGCACTGGCCACACCAAAGAAAAATAATCTCTGAAATCCATTTGGAGTGCAGTTAAAAAGTTATTGTGAGTTTTGCTTGTTTAATAGGAGCTATGGAAAAGGAAATAAAAACGAGATTTCAGGAGCTCTTAGAAGAGGTAATAGATCTGTATCACCAAATTTCTGGATTCTTTTTCTGCTTGTGTTTATCCTTAAATGAAAAAATAAATTGACAGCAAAAAACTTAATATCCTCTGATACTCTAATGGGTTCAAATGCAGCAATGAACTGAGGGTGGAGAAGCACTGGGACAGATTGCCCAAAGAACTTGTGAATGCCACATCCTCCAAAGTGTTCAAGGCCAGGTTGGATGGACTTTGAGCAACCTGGTCTACTGGAAGGCTCCCTGCCCATGCCAGGGGTTTGGAACTAGATGATTTTCAAGATCCCTTTAAACCCAAACCATTCCATGATTCTGTGATTCCCCCAACTAACCTTTCTTTGTTTGAACTTGCATCTAATCCCAGATGCACAGGAGGCATGCATTGCTTTGTAGATATTTGTTTTCATGGTTGAGGAGGTCCCTCTAACATTTGCTGGTTTATTCTATTTAGTACAAACTAACACCTACCTGTCATTTCTATCATGACCATTGTTACACGTGATTCTTCTCACCTGCATGTGGCTGTTTCAGAGTAAGTACATATTCAAAGGCAGCCTTTTCCATGGGTCCATTCATTGTACTGGTTATAATTCTGTAGGATTGTTTACCTCTCTTCAGTGGTCATGAATTCTAACTAATGAGCTCAGACAGCATGACAACTCTATGTCTCACTTCCTATAAATGAAACTATGAAAGATGATCCCACCATTTTTCAGGTAAACCTCTGAATCCTTTCATTTGACCTTATTCTGATTTCTCATTTGCATGCCTTTTTGCTCCTACTCTTAAATCGTTGCACATAAGTAATTTTGAATTTATTTTATTTTTGACTCCCATTTAAATCTTAGTTTTAGGATGAGCTTCTGCATGAAATCACAGGCTTTTACTGTCCACAGTGGATGGCTGTGGTCACAGAACGACCTCCAAGAAAAGAACATCTCATCATTGTTACCCTTCTGTCCTTGGAGGTGTTCTCTGATTTCCTGCACTGTCTGGCACTGCAACATCTCCTGTACATTTCCTTTGAGGCACATTTTGTAAGTGCCAGTTCAAAAACTGGCATTCTTTCAGTTTTGCATGACTGACATGTAATAGAAACCTGTTCTCCCTGTGCCTTTGCTCAGACTTTTTGCTCTGTCTGGATGGGACCCTGTTCTTCCTTCTTTTTTCTATTTTTTTCTGCATTGAATTCTTGAGAGAGTTTTACGAAAGTTGGAAAGTCATCATTATTTAATTAATAACATAATGACACTTTCAAACTTAATTTGTCAGAGGGAGGTTTGTACTGTTTGTGAGCCATTTTATGTAGACACACTTGCATACACAAATAAAGCACAGCTGCTATGCAAAAATGCCCAGGCTAACTCAAACTAGCAAGATAGGGAACCATTTTATCACATCTGAATTTCTTCTGGCATGCAGGTGACTTGATATAACTCTAGCTCAGTATCTCTACATTATGCTGCTTTTCCATGACACAAGATCTTTTTTTAAAATCTATTCAAAATATGGATTTTCTAAATTATTCTTAATGGATCTCCATTTGAGGGAACAAAATAAATCAAGACATGCCAGCATTACCTGCAGAGAATTTCATAACACTTATTCCCACCAGCAAAAGTCCAAAAGCATTCCCCTGAGTGAAATTTGACAGATGTGAAACCACTAAAAGAAGGAACATCTAAAAAAGGCAGTAATCTCAAAATCAATTTTCATTAGGATCTTATTTTCTCCCCACTCTCTGAAATATGTGGATTCAAGTATGCTGCTTTTACTTCCCCAGGTACTCATTTCTCCTAGAACTGGTCAAATTAGCATCATTATGGTCTTAATTGCAAAGGGGCTGTTTTAGACCAATATTACTACATGATTATGGCTTTCCAAAACATGCATGGTCACTTTTAAAATTGCTTTTAATTATGTCAAATTTCAGTTTGACAACATTAAATGTTCAAATTCATTAAGAACCTAATCAACTGGCTGCCTAGATATTTTTCAAGAAGCCTTCAGGGCAGCTGACAGATCCACAGCTTTTTTTGCATCTAAACATCCCACTGATAACAATGCAGCTTTGTGCCTGCAAAAACAGGATACAAGCCTCTGTTTTGAGAATTAATGACCTTGTAACAATGGCCTGCAAGGAAGTATTGTCAGAAACTCTCATTTTGAGGTCCTTGAGACTCATTATATTCTAAGATTGATGGTCTGGTACTACAAAGGGTTACAATTAACTGATGCTGAGTGATAGTCTGGTTAAACAGGAATCTTTCCTCTTCCCCTCAGTTACAGCAGTTTTCCAGCTATGGAAGGAATAACAGCCTTGCAGAAATGAGGTCTGGTAAGAAATAGTTCCAGAGTAACAGCCTAGATCAGAGAAGGCAGCTGGCAGCCTGTGGGATGATTTTACTCAGCCTCTGATGGCTCAGACTTCTTCTACTGTGGTTGCAAATGCTTGGTCCCTTTCTTTGATCAGCAATAATTCCATCCAGATTGAGAGAGCAGCACAAACAGACACAGATGTGCCCCAAACTGGCATCTGTCCCACTAAACTGTTAAGAAGCCCTGATCTAAGTGTCAGTGAGCTTCAGAAGGTGACAATGTCTCATTCTGGCTTTCATGGGGCCAATATTTCAGTTAAAAGAAAATCAAGTCTTTAATATAAAATGCTACAGTAGCTCAAGTGCTCAGTAAAAATATCTCAAGTGGTTATTTCAGTGTCATTGTGGGACTTACATTAATTCTAAATATTAACAAGAAAATTAATTACACATATGAGGGCAAGATGGTACCTTTAGTGTCAAACATCTCATTTGACCCAAGGTTTACTGTTCCCTGCAAAATGTTTTGGTCTTCCTAGTGATACATTTTTGCTGGCATGGGCAACCTGCAACAGAGGCATGGCTGAGTCAAAACTACAAGCACCAGGGGAAATGAAGAAGTTATTCCTATCTACTGTCCAGGAAAAGTCAATCCAGAAGCAATTTTTAAAGTATTTTATTCCATTTCCTTCCTGGAATAATGTATGCTCTTGAACATTCTTTAATGTATAGCTAACAAGAAGCTTCAGACTACATAAGATTTTATAAATATTTCAGTTATAGGTAGGTCAAGTGCATAATCTGGTTACTAAAATCAGTACCATATTAAGGTAAACCAGAAAGAAAATCAGTTGAATACAGCTGCCTGAAGCATCACCATTTTATATTTCAAACTCTGGCCTTTCTTCTGCTGTAAAAGTGGAAAGAAGTATGCAGGACAAATGAGGGAGTTCTTTAGCTGACTGAATGTACGTGTTAAAAAAATATTTGGAAAAATAACAGGAAAACTCACACTGGCTCAAATTTCATTTGCTTCTATTTTTTGATCTGTTCCTTCAACTAAATTTCTCCTAGAAGAGCTATAAAAAAAATGCACTCTGGAAATCTACAACATTCATACCACTTTAGGTCAGCCAGCTGGGTCACTTGTCTCAAACACTTTTCCAGCCACTGAGAAAAGTTCTCTCACAAATTCTGTTTGTCCATCTTTCCAGGTCTTGTCTTCTGCTGTCCAAGTTAAAAAAAGGTAAAAATAATATTCTAATATTGTGCATCCCCTGGTTTCATGGCTGCCTGCTCCTCACAAGTACCCATGACTACCATCACTGAGTTTTCCCTCTTATAACTCTCTGTGGATAAACATTAGTACTGGAAATTGATGTGCAGCCATAATGGTTCTGAAATGGGGTTGCTCAATTCTTTTTTCCAACATAAATCTTCAGATTCTTTAAAGCATTGATCAAGATGAGTACCTAAATAGCTTGCTATATGTTGCAATTAGAATGGCTTAAAGTCTTTTAGGATTTAAATTCTGAAAAAGAAAAAACCCATATAATATGTATATAAAAAACAAGCAAGATGTATCTATCCAGCCAGCCTGCAATCTTAAAAATGTGTATTCCAGCCTTTGTGGAAAGGAGATACTCAGTCTGTGTGTCTACTGAAAAATTGAAAAATTAATGCAAAAAGAAAACCCATTTTACAGGAAACTAAAAAAATTGCTATGAATTGAACTGAAAATTACTGTTGGGCAGCAGTATAAAAATGTAACACATGAATTTTACTTATCTGTACCCATTCCATCCAACTCACACCATGCCCTTCCTCAGCAAAATGTACTTGCTGCAGGTAAATGGGTTGGCAGAATTTTACCAGTTGTTTGGCAGTTTGTTTCAATTGCCTAATATATACATTGAAATAATTTACTCACTTGATGTATCAGCTTTGTTTGAGGATTTAAAAAATAGTCACCTGCAAAAACAGTAGGAAATATCCCAAGAAACATAATTTGAGTTTCGATTATTGAAGTTTCTAATGGGAAAGAAAATTTGCTGTCAACTGCATTATATGGCATCAGCTAGAAAATACTGGATTCTAGCTGGTGAGGGACCTGGGAGAACACTGCTTGTATTGTGAAATAGCAGACAGATGAATAAAGTAGAGCAAAAGGATGTGGTACCATACAGTAAAAAGACCCAAGACATAATTGTTGTATGAAGTTTGCAGGACTCTAAAGCAGCTAAAGTTAGTCAGACAAAAGTAAATAAATTCTGCCTTATTTGGCAGAGACTGTAAAATCAATGAACACTTAAAAATATGAACTCTTCCTCATGTTTACTCAATGTTTTAAGTGCAGCTGAAGTTAATCATGCTTCCAAATTCTGAACATAAGGTATACAATAATCTTCAAATCTTTTAATGGTTTGTCTGTTTTCTTTCGAAGTATTATAGGCTTGTGTGTTTGCAAATATGCACATATTGATATATCTGAAATCTAATACACAGTGGGGTTGCCTGTAAACATACAGAAACAATAGGAAGCTTCTCATTGATTTTCACTGAGTCTGGAGAAGATCAGTGACCTGAAAACCAGTATGATAAATCTTGTTTTCATCAAGATGGTAGATACACAGACAACCCTTCCTAGCCTCCAGTAGCTGCCTTCTGGAGAGATATTGCCCTCTTCCTCCCTCTCCTGTGGCTTTAGAGTGAATTACTCTTCAGCAAATATTTTTGCAAGCAAGTCTATGTTTGCAGCACACCTTGGCCCTCCAGACAAAGACTCCTGGGTTGTGCAGGCAAGGTAAACACATCAGGGAGATAAACAGCTGGAATAAAAATCATCTCTGTGCAAGGTCAACTAAAACCATGGGCAAAGCTGGGATGTGCCTAGAACAGCTAACAGACAGAGGCAACAAAATCACCATGGTCCTGCTGCTTCCTCTGCCTGTGCCAGGTCCCTGGAAAGTGCTGCTGGTTGCTGCTGCTGCCAGAGAGCTCCCTGGGGCTGCAGTGCTCCCCATCTCCACCCAGGCCTTGGCAGCCACAAACCCAGCTCCTCACAGCTCTCCTCACAGTTTATAGCTCTGCCCACTCCTTCCTGGCCCAGGACACAGCTCCAAATTTTGCTTAGCCAGCTCAGCCTCCCCAAAACTGATGAGAAGTTTTGGGCCAGAAATGGCTTTGGCCTCTTGTTCAGGACTTGCCCAGCTGACAGCAAAGCAAGAAAAATCTAATATCTGAATGTGAAGCAAATATATAGTTCAAATAGTCTGAGTTTTTAGGACAAAATTGCATGGAAGAGCCTATTTAATACTAAGAGAATAATATTTAAAAAAACTGTGGAGCCAGTAGCCATTGCCCTGTAATGTTCAATACCAGGTGACTGAATTGAGCTCTAACAAAGCTGTACTTAATTTTAAAACCTAGGAATAAAATACTAATACAGGGTTCATTCTACTCATGCAGATTACCAGAAGGGATTCAGCAGTCTGGTGAAAGTTAGCCCAGTTTCCTTAACAAATCCTTACATTTAAATATTTTTCAACCTTCCTCAAGAAAAGAAAAAAACTGGATGGAAAGTTGTCAGGCTGAGGGGACTACTCTTCACCTCTCTGAAGTTTGATTTCCTTTTAATTCACTCCCCATTCCATTTGAATGCATTTAGAGCAGTTTTGGTTGTGTAATTGAAGACAACCTTGAATGCCCTCAATCACACAGAAGAAAGGAGTTTCTGAAAGTGTGAGATTAGAGAGATAAATCTTATTCCAGAGTCCTCCACAAAGGGGTGAGAGGGTATTTTAGTATCAAAGCTCAGGAAGCCAAATAAAAGAATGTCCTTAATTATGTAATTTGATTGATCTGCTTTCATAAGTGTTCTCTCCTATAATTATTTGCAGGGTTTCTGCAGATGCACACATGCTAAAGCAAGTGGCATCATATCATCCCAAACTAGAGGAAGGAAGGGATGAATCACAGTCTGCTCAGGATCAGTGTGGCTTAATGCAAAATGGCTTCACATCGTGAGAGTTTGGTATGGAATGGTCATGACACATCCCCCAGGGTGGGGGTTCTGTGATACATGACCCTCTCTGTACACCACAGGACGGGCTTGGATTTTACAGAGCTTCAGAAAACTTTGCAACCAGTTCTGCTGTGTTTCTCTGGTGTGGGGAGGAAGGCTGAATGGATTTGATTCCACTCAGATGTATGAGCTTCATTCAAACCAGGGAAACATCGAAATTATCAAAGGACAAAGCTAAACTAGGCATTCCTTCCCATGAGGGAGCTGGGGTACTGGGGGCAATACCAGCAGATCAGGTACTGAGACATCCCCTTTCTTGTGCTCAGGGAAAGAAATAAACACCACGAACACAACTGGGGAAGTAATACCAAGTGGTCACACCCATTCTAGTGTAACCAGTTTATTTTCAGTTTGTTCCCTTAATGTTATCCTAACATTACTTTCCCAAGTAACTAGGCAACCTCCAGTGCCCCACTGCTGAAATGGTTCGCTGCTGACTGCAGGGGAAAGTGCAGAGGCACTTCCACCCAGCAGAAAAGTGCGGATGCATTTCCATCGCTGGGCTACACTGCCGCCTCACGGCACTTCTGCCACACAGCTCTCGTTTCCATCCTCCAACACACCCACGATCAGAGAATACTTCTCTCTGATTCTGCTGGTAACTCAATCCTGACAAACTGTGCCCCTTCTATTCAATTGCATTATTAGGAGATATCAGGAAGCACAGAATCTCCCATTTAGTTCTGGAGAGACACAAACCTGAGAGGGGAAGAGGATCAGAACTCAGTTATTTGTAAAATTGGCAGAGTTGTAAATCAGTGGTTTACAGCTCGCAGCAGAGAGCAGACACAGCAAAGAAAAGGCAGGCAGTGAGCAATGGAGCTGGCAAAAATCCTGCAGGGAAGAATTTGCACTGAAGTGGCTCACAAGTGAGTGTTCAAAAATATTCTGGCACTGAGAAAAAGGAAGATGTTACATAGAGCTTTATCAATAGAAATGTTATCTCTAAGGTGCTGAGAAATACAACAGAGCAGAAGGATGCCTGTGTAAAAAACATTAAGTAGAAACAGTTGGTTTCTTTACAAAACTTTCCATCAACTCAGTTTTCACAAATGTTTGTTTAAAGCATTTGCCTGAACCCTGTAGACACAAAGCCCAAGTTCTCAATTTTGAATAAAATGATACCTTTGTATATACCTGAAGACATACATGAAAATATCAAAATGCAGAAGGACTGAATGAGCCTCATAGATAACTTTTCAGTGAGATCCAGCAACAACAGAAAATATGTCTGGTTTCTTTTCCTCACAGTTTTCAAGCTGATCAATGTTGCATTCAAATAACTCTACAATAGCTGGGCTTACACAGAAGAATAAAGTAACACCTCTTTTCCCATGAACTTTAGTATGTAAATGGATAGAACCTTTTCTACAGCAGTGCTTCTCTGCATGTTGTAATACAAATTTTTCCTGGGACTAAAAACCCAAGAAAGTTAACATAATGATAAACATAGAGGCATAAAAGGATAAAAAATTCAAGCATGAAAAATGACATTATAACTTCATTAGCATCTTTCTCCCTCAAGATGTTGGTGTTTCTCAAATAATAACGCAGAAATGCAATCAGAATGATGAACAGAATTTATACTTTCTTAATCCATTTTTCTCTTACTACTAGAAGCAAAACATCTGGAAGATCCTAGAAAAATGCCTCTCTTCCAAACTCCAGTGACTCCAAAGGAAACAAATCATTTGAAGGATTTTGACAGTACAATTAATTGTTGTAATTACACTGTCTAAAGCCAGAACTACTAGAACGTACAGAACTGAATGGGAATTAGTCAGAAGGGATGGGAGACACAGATCAAAATACAGATATTGTCTGTGAGAAATGCAGAGAAGCAATGAGGACCTGAGAAAAGGAAGAGAGGAATGCTGACAAAAGAAATGTTTGGATAAGAAAATCCAAAAGAATGAGAGTGGGGAGGACAGGAAGAAAAATGGGAGAAGATAAACAAAAGTAAACTCAAACCAAAGAATAATGAGAAAAAAGATTGTTCCTGCTAAGCAGTTTAAAATATAGTATATTTATTTATATTTAGAATGGAAGGAGGCATCTAGAGCAAAGCTGGTGATTCAGGTTCTAAACATGGAAAAGGATCTAAGACTACATCTGTTCTGTTTGGTAACTTCATTCTTCAGCTCAGTCCCAGGATCTGGTCCCTTGCCATTCATACGTGAACACGTTCATCCTTGTGTGCTCTCGCTCGGAGACAATTGACTGCTTCCCGCCAGGACGAGGGCAGGGCAGGGAGCTGGAGACTGCCGTGTGACCTGCATAGGTAAGACTGAGCCACCACCCTCCCAGCCTGTGCTCCA
>VZRX01021758.1:0-48697 GCA_013398075.1 Notiomystis cincta
CCGCACCTTCCTTCCTTCCTTTTCCCCATGTTTTTTGAATAGTACAGACTATAAGAAATAAAATGGTTCAGTAACATGATATTCAATTTCACGAGATATTTTCAAAATCATTTCTATCATAGTTCACATTTCAGCTCTTAAAATTTCCTTATTTCCTTAAAATTTCCTTAAATGCAGGCAGAACTTAATGCCCTCAGGAGTACTGGAGTCTTATATTTACATATTAAGGCAGTAAGGAGTTAGAGTATGCACAGGAAAGTCCAGAGACAGGTCTAAAACCCCAGTCTTGCCCAGAGAAGGCATTATGCTAGAAGAAATGAATCATCTTACATTCATCATGTAATAATAATCTCCAGCACTAGTAGTTCTACAAAAATGTTATAGACAAGAAGGATCCTGTCTTCCTTTAAGCATCTTGTAAATGTTCAGCTCAAATAATAGTTCATTCTTGAGAAGATGCAGACGTTTTCATGCTACGGATGTTTATTTGCCCTTAAGCATCTCAGACTCCCTTTTCTATCAAACCTTTGCAAAGAAATGGTTTCACTAAGCAAACAGGTGAGATGAGACTTTAATAAATTAAACAAGTCTAAAATAAAGGCTATTTAACTTCAGAAGTTGTTTGTGAGAAATAAAAGGTTTTAATCAAACTTGCCATCAACACTTTCAAAAGGAAAATCCATTTTTCAGTTGTGGCTTGGTCAAATTCTTTGAAGTATTAATGTAACCCTGAGAAACTGGCTATTAGTCTCAAGCAATTGCTGGACATTAGACACAACAAAAACAGGAAAAGTTCAAGAGTCTCTGTTGACTTTCCGCTTGATTGTAACAAACTACTCACTTTCTGGGTTTTCTTTTTTGAAGTGCAATTTTATACAGCAAGGCCAGGCTTTGTGTTTTTCTTTTTTTTTTTATTTCCTTGATACATAAAATTCCCACCAACCTGTGCTTTCTCTTTTAGTTCAAATGTGAAGGACTGCTGTTTGAATTTAATGCACACACTGCTAAGTCCATTTAATTCAAAGGCACAGCTTCAGTGTGCCTGAAAGGAAAACTTGGAACATCAGTGCATGGGTCAGAAACAAATCTGGCTGGTAATTAGAGGTTCTTGTGAAATATCATGGTAATTAACCAGTGTACACCTATCTAGAGACAGAAAAGTACCACATGTTCCTGTAACAAACTTATTTATGTGCAGTACATTGCAGTATTGTGTCAGTGCTCAGATAGACTTAAATAAGGAGCACTCAGATAGTCTTTTCCATTATTTCCAGGGGAAAAAACAGCTGAATAAAAGTACTGTCCTATAGATCTAAAAATGCTAGGGGATAATCCACTACTGTTAGTAAACTTATATTGCGAAACAGAAAAGGAAAGAGAGAGGTGCACTAGAACCAGGATATTCCACGCTGAGGCACTCTAAGAAACAACATCCCAGAAAGTAGACACACACTTCACACAGTATTCATATACTCAGAGGAGTGTTCTTTTATGATGCTTTAATACTTTGGGATCATGTGTGTTGTTTTAGAGTTGCATTAGTCACACCCTGGGGAAATGCGAGCTTCCACGCCTGCCCATTTCAGTGCTGTATTACCCTGACCCACAGAATTTACCACATTAAGAGAGGATTTAAATCTTGATTATTTTCACCTGTTGGCTTTCGATCTCTTTTTTTTTCCCCTAAGAGGTCTGCCCTCTAAGAGTGATACAGTCCATAAAACTGGTGACCTTTGCTTGGCTTCTTGATTTAAGCAGAACAGGGGAGTAAAGGGACTTTCATGCACTGGTAGGAGAATAAAAATATAAAGCAAAACTGTTGCCAGTTCCTATTCAGGTGAAAGGATTAAGAAAAGCTCTTTCATTTCCATTTTTAATATGAGGGTGAGCACAACTGCTTCCCATGCTTTCCTGCACCATCCAGTTCCCACTCCATCCTTGAGAGCTGGAGGGTAGGAGCACCCTTCTTGGACATGCCAGTCTTTTGCACTTCCTGTTGGTTTAGGGGTTCTCTGTGACTCAACACTGCCCCATTTTTAGAAAAATTTCAGTTGTTCCCCTATTTTCTGTCCAAAGACAGAGAAATTGAAGCAGGAAAAAAAAAAATTCTACATTTTTGTTCCTAAACAAAACCATCCTTAAATTATCAAGACTGGTTAAAACTTCAAGCAGTTATTTGGAAGAGCGAGTTATCATTATATCTCATAGAGATGTCCTCAAACTCCTTTGCTGTAACTGCTTGATAGGAAAATCTGTGTTGTTCACTTCTGGGAGTAACTCATTATACTTGCAACCTGATAGGATCTGGATTCCCAGCCTTGTGACCTACCAGATTATGACACATCACTTCATTCAGACTTTCTGTGGCAGGGAAAACAATGTGTGAGGAAAACTGAGAGGACATGGAAAAAGAACAGGTAGAAATTTTTTTTTTTTTAAATTGTCAATTAAATAAAAGTCCTCCTGCTTTCACTTCTTTTCCTTAGAACTTTCATCTTATTTTCCTGTACTTTTCCCCTCTCAAGATTTTTCATTCCAAATGTTATCAAAATAGTATAAAAATAGCAAAATTCCTCAATTTTTCTAACTGTTTCCAAGTCAAAATACACTGTAGAAGGGCTCAGGAACTTTTAAAGATTCACTAACAGAAAATCTTCATGTTCACCTGACACCAAGCAGAGGTTTAGTGAAATCCAATCAAAATTACATCAGGTAGCAATAAACAGGGAAGGAGCTTTTGACAGTAGAAAAGAGATCAGAGTCATTGGAGGAGGTGAAGGTCAGTGGTCAGAGGAGGGATGGTAATATGAAAGCACAGCAAAGGACAACATAAATGGTCCTGCTGCAGGAAGGCTGATAATGATGTAGTTAGTGTAAATGGGGAAAAGATATTTAACAATCAGCATAAATGAATAGGTTTGGGAGGATAATCAAGAATGCAATTGAATTGGGAGGAGTATGGGAGGAACAGAGAAGCCCTTAGAGGTTTTGGAGGAGATTTATTTGAACTGAAACTTCAGTTGATTTACATCTCAAGAGAGAACTACAGCATAATAACTCAAAATATACCTCTTCTTTTATATTGCAGAATACAGTGACAAATGCTATTACACAAACTTCTCCTTAAATGCCTATCCCAAGATATCTTTAATGCAGTTCACAATATTACATTATCTATATTAAGCAATCACAACCCCAGCTCATGTCTGTGGTAAAATCCAGTGGTACTCTTTCATTTGAGATCTATTGGACCCCTGTAATTCAGAACCTATAAGGCAAAACAGTAATGCAAGAAGTTTATTTGGTTGTTGTTATTGTTGTTGTTGTTGTTTTGTTTGCTTCCTTTAATTTTAACTGGAATAAAATATCAGCTGTGAAAGGCAGATATCTAAACAGTTTTCTTTTCTTTTCAATTTCTGAAGGGGTGTCTTGACTAGATGTGTAACCTAGGTTTAATTAAACATTGTACTGGATATTTTTCTATGCCCAACACTGCCTTTTTCCTCTAATGATCTATTTTCCTCTTCTCATAACTGTTTCCCACTTCCTCTTGATGTCATTGCCACTGATGTTATTCTCTCAAGAAAACTTTTACTGTTTCATCTATCCCAGTTGCCCTTGCTATTGTTCTCCTCCTCTTTGTATTGCTGTCCTTATGTGTCTTATGACCTTATTACTGTGCAACTCTTAACCTTTTCTTTTGGCAGCCATTTACAGGAAAGACATGAAGCTACTGAGATGACCAGCAATGAGCTCAATGTCTTAACTCTCATTACTGACAGCTGGTGCCTGAACTATAGGATTTTTAAGGTACAAATGAAGAGCAGTCCAATACAGTAAAGAAAGTCTAATGCTAAATGACAATGTGTTATCCCATAGAGACCAGGACAGTGATTTACTGCAAAGATCACCATTACTCAGACATTTATTTAGGATTTTGAATTATGGCCTGGAACATAACATGCTTAATTTAGCTCACAGATGTGGAGTAAATGCAGCCAGAGAATTATTAGACTAGAATGGGGTGAAGGTATACCAAAGTCTGATAATGTCAGTGTAGCTGAATGGAGATGGAGTGGAGATAGAGAGAAAAGACAAGTAGGAAGAAAAGACAAGGAAAAAAAAAAGAGGGGGACAAAACAGTTTTTCCCTGAAATGCATTCTCACAGAATTTCCCACAAGTGCTACATTTAGTACTGGGCTCCACATATATACAGGGCAGCGGTTATTGAGCAGGCAGAACTCGTGGCAAAGCACCTTTAGAGCAACACAGATATCATGCCACCATGCAGACTTACCTGAAACCATTCCACCAAGCTAGGCTGGTGATTAATACTGGTGAACCAACATCGGCATGGTTCCCAGTTTGGCACAGCCTCCTGAGTGAGCTTTGCAGATGGTGCCAAAACCCAGGATTAGTGGCTAAACAGCTTAAATTTTCACAGGCAGGTTTCTACTCCTTGCAATCCCACATGTGAGTTTCATGATGGGCATAGCTGCTTGGGTAAGTGTTTATTAGAAAAGTGAAAAGTGAAGAAAAGTTATAAAAGGTCTGCAGTCTGGGCGAATAACAGAAGCTGAGTCTAGGGAAAACAGCATCTCTTCAGTTGAAACCTATGAGAACAGTAATTTCAGTAATTTTGTGGGTAATGAGGCTTTTTCTTCTTGCACTGTTGTCATGGTTGCATGCTTACACATTCATTAGTTTGTCCTTTGCTAAAAATCACTGATAAAAACCAGAAAATGCTCTCACATCTCCAAAAGGCCTTGAGTCTTTCTCAACTTGCTTCCTCCCCCAAGAAAAAAAATTCCCCTAAGCTAACCTTGAAGTCACTGAAGTCTATTAAGATGTAAATGGGGAAAAAAGTCATATTTGCTTATCATGATATTACCCACTTTAATATTCTGATGTTGTTTTCTAACAAGTGAACAATTTTCTTTCTTTGGTTCATTTGGTTTAAGAAAAGTTAGAAAAATCTTTTTTGGTAATTATTGTTTGGGCATCCTGCCAAGTCCATCTGCAGTGGCAAAGTCGCTACATGAAGCTACGCTATTTATTTTGCTTAATTTTTAAGTTTGTTTTCTTTAGCCTTTTTTTCTAATGCCCACACTACCATATGACCCTCTGTTGTTTCAGAACAGTGAAGATCACCCTCTGAAAGCAATTCAGCAATTCTCAGTCCAGCACATCAGAGATCTATAACAGTCCCAAGCAAGACATTGATAATTACACAGAATTATCAATGTAGAAGATCAAAAACTGTGCTATAATCAGGGATCTTTAAAGAAGATAGAGTAAAACACAGATGAAGGAGAAAGGCAGTTTTCACTGGGAAAAGAAGCTGTAGAATAAAGTAAAAAGCAGAGGGAAGGAAGTGTGAAGGCTTTGAAGTTGAGCCACAACTCAGCTAACACTCTGATTTATACACACGATCTTTCTTATTCTTTCCCACAATAAATCACTATTGCATGAGAAGTTTTGGTATCTAATGGCTGCACAGGAGGAATTCTTATGTCATTTTTCTTTTGTGCTGGGTAAGCCTCCCTTCTAACTCTTCCCTTCCAGCTTCCCAGAACTTTGAATATTTATGCAAAGTTTGTAGACACAAAATAAGTTAAACAAATCTGTTCAGAAATATCTCTGCAGAGTAATATAATTCTGAGTATTACCCCCAGACTATGTTTTCTACTTTATTTGCTGAATCAGATCCTTAACTAGTGTAAAATTGGCATATTGCAATTGTATTTTCATGTCTTATTTATGATGTCAATATAGAATACATAGTCTAATATCTATTTTGATAGTAGGGATGTAGGAGAGAAAAATAAGTATACATTTAGAAACTTGAAGGCTTACACAGATGTTTCATGTTTAAAGATTATAAGAATCTCCTGCACTCATTGACAGCACTGTAAATTTTCTCCACTCTGCCAAAATCAGGAAGCCAGAGCAGAGTTAATTCAGTAAATAAATTTGCACTCTAGAGAAAAAAATGTTGCAATTCAGAATTGAGGCCTGAGCTACACAGAACTATTGTAGTGTCTTACTGTTACATTCAAAGTATTTGATTTTGCTAAGTCTTATGTATTCCCTGTTACAATTATTCACTGTCTGTAGTGGGTAAGTTCATTTACCTGGGAAGTACTGTGAGACATGATGATGCAACTACAAACTATTCAAAGCCCAGGGTACTTTTGAAGAATTTAGGTGAGGTTGTGGAGGAAATTATAGCAATATCAAAAGTTAAAGCTCATTGAGGCAACAGTCACAGCATCTCTGCTTTCCATGTGAGATATCCACGTTGCTTAAAAGGCCATTGTACTGTTTGGGGCTGCAATATAGCTAAATTTCTTTATAGTAGCTGGCATAGGGCTGTGTTTTGATTTGTACTGAAAACAGGTTGACAACACAGGAATGTTTTTGTTATTGCTGAGCAGGGCTTAGACAGAGTCAAGGCGTTTTCTGCTCCTCGTATCATCCCACCAGGGACAGGCTGGGGGTGCAAGAGGAGCTGGCAGGGAACACATCTGGGCCAGCTGACCCCAACTGACCAAAGCAATATCCCTTATGTTATGATGATGTGCTCAGCAAGAATACTGGGTGGGAAGGCTGGTGGAGGCTGGGGGGCACTGCTCAGGGCCTGTCTGGGCACGTGTCAGCTGGTGGTGAGAAACTGTTTTCATCACATCACTTGTATTTCTTTGGTTTTATTTTTATCTGTCTTTGTTATTTTCCCTCTTTTCATTATTATTATTGTCATTGTTGATTATAAGTTATTAAACAGTATTTATCTTGGCCCACAAATTTTCTCACCATATCCCACTGAGGGGGGAGTGAGTGAGGAGTTGCTTAGTTACCGGCTGAGTTTAAACCACAACTGCCATGTTCAGAACCATGTTAGGAAACTCAGCTTGTGTCATCCAAACTGTCCCAGAAAGATGATGGAAATGCATAGGAGCCACTAGACATGAGACATAAGACACTAGACAATGAAATTCTAAATCAGTAAAATTTTCAGGCCGTCAGGCAAGGATAGAAACAAGACAATGCTGCCTAATGTTAGACAAATAGCCTGAGAAAGCAATATTTCATTAATCAAAAATTTACAATACCCTTGTCACTGTCAGTCTGTTGGATGTTAAAAAACTGGAACAGCTACTAGCACAAAGCAACAATTTACTTGTGACAGAAAAAACAGTGGGAAAAAGTTGTTTCACTCACACCCTCAAGTGTAAGTGCCTTCACTTACAACTGAAATAACTTTTATCTTATTGTTATTATAAAATAAATATATTTATCTTCTTATTATTAATATGAAATAGGTTTTTTTTAACCTGAGCAACTGAGATTCCAAAGGCAGCAGAGATCTATCAATCTGTTGTTTTCCTAAGTGTAGAACAGTACAAGAAAGAAAATACAGTTGAACATATATAAATATTTCTAAATATTCATAAGAGTGTAACTATATGCATTCATATACATGTGTACAGGAAGTTTATGCACACCCCAGCCAGTGTCACTACACTTGTGCTACTTTTATCAAATGCTACAACCATTCCTGATGATGGGGATTTCAAATCCTTCCCCAAACTGGAATAGAAATGCCTGTACTTAATTTTGCTCCTAAGCCTTTCCTCCAATGTTAGGACACTTTCACAGGGGTGCCTGCACATCTGGGTACCACTTTGTTTATTCCACCATACAGGCTCTTAGTGTTAAGCAGCATGACAAGCACAGGAATAAACAGTGGCCACAGTGAGCACTACAGAGCCATTGGTGACCTCCCCAGGTGCACCCCAGGAGGGATCACAGACTGCACTTTCCCCTCCCCATGTCACTTACACAGACAACAGGCTTCTGCACTAGGTGTGGCTCTGCTGTGGACTATCTCAGTAAAAATCCTGTCTTTCCCCTTTCCACTGCTAAGTGTAGCTGCAGGCAGCAGACATGGGGAAACAAAGAACTTGCATCAGAAACCTTCTCTTAACTGAATTCAAGGATTGCCATAGATTATGTCTAAGTCCTATTTAAACCAAAAAAACCCCAAATCTGCTCCACTGAAGAACTGATGTTAGCTTGTACTAGTTTTTGCTAAGTGTACATAAAAGGTTAGTCCAGAATCACATTATCACTCTCTTTTGTAGGTAGAGAGGATAATCACTCCATATCCTGTTCCTCTTCACTAGAGGAGATGCTTTCACTTTAGGCCCAGAATGCAGAGGCCATCTATTTTAATCTATTAAAACAGTGCAAATTCAGTAATAAAATCATTCCATTTTTGTAATGTAAGTTAGGTGAATCCCCTGAATCATGGTAAATCATGACATATTCTTATCTCAAAAATCTGAAAGAAACTTGATTTTTTAATCTGAACTTTAAAAGAATGTAATATTTTCTTTTTCCTTAGAAGCCATGAAAATTTTCTCATATGTCTAAGTCCTTAATATATAGTCACACTATTAAAGAAGGCACAATTTATAGAAATGTTCCTGTATGTACTGTGAGTAGAATCCTAAAAATGCTGTATACCTAATCAGTACTGATGTTCATTCAGGCCTGTGCATGATTTGATCACGATTCTCAATAAAAACACTCACTAAGTTTTGGTGCAGCTGACAAAATTAAAGAGAAAGGTTGTTTTTATGGAGACAGCTCAGCTCTGGGACACCAGACCTGGTTTTAGTACCTGGGATCAACCACAGAGCTTCCCACAGTGTTTCCATTTGACCTCAGGCGAGATTATTCACCTACCCTGTGATTCAGTTCCCTAGGCACAAAATAAAGACATTTTCTTATCTCACTGGGGTGTTATAATGACAAAACTGAGTAACTGTGATGTGCTCACATGCTAGAGCAGACAGCCAGGAAGTACTTAGACCGACAGTAAGACATACAACCCAAAAGTTTAACTCAAATTATCTGATACATTCTAAGGGCTCTTATCTTTAAAGGGAAGCCTTTCCATAAGCAAACCAAATGATCTAGTCTCAGGCTAACTAGGCTAAGTGGGATCTTTCTTCTTTCCTTTGAACAGGTTTCAAAGTAAAACAAGATAAGCAGAAGCTCCTTAGAGGACCTCTCTTCACAGAGAGCTGGGATATGACAAGAAGCTCAAAGCATCTCTAATTTCAGGAGCAAAAGCTTTCGTTTGGTAGGGTGAAATGTAGTGTTTACATCCACAATAGATAAAAGAAAGAAATTCCCCAGTCCTCAGGGGATGTGCCACAGGGAATTCTTTTCCCTTTGTTTTCCCCTTTGTTTTAAGTGGAGACAGATGTCAATCAATGAAATATGTATGCTGCAGGAATTTAGAGAAGGCTTTCCATAGAGTAATAAAACATATACCTCTGATTTCTCCTAATAGGTGAATCCATTCATGTGTAATTTATAGCTGCTAAATAAATTCATTAATTGCCTTAAAAACTATTTTTTATTAATTGATTAGTACTAAAAATATACTGCCAGTAAGCTTTTACAGGAGTTATTTTGGCTGGAAATTGACACTTAATCTAATTTAAACCCCTGTCATGATGGGGTTGTTTTTTGGTGTTTTGACAAAATAATGACAATATTGAAGTGTGAAAACACATCTCTACAAAAAGTACTCTTAAAAATCGAGATTTCTATCATGTTCTTAAATATGACTTACATTTTGTTCAATAATAGCCCCATCCTACTCTCCACAAAGTAATGCATGGCTTAACTTTTGTGTATGCACATTTTCTTTAGAGACAGACAAACAATTTTCTCAGTAAATTTTTCTATTCTGAGAATGACTGAAAACTGATTATTCTGCCCAAAAGCAAGGCATTTTTCTACACCTTAAAATGAGTTTTAATGCTTTGCTCTCAGTATTTGATACTTGATACTGAAGCGGCTCCCCAGCCAAAGTAATATTATATACACTATCTTCACTGCAGTGACACACATTAATTGTATGTGTGCTCAAACTCCTGTCTCACTCAGTTAATCATTTTTGCATCAAGGCTCTCCAGAGAGACTTACAGCACCTGCCAGTAGCCTTCTTAATAAAAGTAGACTAATAGCCATCATGCTTCTTTAGCACACACTGAAGAACAGCAGCTATATCTTAATGGGCCAGACGTGTTTGTATGTTTTCTCACAAGCTCGTGTCCCACCCATACCAACCGTGAATCAGCCTCATCACCTGGCATATTTACTGTTCTGCAGGTAATAAAAGATTGGTATGTCATCCTACTATTGCTTTGCCTCTTGGGTGCATCTGAAGAGTGTCATTTGAGGTCACAGACCTATTACCCCAGCACAATAGCATGAAGCAGATCACCCTGCTGTAGATGTGTTATTAAGCCATGAAGAAATTTCAGCAAGGGCAACTACCGTCCAATACAGTGAGACATGCAGCTTTTTGTTGTTCCTCTTCTTCTTTTTTTTTTTCTTTTGCTGAAGGGTGGAAGTTGCAGAATGAGCAAATTTTGGTAAGTTGCTTGACATCTTTCAATCTTTGTCTTGAGTCTCTATATCTGCACAAAATTTCCAAAAATTAAGATAGCAGGTATAAAATAGAACATAAAGTCAACAAAACCAACATCATTTATGGAAATTAAGTGCCCAACCCTGACGTACAAAAATGGGAGTATTAGTCTAGATCAGGAGTAAAATTTTGCTGAGAATTTACCAAGGTCTGTAAGTTGTGGCACTTTCTGCCCTTGCAGATTGTAAGGAAGAACATGGCATGCAGTACTTGGCTGGTCTAACAATGAGAAAGTTAAACAAACATCGTTGAGGTTCAACAGATCACTGTAAAATACTTATACAACTCTAACTTAGCTTGTATCATTTAGCAATACACTTGTTACCCACCGATTAACATAAATACAAAAGAAGAATATGCTCTTCCTTTGCCCGTCACTGAACCCTCAGATATCCACATATAACAAAACCACAAACAAACCTCAAACAATATTTATTGCAATTGTAAACCTCCTAATTTAATCTCCTAGAATGACTGTACTACCTAGGAAAAAGCAGGAAAAGGCTCCTTCCACTCTTCTCTCTCCTGGTTATCCCAAACCAAAAAAATCTCTAATAAACAACATAGGTTTTCAGATAAATGAAATACAGGCATTTCTTCTAAAATATTTAAATATAGAGTTCAATAGGGATCTTTATCACAGCTATCTAATTCTTTTAAAGCTCTGGGGGAAAGCCGTACTGTCTATTAAAACCCACTAAATTAATTTAAATGAAAAACTCCTGTAAATGAATTGTGTGTGCCCTTTTGAGACGTTTCCTGCTCTGCCACACTGAGGGACCAGAGATGAGTGAAGGCACTGACTTCCAGGGGGAAGAAATCAGCATCCCAAACTGGATCAGCCTAACGAAACCTGATGTAACAATCACTGGAACTATCTTCTCTGAGACTGACCAAGTGAAGCCCTGAGCTGCTCCACGTTCCCTCCTCGCCCCCTAATTGGGGGCGGGCAGTGAATGTACAAGTTAACCAGCTCCATTCTTCCTCTGGGTTTGATGGCAGCCCTGAGCTCACCATTGTTTGAGGGAAGGGTGCAGGACACAGACTGCAAGGTTGTTACCCAGATGTTTCAAGCCACCCACAGAAAGGCATCAATGGGCTATAAATTTGTGAGGGGAGAGAAAGATTTGCAAAAGAATTGAAGGCAACCATAGGGAGAAGCTGGAATAAAAGGACTCTGCTGGTGGTAGGGTACCGGTAGATGGACAGGCTGGGCTCTTTCCTGTTGCAATCTGCTCCCTGCTAGCCATGAATTTTAACCACTTGTACACAGAGTGGTTGCTTTCCTTGTTTAGACTTCTATTGACACACAGCCGCGTAGTCAAACAAAGGTCAGAATTACCAAAATACCATAAACTGCCTACACACAACCTTTGAGAAAAGGAAGCATCTGGCATACCAACACGGGGTTTTTTTCAAATCTTGTGCAACCACATTGGGGATTTTCTTTTCTTTTTTGTTTAAATTCCATTCAGTGTTAACTTTCATGAGTGATTGTATTTTTCCTTTTATGTAAAGGATATGTTCTACATTTTTTGTATTTGCTTTAAGCACGAATTACAGAGAAAGAGACACCTGTAATCCTAGACAATTTAGGAAAGAAACTTAAAGTCCTGATTTCACCTTTTGTGTGTGTATGTGTGTATGTGTGTGCCAGCAGAGCTTGTACCAGCAGGACTTGGATGTCTTACTTCTCCTGGGCCTCAGTTCCTCGTGCTACCTAAACTGCCTCCCACTGCAGCCCAGTTTCTCAACTGGTTTATGTTATACAGAGCCACTAAATGTGATTTCCTATCACATTTTTTGGCAGAGAAGATCGCTGCTGTCCTTTCCATTGGAGCTGCTTGCAAAGAGTGAAGTGTGTTCCTGAAGTTATAGTCAAAGCAGGAATAGCTATACCTGACTCCAATTTTCCTTAGATTTTCCTTAGGGGATTTATTAAATAAGGACAGAGACTCCCTGGCTTTTACTCTGATGAATAACTTTTCTGCATATCTTATTGCAGAAAATTATTGCAAAGGAATTTGCCACCAGAGTTATCTTCCAAGGGGTTTTCGTGCAGGAGATGAACTCAGGTTTCAATCTTTAACTGAAGAATCTTAAAAATTATCTGCAACTAAACTCAAGAAAAATCAGCTAAAGAAAGGTTAAGAAAGTTCCATTATCTAAAGTTTTAAACATAATGCAATATATATTAAAGGAAATTACACTAACAAACAAAAACCTGCAGGTATAATGCTCTCCAGATAACAAAAAAAAGCTGTGTGTTGTATCACAGAAGTTTGACCAGCATAGTTGCAGAGAAGGCCTGTGCAGCTCATTGTAAAAGCCCTTTGGGGACAGCCAGCCTCGTTTCTAAACAGTGCTATTTATCAGAAAAGCAAAAACCTACTACGAATCATGGTATGTGACATTAGGGCCTCAGCATATGCACAAGACTGAAATACCTTAAAACACCTGACTTTAAAATAAGGAAGTGCATATTAGAGGAATTTATTTAATTTAGAGCAAAGAACACAGATTGTCCACTTCATATGAGGTCTCACCCTGAAGCTGCCACACAAGATGACATGATTGCATGACAGACCACAAATGTCACGCAAGCAACCAGTGCCCTTTGGCCATAATACTGATAATATGACCAGAAGGTTCATAGCCAAGATGAACACAGCCAAGGATCCCAGTTGTATCAGATGAATACAGGCTCTTTGAATTCCACAGAGCATCAAGTTAGTTGGTATTTTCAGATGGAGAAGCACAGTCAGAACAAGACATGTAAGGTTTACTTCCCTTTTTCAGGGCCAAAAAACCTTTCAGATGTCACCAATTATTAACAAACAGACAAACACACAAACCACTAGGCTGGGTCTTGAGGACAAGTAATTTATAGTATTTGTAGTCTTCAAACCCAAGCTACTATGATCATGCTTGATGTTCCCTATCCCATTATGTGCCTTCTACAAGAAAACCCAGTGGCTGGCATTGAGTTTTCAAGTTATTTTTAAAACATGCATTATGCATGTAAGGTAAGATTTTTATGGACAAGACATTTTGAAGTACATTACATCTGACTCAAGCTAACAATGAATTTCTCTGTGGTCTTACTGGATGAAAAGGAAGTCTTGGGTGAACCTGTTCTCTTTAATCACAGTGAAATAATACTCTTTGATTTTCAGTGCATGTCATTCACAGTTATTTATAGGACAATGCTGGAAGTCAAAACAGTCATCAAGGGTTAGTAGATATTAGACTTAACATCATACGTTTCCATTAATGGGCTTAAATGAACAAGTAAAGAAATACTCCAGTGATTAAGGCTATTAGAAAACTAGTCACTCATATCAGCCACCAAACACGAGTCTCAAATTTCCATTAAAAAAGTATTTTCTGTCTTAATGAATGATTATTTGGACACAATATGATTTTCTGAAAACAGCTAAATTATGATGCATCACTAAGTACTGATGGCTCAAAAATTTAATTGCCTGTGTCAGATTCTCTTCTTAAAAATCAGGCGCTAGAATCCAAGCAGCTAAAACTATTATTTCTACAAATATAGCTAGTTTTAAGCAACATTACAGTCTTTTAAAAGCCCATTGCCATCTGCTCTGTCAAAGTAATAAATGAAGAAGTTGGATTTACATGTGGCACTCTGTTAAATGAGGTAAAGTTCAGAACAGACTTTTGCTTCCCAGCAGATGGGGATCTCCCAGCAGGGATGGAAGTCAACAAAGAGGGTAGCAGGGGGTTTCCATAAATTCATGTGATCCCTGGGCAGAACTAAATGGATTAAATAACAAGGACTCTAGGAGTTAAGCTGTATCTTGTTATACTAAGATGTCTCTGCATATTAGGTACACAACAGTTATTCATCCTTTCCTGATAAAATAGAAAAAACATACTCCACTTTTTCTTTGAATTTTGAGCTTGTTTTGCCTTGTGTCTTCTTGTGGAACTGCAGAGCATGAGGCAAACTATAAATGTCTTCTACACAATAAGAAGGTATTCAAAAGTCTACATTATCATAGAGAAAGATAAAAAGTGCCTGTGGATACTATGCAAGGGTTTCACTCTAGTGTCCTAAAACTGCTACCATTCATTGCTCATTAACATTTGCATCACACAATTTATTGTTAGAGGTTGTTTAAAAGAATTTTAAATATTATTTATCTTTTGCGACTGCAAAGGTGTATAAATTTGCTAAAATTTCCCTTGTTTTGCAAACTTCTATTTATCACCCAGATTCATCACACTTGAGGAGTTTAGCAATGAAACAATGATGTTTGAAAAATAAAAATATACATGGGAAAGTGTTTGGATGAGTACAATATGTATCTTTAAAGCTATTTATATGTTTGTGGGCAAAGAACTCAGCATTCAGTTTAAGTTTTTTTTTAGGGCCATTGAGCTTGAACAAGAAATTGAGTAGCCAGTATTATAATGCACCACAGTGAACAGATATGTTTGCCTTTGAATAGTCTTTCATATTTGCTTTTGACAGCATATTCCAAAATTAGTCTCTTGAATTTTTTATGCTTTGTCTGACATGGTTTCTGACATTCCTTAAACAAGCCTCTGATCCAGAGTGAGGATTTTAAACCTGAGTTGTTTATTTGTTTGCTTAAATTTACTTTGGCTGAAATCATGCCATTATTTGCATGAGTGATTAAGATGACTGCTTCCTGTATTATTGAATGGCAAGGCTGTTCTTTTTTTCACTGTTTCATGGCATTGGATTTTCAGTAGATGAAAACCAAAACTTGCCTGCCTATGATTTTGAAAAATTGTATGAACTGGCTACTTGTACTGCAGCCTATTTGAGGTGCTGTATTTCACTTAATTCCAACTCAGACAAACACAAGGAAAGAAAGTGTTTGCTCCTGTAGCAGAAGTAAAAGACGTTTGTTTAGTCTAAATGGTATTTTAATTAAGAAACATTATTTGAAATTATACTTGATGTTTATAGAGAGAGGTGTTTAATTTTAAGCACAATACAGATATATGCCCATCTACACCAATTTATAGCCACACGGGAATTTTGGATTTTAATTAGAGAGATGACTACAGGGCCTGTGTCATCTGATTGCCTGACTGATGAAAAATAGTTTCTTCACTTAGGGATAATGATTGATTTAGAAATACAGAATAATTACTCTGAATATTGCAAACCTTGAAATATTATTGTTTACAGATATTTCTGTTTAACCGTCTTTTGTACTTTATCTGACACTAAACCTCGTGAAGGATAATCCCTTTCCCAAGGAGGCAATACATTTCCAAAAGTCTTTTGTTAAGGTGACAGGCTAGTATTTCTACCCCCACCAGCCCTCTTTTCCCATATTGCCAACTCTTAGCATGTGAAATAAGTTTAGGGGGAGGATCTCTTTGTCAAAAAGCGTTCTTCACAATCTCAACCAAAATTCTGGCACACATTTATTTTCATGTCTCCTCTAAAAAGCATGTAGCAATTTCAACAGCTGTTAACTTTGACCTGGCTGGCTTTGGGTCTTCTGAGAAGAAAAAAGAAAAGCCCAACAGAAGAGTGTAATGTGATAGAAATAGGCTGCCCAGTGTCTTCAGCAGTGGTAGGACCAATTTCCTATTGCAGAAACATCGTAAGACATTCAATTCCCAAACAAATGATGGGACACTGCTGGTCGATTTGCCAGTGAGCAGCTACAGACAAGATAATGGTGAGACAGTGGGAGTGTCAGGCTGCAAGCTTCAAACCCCTCACACATTTTTGTTTTCACACTCAGCTGAGCTGTCTTTTATATCTGTCTGCCAGTTTTTGAGTGTTACCCTGGTTATGAACGGATGGGATAGTTCAGGCATAAAAATATTCTTTCTGCTCCTATTTTGTTTGCAATATGTGTATTTCAAAGAAGATTTTTGAAAGCATAAACCTTTTTCTTTTTTAAGAAAACTGCAACAATAGAGATGAGTCTTTAATTTGCTTTCCCTGAATTAAGCATCCAGTTCCTATTGTTTTAAAAAATGAAGGATCATGTTCATGACATGTTTACAAGACAATACAAAGGGAAAGCAGAAAACATAACCAAAGTATAAATATTTCTATGTACCTATCTATATATAAAAGTAAAAACTTTTAAAGCAGTCTGTTTGTTCCTATTTCAAGAAATACACTAATGGTCCTGTTAAGATCTGAATACACCATATCACATTGACTGAAAGGGAAGGAAAAGAAAAACAGCAGAAAGTTAGAGAACATTTCAAAACTGTGATACAGGATTGTGTTGTGCTAGAGGAGGGAATATTGAAGGCAGGCTTGAATCCTGAAGTAATTTTGTGGAAAGTTGATGATGTGGACATCATCAGAGAGCACAGGGCTGTCTCAGAGCATCTCTGTGACTTCAGAGAGAATCTGAGCTGAAGATCTTCACAGGAACCACAGCTGCAAGCTCACACAGCACCATAATCTCTGTGTGCACTTAAGGGAACACATGCACTGAGGTGTCTCCAGTTACCTCTTGGAATGACTTCCTAGTCTGATTGCATTTTGTGGCAATGTCCTGTTTTAATTAGCCTCAAAAGCCCATGCTTAGATATCACGTGGTATTATTCACTGACATGGACTAGATTAAAGCACTCACCAATTTGTCAAATTCTCAGGAGTGCCTGTGGCAGCCAAAAGTGCCGGGAAGCTTAGTTCATGTCTGTGTGTCATAGCATTTACCTCTTCAGTCACCCTTCTGTCTTTTGTAGTTTCTTGGCCCTCATCATATATCTTCCAAAAGTGAATTACAGCTGGGGAAAAGGGCTGCCATGGGTTACAGCAGATAGTCCTGGTGTTTTTATGCTCCAGTGTAAAAAAATGTTACCCATTTTCCCATTGAAATAGCCATTGATATCATAAGTAAGGGTATTTCCAGAACTTCTGCAGTAATTTAGTCTCGTTTCTTCACTAAAAAGAAATTGGTATTTTTCCTTGAAATGACTGAATATCAATAGTATAGTCTATGTAATTTGTTCAGAAAATAAGGCACTTAAATTTTATCATTTCTTTTCTGGAAGAGAGAGGATCCCATCTTCAGGAAAAAACAGTTTTGTTTAAATTTCCACCAAATTATTTTTGAGTACCTTAGGTTAGACTCACACACAGACTCAAGCAATGGGGAGAAATGCAGGTCACATCTCCTAAACACCTTGTCTCTTACTAAGCCCCACTGCCCTGAGTCAATTTAAATTAGGTACCTTATACAGAAGACATGAACAACACACACTTTCAAAGGAGCCTCCAGAAAAAGCTTAGTCATGAGGCTATAGGTTACTCTGAGGTGACAGAGTTTGGGCGTTAAGCTAGTCATTTATACGTCAGGCATCATCAAAGCTGGGGTAAATACATGCACAGACAGGAGCAGAGCTTTAGCAAACATATCAGACAGACGCCTCTTTGGTCCCTCAAGCACCAAGGCATAGTGTTAGACCTCCAAACTGCTTGTCAAAGTCTATGATCTGTCCCAGTCTTTCGACAGAATTAACCTTAAATTGCTTCAAATGTCGATTGTCGCTTGAAGAGAGGTGAGCTGTTCAAAATTATCTAAATATTTCCATTCTAAGGAGGAAGTGTTCTGTTTCAATAGTATTGCCAGCAGAAAGATTGAAACAGCAGAAGAAAAAAATCCCTACATTTTAAAGAAGAAGCTACTTAACTATTTCTTTGGTAGTTTAATTATACCTTATGATTTCCTTGGGCCAAGTTTCCCTTTACATTGTACATATGCAACTAAAACTATTTTGCTGACAAATGCTATATGCAATGTGACAAAGCTGCAAAACAAAGGAGTGAATGTGACTGTAAATGAGATCTTCCTATAAGACTTCTTACTTTTTAGTTTGCAGATTCCATTGCTTTGACTCAGTACGAATCTGTAAAACAAATTTCAGATGTAACCTACATTATGGTGTCAGGTTAGAAGAAAAATATCTCATCCAAAAGTGTGTAAAGAATTAAAACAACATTTTCCCTTAGCTGGCTACTTATGACCAAGTTGCTGAAAAGTAGAATTATCACTTCTTGGGAGAGGTTATTTTTAAATTAGTTTTTAAATTCATGGTGAAATAAAAGCTAGTTTTACTGTTCCAAAAGATAAATTTCATTTAGAAAAATAAAAACCAGATTTTTTTTCTTTTAGTTTGAAGTTACCTTCTGAAACCATAAAGTACATATTTTAAACTTTAACTTTTTTAAACAGGAATTATCAGTAAAATTTATTTTACTCCATACATTTCAGATCAAGGATATAATTGATTCAACTATCATGAACTGCATTCATTAATTTTCACCCAAATACTGTTATTTATAGTTAATCTAAATTTTCACATGCATGATAAAATAGAAGAAAAACATATAAATATTTTCTTTAGCTGAGGTAAGCCTTTCATCATGAACTTTCCACTCAGCATGGGTGACCAGAACCTAGGAAATGTGATTGTTTCATCAACATTGACCAAAAATATCCATCTATGCTGATGCAAGTTCAGAACAAATCTAGTGAAGGCCATGAACATATTCTGGATTTTCAGCAGTCTAAATGACAGTAGAAGGGTGTCCCTGGCTGCCTCTGACAGGGTTTCACTTAAGTGTTATTTAAAACAAATTTCCAGTGCAATAAAGCCTCTCCCCTCTGCAAACGTAAATTATATTTAATATGCCTGGGAACAAGCGAGGCTGCCAAAGTCTGAGGCAAGCTAGCCTTTATGACTTCAGTCCGTTCTCAGCCCTTGATTACAATTTGATTTCCTTTGGCATCAAAAGACAAACTATTTTAGTGAACAATGTTCTTCCTTTACCAAGAGTGAGCTCTAGTTTCTTGGCAGAGGGCCTATTTACTGGCAGACATGTCCAACCTCCCAGCAACTGCAGACCTGTAGACTTTGATTTAAAGCAGCAGAAAGTAAGAAAAACAGAACAGAATGTATATTGCTCACTTGAGAGGCTTATTGTTTAACCGGCCTACTTATCATTAGCCTGTGCTCCAATCCTCAACACTTTCCTTTGTGTACTTTATGTCAGACATATGGCCACGTTGGGATGCTGACAGCAGTTTTAGCACTGCTGCACTATACATACTACTTGTAATTTGTTCTATCTTATAGCTGGGCCTTTCTTCAAAGAAGAAAGTGAATTTTAAATGCTGCTGTTAATAACTGTAACCATCTGACAAGATATAAAAGTGATGTGCTTGGAGTGATGGCAGCGTTCATTCATCTACATTGAGAGCCTTGTAGATGTTAAAGCATTTAAAATGGAGCATCTATTATGTGAAGAAATTAAACCTGCAAAGGCTGCTGAATCCAGTAACACAAAATAAAGTGTTCCCATGCTCTTAACTCCCTGCCCTCCCATGTCAAAAGAAAAAAAAAAAAAAAGAAGAAACACATTTCAAAGAGAGACAAATTTCACTCAGGCTTTTTGTTTACCTCCAACTTTGGGTAACCATATATCTCCCTCAGGATTGTGATAGCATGCTTTTCCCCTTCTCATCACTATCTGAGCTCCAAGAATGCCCTTTTACCTCTTTTTCTGTTTGTTTGTTTCCTTTACTTAAGTACCTTAAACCTGATATAGTGATCAGGAGGGAAGAGTACGTGAGATAGCACTCGGGTCCAGGCAGGAGACTTCCTACCTGGAGAGGAGCAGCAGGGTTTCCTTGCTCTTATCCCTCAGTCCTCCCTGGGGCCAAGGTTCTTCCTGAGAGGATTAGGATCCTCTTTGATTTAAATTCTACACCTTACAAGATTTTACCAGCTCTGTTGTAGAGTAGGAAGCTTCGAATAATTATGTTCTTACAATAGAAAACATTGTTTTCTATGGGAAAATAAAAAAGTGAAGAAATGCTCTGGTGAAGAGACTGTTTTGTTTTAAAAAATCTGATAGAAGATATTGATAATCTAAGAACTGTATTTAATTTGTAAATTTTTTTTAGTCAAAAGCAGAAAAAAAATTACAGGTCTGAATCAGAGCACATTATTTCAGTGATGTCTAGGTAGAGCATATCCATCAGTCTCCAATTATTTGGTAAAAACTTCCGTCAATTTTGGAATTAATAATAAAATAAAATTAAATCTCAGCATTTGCCAAGGAATAGACATTACAAGTTTAATCAGCTTCACTCGAGACCAAAATGCAGCTGAACAGAAAAATGAGATAGCTATAGATATATAACATAAATTCCCTCACTATGATAGCAGAGGCACTAAAGTGAAACAGAAATTAACTTCACATAATTATAATAACAGGTAAAACAATCAAAATAATTATCTTTTTTACATATCTTATTGAAAAATTCAAAAGCACCTTAGTGAGGGCAGGGTGGAAGGGGGAGAGAATGTGTCTGAACTGTTATTGATAGCAAAAATGAAATTACATAAGATTATTAAGGTCTCGAGCATTGTGTCATTGTCATGACGAATGAAGAATGAGGTCTGGCAAAAATAAAGTCTCCTGTGCACTCTGAAGATTGTCATAAGTAATAAAAGGAAAGTGCAGCTGGGTGTGCGTTCTGAGAACAAGCTCATTGTGAGATTGCTGGAGTAGAACAAGAAGGTAGGATGGAAGAAAATAATGTTATTATATCTCAGTTGGAAAATTCCTGTAAATATTTAAGGGAAAATATTAAGGGGAAAAAAAACCTGCAGGGAGATTTTAAACCATTAAAAGATGTATTGAGGAAAAAAAAATAGCAATGTAGGGTAATTAAAAAATTTTGAAGAGTTATTACTGTTCAGGTTTTAGGATAAATTTCACAGAAGTGTAATTTATTTCATATGGAATCTTACTGAGCTCACCCCAAAACTAGATTTGATTTGCTGGCATAAGTCTTAGAAATCTCTGTAATTCTTCTTGGTTCTGGCGAACAGGAATAATCAGAGAATTGCTACACTACAGCCATGTTATCTTTTCCCTTAAACAGATACCTCAAAAACTAGCTAAGCAGAACTATGTACAATTTTACAGAGTAATAATGAAAATCAGTGCTGATGTTCCTGTTACACAGACATGATTCCTGTGAAGCTCAGGGTTGATGTTCCTCTGCAGTGAGACAGATTGTCAGTCATGAATTTACTCTAAGGGCATTTTTGTCTAGTTTTCTATGTCAGTGAGAAGCCACAGGAAGACAGAGAAACCATCAAGTAGATGCTTTCTTGGGTCATTCACCTGTTCTTTAAGACCTGAATTTAATCTCTCTTGTAATTTCACAGAGGTCAGTAATCTGAACTCACTTTATGAGAGATTACCCTTAGCAGATTGTTGTGTGTTATGTTACTGGTCCAAGTCATTTTCCTAGTTAGAGGAATTAGTTTTGCTCACTAGACCACAGATGGAAGGAGCTGCTGTCCCCCAGTTCTTAAGAAACATACCCGAGATACTGGTGCAAGTCTCAGCTCCAACAACTGCTCCAACAATTGCCTCATCACCAATTATGTGGAATAAAAATCCAACAGTTTAATGGCTGGATGCCTCACAGCACTCAGTTTGAAGCCCTGCCTTCAAAGAAAGGTACACCTTGTTACTGCTGAACATGCCACTATCAAGGACAAAACCCAGGAATCAAGAGAGGAAGAGTATGCTGTGTGTATTTTATGCATCACATTCACATAAGTGATGAATGTGACACATAAGTGGATGAATGATGCCTCTGAGAAGCCGTATTTTAGAGGATGGGAAGCTTTTGTTTCAGTTAGGAAAGCTACTGTGGGTTGGTCAGCAGTGACAGTGGCTACCTGAGACACCATCCAAGCTGTGTGCATCTTAGACACTCAAAGGATGACAAGGTATTAAAGCTCAGTTAAGATCAACGAAGCTGAGGATGACTTTGAAGGTGTCTGTCATGGCTAAAGGTGAACCTCAGCAGTATTTAGAGAGAGGCAGGTGCCTTACATCTTTAAGACTCTGGATTTCAGATGGCAACAGTTCCTTCACATACAGAAGTGCAAAGCTCAAAACTTTAAATATTGTTTGGACAAGGGCAGTGAGAGCCAAAAATGAAGTAGTTCAATATTCCACTTTGCATCCTCCCTATCTCACTGATCTCTGTCACCCTTAAAAATTCTCCTTTTTTCTCAGACTTCCAATGCTCATTTGCATTCTAAGCAGAGAAGAAAATTATGATACCACCACCATTTTAAAACTCCAAATACAAGAGCCAAATTTATTGCTGATGTGATCTCATTAGCTTAATGAGATTACACTAGGGACGTATTTGTCCCAAGGACTACATTAAATGAAGAGTAATATATGTTTTTTGTAAAATCCTGTAATATGCTTTCATTAACTTTGTTCCTCATACCACATATTTAACCTCTCTTCCTCCCTCTCCACTCATTGTCAGTGCAAATGCAGCTCATCATCTAAGTAAGATGAAGCACATTAACTATATGAAGGAGCCAGTATGCTGAATTTATCTATTAATCTTTTCTCCCACCCTCTTAATGGACTGATTTCAACTCCATGAAGCAAAAAGCAAATATTGCTTTTCCCCATAATGAAAACGATTTTTAAAAAAAATAGGTACCAGGTGCCATTTTTTAATTTTTTTTTTTTTTTTTACATTCTCTCTTCCTCACCATCTCCTTCAAACTGGCAAAAATCCAGTGACTGTTTTGCTGCATCATGTATGAAATGTTTCACTTCATTGTAATACCAAGGCTGCAATCCTTCTTTCAAATGGTGACTATTAATATGTATTTCATCCTCTGGCTTTCCTGAGCCAAAGCAAATGAACTGTGGCCTCATTGAAATGATACGGTCTCTTGACCCTTTGTGCAGTTTAAAATGATGTAACCTGAACCATTTTAATCTGAAGGCTGGAGCAAGTCAAAAGCTGTAATGAGTTCAGGACACTTCAAGACATTAGAAGAGCCATCTTGCCATAAAAGATGCATCTTTTGCATATAGAAGCTGTAATATCATAAATCTGAGTGACACAGACATAAAAAATCTGCCCACTATTAGATTTTTTCTACCTCTTCCCAGTGATGACTTCAGAGACCAAATCTTACACAAGGGATGTAATAATTGATAGTAAAAGCCACACAGTTAAATGTCTCTGTCAACGTTTCCAACAGAATAAACATGATGGGGAGGGTTTAAACCTGTGCAATTTCTAAAGTGGCAGACTATTAAAAGGTTGGGGAAAATGCTGCCTTTCAGTGAGCTGAGTTTCTTACAGATTTTGAGAATAACATGTTTGTCCCTCCAGCTCACTTTGAGAGGCCACTTCTGAAAATAACCTTCAGATGTGTTGTGAGTTCCTTCCCATTTCCCATTGTGATCACCTCCGGATATCTCAGAGACAAACTTCGACTCCACTGAGGTCAGTGAAAGATTAATACAATGAAACTTCATATGTTAGTTTGGGGTTTTTAAGATCTCTAAACACTTTATAAAAGGGGAGGAGTTCAGTCTTACAAGTGGGAAATCTTAAGGATAATGATCCCAGCCTGGAAAGCAATTAAAAAGGCACAAAAACTCTGTCCCAAGTGTCAAATCCAAAGGGTTATCCTATCTTTTTTAATAGTTTAAGAAACACCTTCTGTTCATATCATGCAGTGGTGAGTTAGTTCTCTGTTCTCATCTTGAGAGCTGGCAATCTAATGGCAAAGGAAAAAAGGCAAATTAAACAAGGCAGAATGAATTCAGACTGCAAAGCATCCAGCAGAGCTGAACCTAACAAGCTTGAATTAAATAATTAGAATACCAAGAAAAAAAACAAACCTTCAGAGAGCAAAGGGTGTTCTTGGTCACTGATTGCTATTTAAATTGGTTTGGCCTCTAACAATTTAGAGATGGTCAAAATGCATAAATTTCCCCAAGCTTTATGTGCTTGGCTGTGCTGACTGAAGAAGTGAAGAAGCCCAATTTACATAGTACATTTTTACAGACATTTAAGCCTTTAAGTGGATTAATAAAGTTTGGTATTTTAAAGGCATAGGTTTTTATTAAATGACAGCATTCAACTTAAAAATAAAATGGAAACCACATAAGCACACACTGATTAGAAACACACAATACCTATTTACTTAGGTTAAGGTCAAAGAGTTATTATAGTCAGATAATCAAAACATCTGCACAGGAAAAGCTTTCAAATTTCACCAAATTATGGACCAAATAATTTTGAGAGTCTCATGGTACTATTGAAATCCTTGAAGACTGGTGTATGCTGAAACAGCTTTCTAGCTTGAAACTCCAGTTAAAATTCTTCTGATAACTATTTGCTCACTTTCCAAGTGCAATGCCATTCAAGCTCTTCATTTTAACTCTCCACTCTGATATCTTTACATTAAACAATGGAAAAACGTTTCATTATATTGTTTGACATCATAACGAGAGACAGAAAAACACAACTTGCCTTCAAACCTACAAAATTAAATCCTATCATGAACATTCAAAGCTTTTTCCCATAAAGTATGTATTAAAAAACAAATTATGACTGGACTGGTGGTAGCAGGTTTGTGTTTTTTTTTTTTTTTCTTATATCTGGTTAAATCAGAAAGAAAATTTATGACCTACTCATAATTCATTTTTATATGCTTGTGATGAAATGAAAAATAAAATAAATTGCAACTGGATTGGGTTTTTTTACATGAAACCTAGTGATCTAATTTAAAAAATCTCAAAGATAACGTTTTCACCAAAATATAATTTGAAACTTAAAAAGTAAATATTTCAATTATGTGATGTTAAAATGAAAATTATTTTATCCTGTAGAAAATTCTATTATTTTAGCAAAATATTTTAGCAACTTTATTAATGACACAAAAATTTACAAGATGTGATCCAAAGCAACATTTTGCAAAATTTTTCAACTTTAAAAGTGGAACCAAAGGTCTTGCACTGCATTGGTAAACATTACATTTGGCTACCCCTGTCAGCAGATAAAAATGGTCATGGCATCCTTTTGGATACAAACGGCTGTGTAAATGCAAATTACACTGGAAAACATTTTATCAATGACTGAATATGAATCTTCAAAACATAGGGAAAGAACTCTCAAAAAAAGAAGCCATTCAAGAAAAATGCAAACCATGAGTTGTAGAAGGAGCAGTGCCTTTCCCACCCCCCTGAATGTGACTTGAGAAACATGCTTAGGGCATAAACCATGTCCTACTCCTCTTAAACAATTAAACATCACATCTACATAGACACAGCAATATTATAGAAATGGAATTAGTGATCAGTTTAGCTAGTAATATCTCAATGGGGCCTTTGAAACATAGTCATGTAACTAAGCTATTAATCAAAATAATGAATAGGTGTACAAAGTCAGTGATTAACAGAATTTTAGGGGATCTGGTAGCAGGAATTTCAGTCTTAGTGTAGGCGCTTGTCTAGCAAAATTAAAATCAGGCCTGGGTCACTGCTGCTTGTAGAGCTTGACTGGTAAGGGCCTTCAGTAAACTGGTGCAGTGGCTTTGCCTTCTGGTACCAGCATCCGTGTTACAGCTGTTTCCACTGTGCTCAGTGTTCACACAGTCAGGCTCTAACTTAGGACACCAAGCTCTGTTTCTTCGCTTGCATTTGGAAAGAGTTTGCGAAGGGTTAGCCAAATGTTAGTCAGGTGGTGTCAGCTGTGGTTGCATAAGTTGCTGTGAAAATCTGGGAATCCCTGAAAAAGTCAGGAAACTGCTTTGTGGGTGTTGCTTCAAAGGGCTGGGATGGACAGTGTCCTAGATTCTTTTTCCCAACAGCATCTAAATTTATCTCCATTGTTCTTTTTTTCTCTTTTTTTTTTTCCAGCTTAGTACTAAACCTGGATGCCAGCCAGCAAGGAACAAGAATATCTTGACAGGGAACCTCATGCATCCCACACGGGTCATCTACATTGTCTGGGATCCGTGTGCATCAGAGATTACAACAGTGGAAAACAAAAGAATTACGCAACACAAAGGTCTTGATGAGAGTAAACAAGAGAAACGTGACTTACTGCTGAAGCACTTTCCTGCCTGTTGCTGAAGCAGAGGGATAAGAGGAGGTCCACCCTTCAAATCTTCCCAGACAGTAACATACAAATGCAACAAATAAGCAACAGGAGTCCCATGTACTGTTGTCCGGTGTTTCTGTTTAGTCAGTACTTTCCTTAGAGCAGAGATAAAGGACTAAATTGTATGCAATTTCATACAAAAACATGCAGTTTTTTAAGCCGATAACACTGATAAAGTCTTAGGTAAATTAAAAACACGTGACTGAAGTCAAACCTGATTTATTCCAAAGGAAACTCAACCATATCCATGAGAGAGTTTGACTGAGAGCAAGACCGTGGGACTGGTAAAATCCTGGTCTGCTCTGAAAGAGGTCGTTTGACCGCACATTAAATGGCATAGCAGTGTGACCAGCCTAAGCAGCTCAGAGCCCTTGGCACAACTGCCCCTCTAAGCACCTGCTCTGTGAATGGTTCAGCTTGCCAAGGCTCAGCAGGTTCCCCAGCCACAGCCACATGTGCCCAAGTCATCACTGCCATCATTTTTAACCCTGCCTTGGGCTCTGCCTGTGTTGCTTTGAAGGAAGAGGATTGCAAAACTGGGAGTATTAAACTGGAGATTAGAATCACTTTTTTCTCCTGCAACTCATTGGCAACAGCACATTGCTTCAGTAGGCACAAGTATCTTTGCTCCATGTGGAAAGGAGAGACCCAGTCAGAAACCAGCTGAGGGTGAGGTTCAATATATTAAAAAATTGATAGGGAGCTTACTATCAAGAAACACTTGGAAAGATGCTGTCTAGTGACCTAAGATGTTGGGAAGTCTCGAGGCACATCAAATACAGTATTTTTCTTGCCTGTCCTTTTGCATGTATTGACTATTTGGTAGAGTCAGTCTTCAATCTCTTGCCCTGCTTGAGGGAAAGCCTGTGCCTGTGTTTGAGATATCTCTGAGGGCAGTGCAAGCTGAAAGCAATCAGAGGTAGCTCAAGCACAAGATTTAAGCAGAATTTAGGCATACATGACAAAGATGTATTATTCTGAATAGACTTTTTCAGATGCTGCCTAATTCTGGAGCTACCTGGACTCCTTTGGTAAATCCATGGACTTTTGTGGTAGTCCAGAATGCACAGAGTATCTCTGCTTTCACAGTACTAAGTCAATAAATATATTTCTCTTACCTAAACCAGATCAGTATAAAAATAACATGCTTCTCCACCTATTTTCACATCATGATCCAATAAGCATTCTCAGAGCACACCTAGCATCCCCAGTGAGAATCAGGACCCACACCAAGTGTATTGCTTCCCTTTAATACAAAACCTAATGATATGTTCAGTCAGGATGTAGAAAAGAGATTCAGATGACTCCCTTATTGAATCAATGCAGACCCACAACTGTCATGTCCTCCAGAGAACACTAAAACCACCAGGATACAGATGATTCAAAATAAGTGTGGTCTCAAATCAATGCTGCTGAAGCAGTGCCACTGTGCATGATAGTTAATTGTAGCCAGAAGATCAAAAGTGGTTATTCCACTTTATTTGGCACTTTTGAGGCTGCATTTGCACTTTCCAGCTGGAGGCACTCCTCTGCAAGAAAGATTTTGAAAGACTGGAGCAAGTCCAGAAGATAGCTGGCAAGATGAGTATGTGGCATATGAGGAGAAGCCAAAAAGGACTGGTTTTTTTCAGCCTTAAGAGGAGAAGGTGAAGGGGAAATCTCACTGCTCTCTGCAGCTGCCAGGTACAAAGATGTAGAGATAGCAGAGCCATGTTCTTGCCAGAGGAAGGGTACTGAAGATCTCATGCACTGATGGCATGAGAAATGATGGTCACACATTTGAAAAGAGGAAATTCTCTTTAGACATAGAAGGGGAAATGCACCGTGGAGAGGACTGGGCACCTGAGCAGGCTGCCCAGAAAGGCTGTCGAATCACTACCTTTGGAGATGCTTAAAAGTTTACTGGCCAAGTCTCCCAGCAGCCTGACCTAACTGAGCCTGCTTTGTGAAGGGGATGGGAGAGGATGACCTCAAGAAGTCTCTTGTTTTGCATGAGAAGATCTGAATTATGGTCTCTAGAACCAAACATCAGCTTGTATGTGCGTATATACACACAGGCACATAGGGAGATACTGAAGCTCTGTTGAAAACAAGAGTGCCAAATGAGCCACTCCTTTTTAAAATGCCCTATGTTCCTGTCTCCCAGACAGAGCTTGAATCTGGGCTGCAAACTGCAGACGAAGAGGAGCATCTCTAGAAACTGTAAGTGAGAAAAACAGTAAGTGGGATTTGATACATATCCCCAGCCTTCCAACTGGTTAGACTTCAGCAGAATTACATACTTTTTCTAACCCAGGTAGCTTCCTCCCTCTATTCCAAGATGACTAATTTTCTCCATTCCTTGTACAAGAAGCTTGTGTACCTCCTTCCCACTCAAGTCTTTGAGTGTCTTAATTGAACTGTTCCCTAGAAGTCCCTAGATTTCCTGCAAACATACCAACACTCTTGAAAAGTTTCTGCCCTCTGTGAACTAAATTCATAAGCTTTCACCTGTTACATTGTTGATTTTAAACATACTTTAAAAAAAAATATTTTAAACCCTGGATATTCATGTTAGTAGATGCTAAAGTATTTAAATTATCAAAGTGGACACTGCCTCATTCAGAGATAGTCTGATCTTTACACATATCTGCCTTATCAATTAACTTCTTTTGCAGTCCACTCATAAGTGTCTATTATCTATTATCTCCTTCCTTACAATGTGTTCTCTTGAGAAACTATGAAAGGGAAAACTAATTTCTAGTTCTGTGCTTTCTTTTAAAGACCTCATCACATGAGGTCTTTGTTACTGCCATGGGCCCCAGGTGCTATAGTTACACGATATTATTTCATTTTAAACATTGAAATTATTATAGACTTTGTAAGAAAGAGGAAGGTGTAATTACCAAATTAAGCAGATGGTATGGTCAGTGAGGACAGAAGTGTAAGGAAATAGCTTCAAGAAAGGGAAAACTGTCTTTAGATCTTACTAAATATAGGCATCAGCGTTTCAATTTCTTTCTTATATTCTCATATAATTAAATAGACTCCGCCTGAAAATGTTCCCAGCATGAAAATAATATTTTGTGCATGCAAGTCTCTTGTAAATAATTTTTAAAAGATTTTCACCTTTGCTCCATGCAATTAATTATTGGAATAATGCTTCTCTCACTGTTCTTACCATTCTCACTGAGTGTGGAGGTTCTGAACTATATATTGCTCGTGAATGAGTAGTGAATTGACACCAGTGATCTAAGGAAGCAGAGGTGGATGTCTAAGAGATTTCATGCAGGCAGGAAATGCTGATATGTTACAGAACAAAATAAATTTCCCACTGTGATAGGTAGGTTGGAGTTTATTTCCAAACTATAGTAGAAGTCTCCCTCTTAATGTCGCTAATCATATTAGCTAAATATCACAGCAAGTAAAATGAGTTTTCAATAACACTGCTGAGTAATTTTCCAGCTAGTTTCATGCTTGGGATAATCTTATTTTTTTCTTTGTAAGTTTTGCATGGATATACTGGGGCAATTATCTTCAGGCATTTGGAAACTTAGCTAGCACAGCAGCTTGCCAGTCTGCCTTAGTGTGACCCACTGTGGTGTTTATGTTCTGCATGCCAGTTGTTATTAGCTCACATGTGCATGGAATACCATTTTCCTCTTTATTGGTTTAACATAATAGTATGCCATGGGGAGTGTTTTACAGAGGGGATAGGATCTGAATATAAAGGTCTTTCTTCAAAGCAGGTATTCATTATCCATACAGAGGAAATTTTACTCATTACTCCCATTTTTTATTTTTAATCATTAACACCAAAATAGATAATATGGTGGAGCTTAAAGATTAATAGTGGAGAAAATAATTGCAATTATCTTCTGAACAATCACAGTTTGCTCACTTTTGTATAAACATATTCCAAATCTGAGGCATTTGTACAATAAAGGCCAGATTAAGATTGTCCACCATAGAAGAGGATAAATTTCACAGTGAATTCCTCAGTAAATTCAACAAGTGTAGGCACACATTGTTCAGTGTCTTCCTCTAATGCTGTGGCTACATTCCACACAGAGATAAGGTAGACTTAAATGTCTCTTTATTTCCCCAACAAAAAGCTGCCCACAGCTTGTCCCTTCAGCTGGGCACACTGAGCCAGGTCAGAGAACCATGCGGGTTTTAAAAAACTAGAAGATAAAAGCAAAACAGTCAGAAAAGTTATTTTTCCTTTGTCCTACTCTAGTGTATTGCCTTGTAAATAACTGTAGCAGAGAAACACAGAGAACAATGTATGGAAGGAATAAAAAGGCAGAGATAGTATGGTAAGGAATGCTTAAATACACAAAACTGCAGAATAAAATGTAGGGAAACAGGAATCAAAAACAGAGAAAAGAGATAGGTGTCTTGTCCACAGATTTGCCCAGAAAATGTAATTTTCATTAGAAAGAGAGAGAAAATCCTAATGAGTGAGGACATTGAAACCAAACCTCAGATCATACAGCAAGGTTATATATTCAGATGGATGGAACCTCTTTAATTTTGAGCCACATTTACCTATTGATCCAATGTGAGAATCTAAACCCCAAAATCCTAATTTCCAACAGATGTAGTTCTTTTCTGTTTTAGCTTAATTTGAATAAATTAAGTTTTATATATACTTTTTATATACTAGGTAGTCCATGTAACAAAAAGACATTTATATCTCCTAACTGTGGGGAAAACCTGAGTCAGTGTTTGTGCCTTATTAGATGTCATAGGATCAGCCTGTGAGCTGTAAGTAACATCATGTGTAAGTCTCTTGATCTCTAAAAAAAGTTATAAACAATGATTAGGAAGATTTTGATTTGCCTTGCTTTCCACCCCCACCCCCCCCCAAGTGTGTCATTCATAACACACTTGTTCCAAATTCTCTGATCTTTGTCTGAGTTCGTGCACAATCACTTGTCTTCACTGAGAGCATCAAGTAGCTTCTCTACTTGGCTGCTATTTTCAAGAACCCTGTGAGAAGTGTGCCTTTCATACACTTACCTCTCTGTCTGACTTGGAAGTTGGCCAGTGGGTTCCAAAGTTAGTAAGAAAAGAAAAATGAGAGTGAACAGATTGATGGGCTACACAGTGACAGCATCTTCACTTCTTTTGGAAACGAGACAAAAATAGATGCTTGCATATCCTAAATGACAAACTTAAGTGGAAGGCAACTTTTCTGGGCTTCCGGTCTAAAGGGAAACCAGATGTTCCAGTGTTAATTTTTCTGGTCCTTCAGAGAAGAGTCCTTTCACCAATAAGTTGCTTCCTCCATCATGGCCTGACATGTTTTCTGCTGATATTCAAGTGCACTAAAGGCTGGAGTAGGGGAAGCAACCAACAAACCTTTTTCCAGAATTTCTGAAACTCATTATATAAATACATGTTCAGCATAAATATGTTTGAGCTCGTAGTTGTAAGTTTTAAACCTGTTTTCTTCTACAGATAAGAACAGCCAAATCCTCAGCTTGCCTAAATCACCACAGAACCATTTAGAAGCTTCATGCCAACTTAAAGCAATTCAGAGTCTTTGTGTGCAAAACCAGATGATTTCCCACGCACGTCAGGTTTGATAGTTGTGCTGGTAAAAGTGTGGAAGCCGCTTCTCCTTTAATTGTTGAAATTAAAATAAAGAAATTAAACTTAGTTCTCCAGCCTAGTGACTTGCTCCTACACACAATCAAGTGGCAATTCCCAAAGAGTTTTGGGAAGGCACTGCTGAAGGAAAGCTTGTGAAAAAAAAATTACAACTAGATGATGTTTCAAAAGAAATATTACCTAGTTTTATTTTAAATAAATAAATAAATAGACTCTAGGACAATAGGTATCCCATCAGACTATCTTTTTAAGGTAAGAAATAACATTTTATTGAGAAGGATAAACATTATTAATTCGACACATTCCTATTACATGCCGAAGAGGGCTAACTCTAATTTGGGGTTAACACAGTCCAGCTTAGAGAACATCGATACAAGAGCTTAATTTTACATGCTGAAAATTATCAAAATACATTCTCACCACCAAGAAATCAGTCTCCAGAGGCTTTTTTTATACAGGCATGTCACCTGATGTGTTACAGTCAAATCTGGATGTGTAAAAGTTGGACTAAGACCTCTGTTGCAGGAAGAGGACTGTAACTGTTAAAAGTGAGGACAAAAGCACTCTTTGAATACAGGTCTTAATGTCAGTTCCAATGTTGATAGAAGCAATCATAATTCCTTAGTCTAATGTGATAGGCCATATCAACGGGGTTTTTTTCTGCCACTATTCTTTTATTTTTCTAGATCAAATATCACTATGAATTAAACATGAAGTTTTGGGGGGTTAATGTATTGTCTTTGTTTTGGGGTGGGGGTGTCTCTTCACTTATTAAAAATATTTCCTTTATTAAGAAGCAACAGGCAAACTGAAAGGATACATAAACAACATAAATTTTATTAAGCCATAAACTATAAACTGGTGTGAAATGTCTACCAGGCTATAAAAGGTACTGGGATGAGAGAACAAAATACATTTAGTAAGATTTGACAATATTTAAAAAGCAAGAGAGGAATTTACTCAAACAGAGATAATAACAGATGCAAAAAAATTACTTTTGAACTTTTTAATTTTTATTTATAAGGAAGTTAGATTCATGTTTCCCAACACTCTATTTGCAAGGATCATCACTGATATGTATAAGCACAATGAAACATAAGAGGAAGCTATCCTATTTTAAGAAACAAAAGGTTCTTCCAGGAATATATGCTTTTTAAAAATTTATTCTGCAATGATAGTGGTCTTTTGACATACTTGCTGTGTGCTGAAGAATGTCACACTTGGATTTCCTGCTTCAGTACACAAGAGCCATTGATACCCTAATTAAAAGTATTCTAAAATGCCTTATTAATATGGTAGGTCAACTGGTTTCTTGAGTCTCAACATAGAAATGGAGACATTAATTTCCTTTTCATAAGGAAAGAATTTTCGTAATAGCCCCTACATAAAAATCAACCTATCCAATTTTTAAGGACTCTTCCTGTGACTCTATACTTCATGTAAAGCTGGAACTTAGCTTGTTGACACACTTATTTCTTGATTTAGGACTTAACACTATAAACAAGTTTGTGGCCTTTATTTATTTGCATCCTTCAGGAGAGACATGGGAAAAAGCTGCACATGGAGGCTGCTGCTTATGACCCTGTGCATTCAGTCTGAGTCAGCTGGGTTTGCTTTTAGACAAATTGAGTCAATGCTATGCCCTATCTTGTAGTGACACTGTGCAGCTGCACACTGGCTAGGCCCAGGTTACTGTTAAAATGTAGTTTAACAAGTGCTATGAACAGAGCATTAAATGGAGAAATGGCAATACTTAAACTAGAGAAATTACATTTCCTCTCCTTATGCTTTAGTGACCAAATTAAGGAGTCTGTAAGGGGTATTCTTATATATGTACCCTCCTTATGAATTGTCCAAGTTCATTTTTTAGGTAAAATTAGCATTTCAGTAGCAAAAATGTCAAAATAATAGGAAACTATATTGTACAGGGGTCATAAAAAGGTTTCTGTCTTCTAAAACTCTACAAAATTTTAGACTATCACCGTTTCAGAAAGACCAGGAAAACGTTTTTGAAAAATGTTTTCTGACAAGGAGAAACCGACCTGTCTGTGCCAATGTCCAAGATCAGACCTAGAAGCAATGGGTCTATTTAAAACTGAATGTGGAAAAGCACAAGCACAGTAGGACAGGGATGGTATACAAGGAGAAGTATCACTCTAAATTTGATTAAATGCATACCAATTACACCATGCCTCCCCTACTAGCTGTCATTGGAGACACTACTCAGGGCAGAAAGCTTGTTCTGCCTGTATTACATCCATATGGATAAATGCATCTGTCCCAGAGAATGACTGTTCACCTCTGAGCAGGTGCTACAGCTCCTTTCACATACATTAATTGGCTGTTCCCCTCTAGAGGAAAATGGCCTCACCCACACTGCATGGCATTTCCTGGGGGTGTCCCCTCTGCCTCATGCTGGTGGCCCTAGAACATAATGTTTTTTGTGTATGTTGAGGTTTTTTTCCAATTCAAGGAGTTCAAACTATTGTGAGAGAAACACTTCTGTCCACCAGCACAGTAGTTATATGCCACTTACTAAGGAAGTTGCTGCAGACCCGGGGCATGACATGGTTTTTCAGAGTGAAAATCTTGTCAGGAACATCAAATAACCAAATTTATTGAAATATTTCCCAATATTTTTCTAATAATGAGGGACCTACCAAGTGAACTATCTCCCAAACCATAGCAGGTTTTTGTCTGATGGAGAGCTATTAGAATACTTCAAAAGAAAGCAGGGAGTCAATAAATATTTCCAATCTGTAAGACTTCAGCCCATTTCACTGTGCTCAGTTCCTTACATGTATGGACAAATGAATTATATTGAAGCTATGGAAAGTAAAAAGAGTATCTGGGACAGTGTCCCAGTCACACATCTGCAATCAGGACTCTCCCTCTGTTCCTTTTTGGCCTTTGTTGGTTCATACCTGAATGAAAAACAAAGCAGCATCTAGATTAAAGTGACTACTAAAAGACACAAATGGGTGCCCTGTTCAAACATTCAAAACTTAGGCTATCAGATAGTGGCAAGGAGAGAAATAACCTCATACCATTCCTTCAGAAGCTTGTCAGAGCAAGTCAAGGGAAGGCATGGATATCTATACCTATAAACACAATACCACTAAACAGATTAGATATCACTATGAAGGGGCTGAACGTGAACAGCAGTATTCCATGTGAGATTGTACAAAGAAACCACAAATGTAAATATTAAACTTTGCCCAGACAAGCACACCACTGGTACAGGCAAGTTATTACTGCCCCAAATACTATTTACCAATGTCTAACTTCAGTAACCAAATGTTTAGTTTGAACATGTATTTTAAAGGTTGCCTTAGCTCAGCTATTCCAGTAGACCTATCCTGAACAAAACAGCAGCCTAGACAAAACCTGCAGCTGGGAATTTTTAGGGAGGGATTTCATGTATTTGTACAAAGCATTGAGGCTGAAGACCTGACTAGTTTTGCTGCTGTATGACTGCTATTTAAGTGATTCATAGAGCACTATTCTGGTAAGGTTTAATTCTTTACTAGAAACCTCTGTTTACAACAATTTGTTAAGCATAAAGTAATAATAGTTATTTTTCAGAAATTTTTTGCAAGGTGTGGACTGACTGAATTAGTGGAAAAATATTGGAATTAAAAAAATCAAGAAAACCACAACCCTCAACAACATGGGAGTGGGGGGAGGGAGAGTGTGTGTGATTGAAGTTTAGAAGTACATAAATCACTTCAGAAATATAATTTGCAAATTCATTGTGTAAAATAATTAATCAAAGCATGGCTGAGTTACAGTACTTGAGAGACTTTGATCTGACAACTGGAAGAAATATAAAGAAACTACTGCGTATCAAGCTACAGTGTTAGGATGTAAAATGTTTCTCCATGCTAGTCACAAGTTTAATTACTTCTTTTTTTCTGCTGACAGATCCAAATTAAAATAAATGGGCCACATCGAGACAAATTTCAGATGCATGGAGTGCTTAAGAATATATTGTTCCCATAATACAGAAATACCATGGAATTTATTAATAAAGCTGTTCTTTTTTTTTTTTTTTTATTTCACTGGGAATTGTATTGGGAAAGTAAAATGGAATATAACAAGTGCTTAACATTTTCCATTTAACATGCTTAATTTAGAGGTTCTAAGGGGTTATTTTTATTTTCACAAAAGCATGTGTGTCTACCCAGATTTACAGCTGCATATAACAAGAAAAATAGTTACAGTAAAAAAAACACAGACAGTAGTCACATATTAACTGAACAGCCTTAATACAGTCATTCTTTACTCTCAATATAAAGAATTTAAATTCAAGTAATACACAGTGATTACTCTGCTAATCTGTATTGCCAAAAGTGATTTGAGATGCTTCTAAAGTAACTAAATGCACTTTTAGAGTGACTAATTGCAAGAATAAAAGTGAAAATATAAAATATTTATTGGAAAAATATATGTAAATCTGTGTTTCAAATTTAAAGGGTTTAGGAAGTGAATGGCACCCTTGCTAAAAGAAAATATTAAATCAGTATGTTCTGCTGCCATGAAACCTGTGAAACACAAATGGGGCTGGTCCACCCTAGTGGAACTCACATCAATAAATATGAAGTCAGAAACCAGAGTCAGGATCAACAGACCCAAGGTCAAGTTTTCTAGTCATTTGCCTCAAATGAAAAAAACACAAAGTTGAAAAGAGCTGTCCTTGTTACATCATCTGTGTTCTGGCTTTTAAAACCATAGAAGTTTATTTCCTAGTCTGAATGTAATATTACAGATGATTATGAAGTATCCAAAAGAAGCAGACAACATGTAGGAGCATTTCCTCTCCTATCCTAGTCCTGGCTGATAGGAAGAGGTCTTGAACAGCTCTTTTAATCTCGAGGATGATGAGCTCACTCCTTCCCTTTTCACTCTCCCAAAGCTACTTTCCAGCATATTTCTCCCCCACCTTCACAGTCTCTTACTTTCTTTTCACAGTGTTCGGCTCCAAGTTATCTGTAACCTGTACATAGCAATCAGCAGATAAAATGCATAATTGCTTACACTAATGAAGCAGTAAGAAAAAAATTGTCCTTTTTTCTATTTGAGTGGCCATCCAAATGTAGATGTTTCACTGGCTGCTGCTGCTATTACATAGCCATAATTCCTCTGCATATGCTACACACAATGGCAGTGAAGAAGGTTCATTCTCCTGTCCCTGCTGACTAAATTGCATGAGTGATTATGCAATCTTGCAGCAGAGGGTTCCAGAAACACTCCCTTTTGTGTATGAGCCAGCAGTGCCTGTGGGTAGGCTGGAGCTGTAGGAAAAAGGTGAACTATGCAAGAGAAGGAGAGTAGCATTTAATGTACTAGCACTTCCTCTGGGAAACGTACCTAAAAGCCAGGCAATTCAGAAGACGTGAACACCTTTTTTCTGTGTGATTCACTAGTGAAATTATCCTTAAGTAAGGTGGTTTTAAAGCAATCCCTTCACTCTTAAGAGTCTGAGACTTTAAGGTCCCCCGCACCTGGGATCCACTGACATCTTCAGATTTTATTTACTTCACAGCATTGAAGGAGCCAGAAATTTGCATGGACTATCAAGTCTGAGGTATCAGTCCTAAAGCAAAAACAGAATGAATAATCTTTTATTCTGCAGACAAAACCAAAACACAACCTTAAAGCAATGAAATATCTCAATTGCAGCTGTAGACACAATGTGCTTTGCAAGCCCCAGCCTCATTGTATCCTTCCTGAGGCCCTGCTTCCTTCCAGACATCAGCTCTGGTTCGCAGGCACCCAGTCCCAGCTCTCAGACTTCGATCTGCTCAGTTCTCCTGTCACTAAACCTTTGTCTTGCAAGCCACCTCTTCCCTCAGCTTTGCAAAGGCTGCCTCGATCTCTTGCCAGGCTATGAAAGATGGTTCACAGCAGAGGTGAACAGGAAAAGCAGTGTCAGTTTGAAATTTGAAAATAAAAAACCAAAACAAAACACAAACTTAAAAACAAAACAAAACAAAACAAAACAAAAACCAAAAAAGCCCCTTTTGACAATTTCTTTGCTCTGCATCAATCCATACAAGCAAGAAAGGCTAAGGAAGGCCATCCCACAAATGGCATATACTCTTGTTCACAAAAATTTCTTTAAAATGTATGTCTAAAATCCTAAGACATAAGTAACAATTATCTTGTTGAAGATTTAATTGTCTTCAACAGAAGCCCACTGAGAAAAAAAAATCATGCATTAAATGGTTGTCTTCTCACTGAGAATGAAGAACTAATTCAGTGGTTTTCTAGAAGAACTTCATTAGGGTTAAAATCGTTGCAAGGACACTTGAGTAAAAACAGACAATCTATAACACATCACTAACTCTAGTTATGTATCTTGGAAATTCATTCTTGTGCATTTTCTTCAGTACCTTACACAGCAAGGAAGATTTTGTGATTGTAGCCTCCTTCCTCCTGCCTCAATTCCATTTTCTTTCAATAAATGTGTTTACTGTGAGATTTGATTCAGAAAACAAACCTGGAGGGAGAACATTGAGGAGCAGGAAAGCAGTGAAAAGCAAGCAGAATGGGGGTCTTTGTGGATAAGAGTAAAAGGTAAAGGGACACAAGAAAGTAAAATATAAAAGGGAAGAAAGGAGAAATGATGAAATGTCATATCAAATGGCACAATATATTTTTTTTATAAGAACCCAACTTTTAGCTTTAAAGGACAATGTCTAAATGTTTTATTAACCATGCAGAGCTTTATCCTATCTGTATAAATAAAACTATCATAAGCAGCCTGTTCTTATGCACTCTAGAATCTCTGAAGACACTATTTTTTTTAAATTGCTGATGTTTCTTTCTGTCTGTCACTAAGAGATGCAATATTCTACTCCACTGGATTAAGCACTTTGAATTTTTGTAAATTCTTACGTTCTCTTACCATAAATAACATGAGTGTTACATATATCTGCAGATATTTATTCTTGATTTTTCTTCTATTGTCATTCAAACAGTGTAACCCTCACTTCTTACAAAAAAGTGAACAATGTTCAACAAAAACGAGCATCTGTTTCTTCCATCACTTCACTTTATCAGCAGGTTATTTCCAGAATCTTCTGTTCACTCAATTCTTTTGCTTGAAGGAAATTAAAAAATTTACTGATATGATTGCAATGATTTCTTCTCCTTTAGCAGCCTTTGGGGTACACTGAAGTTGGTTTTCTGCAATGTATCCAGTGAATTCAAGTCATTATAGAAGATGCACACCAAGATCCATTAAGAGTCTATATAGTATCATTGCATGGTAAACATTATTGTTCATTCTTTAAATAAAGTCATCAAAAACCATCTTAAGTGGCTGTGGATATAATTAAGTTGTTTCTTTAGTTTTCAGAATTGAGCAGTTCCCCACGAAATATGTGTCATTCTAGATTTTGCCTTTATCTCAGAAGATATCATTGAGTTTCTGCATTGTGGATATGGTAACACAAGGGATTCTATCCCTTTTGGTGTCCTTTCTCTCATAGTCATAACGTGCTCTTCCTTGATACTCTGATTACTTTTTCAGGGGATTCCATGGTTCTCCTTCTCAAATATGACTTGGGGAAGTTTTTTAAACATGATTGTCTAAGATATAGGGGGTTGAGGGGTTTTGTTTGGTTGGTTTTTTGTTTGTGGGCTTTTTGGTTTGGTTTGGGGGTTTTTTTGCATCTTAAAATTAATGAGAAATTTCAAAAATAAAATTAACTCCTTTATTTGGATCAAAGTACCTACTGTAGGAAATTTTGTGATTCTTGTCTTACAGAAAAAGGTAGGTTAATGCCACAAACCCAAAATCAAATATGGGGAAACTGTGATTGTATGTGGAATAAAGAGTAGCTGAAAGCTTTGGGCAGCATCTTCTCCTCCCTATCGTCTTAGGTGAGGTTACAACTTAAGCGTGTGGGATCTTAACTGGCACTGAAAATTGTCCTCTACGCTGCCTTGGCAAACTGCAGGAAAAAGATGGAAGAGGGCAGAAATGTGTGGGCTGGAGGTGCGAGATCTGCCAGCCCTTAGAGGGAGAAGGAAACAGGAGGGGGAGCTCTCAGTACATCAGCCAGCGGCGGCGGGACGCTCCGGCGCAGCCGGGAGAGGAAGATTCGCTTTCCCACTGATTCAGCGGGGAAAGGGTACAATTTTCTTACCTGCAGAGTCTGGCCTTCGGCATTCACTGGCCAAATAATTTTCTTTAAATTGCATCTTCCCCTTTCTTTATCATTGATACCTTGTTTGTTGGATTACACAGGGAAAAAAAAGTGAACTAAACCTTTTCTCACCTTTGCCTTTCGAAAGAATACATCTAATTTGGTTCAGCAAGCAGCTATAGCAAACAGCTAGAGAAAGAGCTGGGACAACACCAGTAACAAGTCAGAGATCCAAGAAGTGTTGCACAGTGAGAGAATCACACACAACTGCTTTTTGCCTCATTTTCTGTCATCATTAGGTCTTTACTTCATATGTTTTCAGATCAGCACCACAATCTTCTCCTGTCCTGCAGCCCTATATGCCAAATGCAAACCATGCCTTGGTCTGTAATCTACCAACGACAAGCTCACCACTAGAAATCACATTTCCTCTTTGCAGCTCTCCTCATTTATTGTAAGGTGCTGCACTCATTCAACTTGAAATCAAGTAGAGACACTTGGGATGCCTGAAGAGGAAACAGCTAATTACAGAGCAGCTACACAGGCAGGTAACAGGGCAAAGAAGTTAATTTTATAAACAAAACCAAAATACTATTGTAATCAGTCAGGAATAATTCATCCAGTCATTGCTGCCTAGCAATTTTATAGTAGGTAACATAAACATGAAGAAGAATTGAAACAAAGGCTTAATAGACATAGGACAGGCTAGACACAGAAGTTAAACAGTATATATTTTGAATCACCATCCATCATAAATTCATTATAAACCAGGATTATTTCTAGTGTAAAAACCCTAGGCAAGACAAGTATGACCCAGAAAAAAAAATCTGTAAATGGTTCTAAAACTATATGGTTTTACTCATCTGGTAATTCAACAAGTAGTATTCTCTTCAAAAGAGAAAACAATCAGACATTTCCTATCTTTTCATGATGAGTTGGATTCAGACCACTGAATACTCTAAAATCAATAGTTTAAGTTAAGCTGCAATAAAAAGAAAGGCTTAGAGAAAGATTATGAATAAAAACAATACTTGATACAAATTAATAGCGACTGTTGATTATTAAGCACTTACCAACTGTTCATGATTGGCTTCTGAAGTTAGAAAAAAAAAGAAAAAAACAGCTGAATTAATCAAACAGTAATAAAAGTAAGAAATCTGAATAAATGGGGAAAAAAAAGAGTTCCTAGGATGGTTCAGGGAATAGAAAGAAGATTTAGATTGGTCTTGATTAATCTAACGAAACACATGCTGAGAAGCAAGTGTACACTAGAAAAGTCAAAGAGCTAGTAAAGCTGAAAAACCAACATTCATGCAAGGATGATCAAAAAAAGGTATTCTCGGTTAAGATTAGACTGGAAAATTAGAAGAAGGTTTCTAATTGCCAGAGAAGGAAAATAGCAGCTTAACTACTTCTAAGATCAAACTGGAAAAGAAATTATACAGCATGGCTGCCAGCAACAGCAGAGCGCTGTTACCCAGGCAGTTGTAGCTGTTCCCCATCAACCAGGATGTCCTTTCATATCTCATGTCCTTACCAGACAGAGAGGCCTGTCAGCACTGGTTGGTATTCCACAAACAGAAAAAGAGGCTAAATATGTCAAATGCACTTTAGAAGTAAATTATCCACTGCAAATTATTCACAAGTTTTATTATTCTATAACTCATGCAGTGAATGCAGTTCATCTACTATTAATGAATTCTCTTGGTAGGACTAATTTAAAGATTTGTGGTTAAGCACTCAAATGACATGCATCAGACTCTCAAAGAATGCTGGCTACTATTTACTTCCCAAGATTCTGTAGTTTTCTTTTTCCTTTCACGCATATTTTCCATCAAGTATTTATGCAAAAATGTCTAAAGTTAAAATGTACTTTGAAAGTAAGAACTGCTGGGTCCAAAACCAACGTGTGTTGATACATCCTCAAGTCACTCCATGGAGGTAGCACCCAACCTCTCTGCTGAAAGTTATCTATGTATGATGAAAGATATATTTTATATATATATATGTACATCAGTAATGGAAAACATTAAATGTGTGGCAAAAGCAGAGAACACACTAAAACGGCTTGGAAATACCTGCACACAGATAGTAAAAATGAGAAAGAGAAACCCTATATTCCTACTTAAAGGAAAGATCCAGAAGGCTGCTTTGAAAAATCTTAAGCAACACTTTGAATGGAATTGATAGGAGAATGGAGAAGGATGAACTGGGATCAGAGAAAGATGCTGAAGCTTAATGAAGAGTCTGTTTGTCGTCACACCTGGGGATTTGCCAGCTTCCTATAAATTTACTACAAATTAAGTAGGGGACTGAGCTACATGTTTGGCGCAGGGACATTGAAGTTCAATGTTTAGTTGTTTTTAATTTATAGAAGAGGTTTTAAGGGAAAGTTTTATTTAATTACTTGCAATTGTTCCTCATTTTCTCCCTGATTTGGATCTGGTTTACCCATTGTGGTTTATAGATAAGAAATTATCGGTTTGGGCATGCTGTTGATGGGAAAGACATGGCTTCTTGTTTCATTTGCTCCTATCACCAGCAGCATATTTCCTGCCAACAATATTCCCACCTTTTGTTCAAGGATGGTTCAAGAGACTAAAACGTTATTAACAGCCCTAGGAGCAGGAGCAGAGGCCATGTATCAGGTACATGCCCCAAAGCTTCATTCAGCCTGCTCCTTCCTCTTTCCCAGCCAATGGTTGTTTCTTTTTCTGCAAAGAAGAGGAAATTTGGAAGGCCTCTTACTGAAACATTTTACAGAACAGCCTTTGAGCAGTGGCTGGAGACTTCTGAATTCCTGGAAGCTAGATCTCACATTACCTGGGTACCACACACACACTTTATGTGCTATCCAGGCTTTATGTGGTGTTCATGATCCAGAACAGTCTTCAGGCAGGCATGCAGGTGTGAATCACTGAAATGAGCCTGGGCATGTTATAGTTTGCCAGGTTTCCCCCTTGTCTAAATCTAAATCTGCACTGTCCAAAACCAGACAAGTGGAGAAAGTGGAAGAGCCTGCCCTTAGTCAGAGGTACTTAATTGACAGTCATGTACCTTCAAAATTAATTGTCCATTTGCAGATAGAGGTCATTGTGCTCTATTTTTTACATCTCTAAATTAAAATAATTCTTCATCTAGCAAGTTTAAATGCTGCTAAGACTTTGAAAATTGAGTGACACAATCAGAAAGGTATAGGAGGAAATAATACCTAAATGGTGAAATGAGCCCCTTCCTTTCCTGTGAGAGAAGAGAGAGGGAAGTGAAGGTGTGAGTCATTTCCAGATTTAGTTCTGGAGCTCTCTGGGAGGTACTCAACTACAGCTAAAATGGCTGCCATTATAAAGTCCTGGACAGATGAGATGCATAGAAGATAAAGTGGTAACCAGAGTCTCCCTTGGAGCACTTTAACAACTCGGTTTGAATTCGTAAGCGGCCTGATTGTACATGTGCAAATACTTCCATATTAAGGTTGGGCATCCATTGTTATTGCAGCGTCTGTTAAAAAAAGATAGCCATATCGGTTGCTAGGAGATGGCAGACTTCTCCTGGAGAAAAATCACTCCTGATAAAAAAAAAAAAATTACATAAAGACCCTCTTAAATATAAATATCTTTGACAGCAGCTATTACTATTCACCGAGTTTCTTCACAAATGAATAAATGGCAGAAAAATATATTATTTGAATACCATTATATCCTAAAGTGTTAAATAGATTTTTCTCCCACTTCTCCCCTCCCTTTTTTTGTTACACAGAAGCGATATTTACTTCCAGCTAAAATTGCTGCCTTCCTTTTTCTAAAGACCATTCAGTGAAAGAAACATTTGGAGAACTGAGCTCAAAAATTGAACTCACTTGTCTTTCCTTCCACTGTAAAACCAGCTTTGATTAAAATGAACTGTACTGTAGGATAAACACTTTGTGGGGAAGGAACTTGATGCAAAAGGACGAAAAAAAGCTGCAGCAAGTCTTCACAAACGGATGGCTGGGAGAAAGCAGGTGGGAGGCTGTGCCACATGAAAGAAACTAACCATCCAATTTCATTTCAATAATGTTTGGAATTTTCTTCCTACTGAGGTGGCTGGAAGTACAGCTGCCCCATAGCTGTGTCCATGTGCCCAGCTTTTGGTGAAAATGACCTTAACAAATAAAACATGAAACAAACTATATACTTGCTGTTTTAAACTTGTGTAGTCAATAAACGAAACAATAATCTTTCCTAATTTAGTGTGCTCAGATTGGCTATTGTGGACATGAGAACTCCCCAGCTGCAGAACACAAAGGCACGCTGCCTGCACAATATGGGGATTCAGCAGCTGTGCCTTCCATTGACCAGCGCTGGGAGAAATGTAGATCAAATACTGACAATAAGAGATCGATGTTGTAAATATTAGCATGAGAAAGAGTGCACCAAACTCTGAGTGTGTCCTGGTTTTTTTGTGGTTGTAATAAAGTTTCTCTAGAATTTTGCATGCAGTGGGGTGTGTGTGCGCGTGCATGTGTGTGAAGTGCTTCCAAATCAGGGAGCAGCATGTTTCCTTACACAAATATTGACAGGAATCCTTCAGTTTATTTGGAATTTTCCTGAGAAAGCTGCAACAATATGGTAATACCTCTTCACTACTTTTCACACAGTTGTTTCAACAGTTGGCACCAGGAAATCCTTATTGTTTTAATCAATACCACTTGGAGTGATGACATGTTTCTTTTTTACTTTAAGTGACTGACACAGTGCATTTCCTTGCACAAAGTTCTCATGAGACACTTTTGTGCTGTGCTCAATATATCCAACAGAAAATATGTATTTGCCAGAAGGCTGAAAGAAAGGGCTGCTATTTTTTCTTCTTACATTTTTCATCCTGATACTTTATGCTTCATTGCTGTACTTTCAAACTCCTAAATGACCCCAAGAAAAGCAATGAGACTTCTGTCAATGGCTATAATGAAACATCTGAGTAATATCTGGAAGATGAGGATTTGTTCATTTAATGAAGCTTTGACTTTAACCTTGATGGTGCCTTCCTCCTCCATCTCCTTTCTACTGCTTACAGTTGAACAAAAAAAATCTATACAATAATGCTTTAAATACATTCTTTAATGCTTTACATTAATTTCAGAATTGATTAAAGTTATTAAGTTATAAAGTTATTAAGACAATCTGAATATAATATGCATATACTTGACTATGATGCGTGAAAACAGTTCAGTATTCTCTGTCCCTGTGCCAGTAACAGTGTGAAATACTCAATTTTGAGAACTCAGAGAACAGGCAGGACCCTCACTCCCTGTTCCCACACACCGTGAGCAGTGAAGGAATTCAACACCTGCAGCACCCATGTCAGTGTTTGGGATAAACAGAGAAAATGCACTTGTTTGTATAGCACTACATACGTTCATCACCCAGCACTATGAATGACTGTGCAAAATAAACATCTCTGACTTCAAACTTTTACAACTTAACACATGTCCCTTAAAGAGCTTAATTGCAGCAGCTGCACATCCACTGATCTGCTGAAGCTTATGTGCTATGACATCCTCTCCATTCTTGTCTTCCTGACTTGATCAAGCACATTTGCAGCTTCCAAGTTTCATTCAGTTAAGTATTGCATAGCAAACAGCATTTTGTGCTTTCTGAGTTTGTTTGTTTGGGTTCTTTTTACCCATTTCTCCTCTCTTTCCATGATTGGGACTTCCTGTTTACCTCTCAAGGACCTTCGAATCATCCTTCAGTCACAAACATCCTCTTTCTGCACCATTCTGTACCACTCCAGACAGCGAAAAATTAGACATCTGCTTTAATGAAGGTGGGATTATAGCCCAAATTTTATCTCTATCAGAAGGCCCAAACTTCTGAGATGCTGAATTTTCCTCTCATGGATTCTTGAGTGTAAGTGACTGCATGATGGTCCATATTTCTATAGTTAAGGCACAAAAGACAACAACCATCTCATCCTATTTCTCTGGTGCAAAACCAATGTGGGTAACCAAAGGAAGAGGCAATAAAGTATATTCTGCTTTCTGAAAAGATGGGAGTATGAGATGGAGAATACAAATGGTTGGATTCATATATCTTTAAACTCTGAACTAATTTCCTTGTTTCAAACAGAGCCAGTCTTATGAGAAGATCCATATCAGCCAGTTCAAGGAGTTAAAAAGTAATTATCAACAATGAGACCTTGTAGTAATACAACACACCCATATAATTTTTCCATTCTGCTAAGTTATAAATCAGTCACTAGGTAAATTCCTGAAAATAGTTATGTTTTAGAACACTCATAATTAACCATCTTATTTGGGGCAAATACAGGGTCTTATTCTTTAAAACAAAGTTTAAGAGCAAATAGAAATCATAGCTATTTTCCTGGGAATCCTTCCAAAAAAGAGAACTATGTGAATGTAAAGTTATTATTGCTATGTTGTAAGATTAAACAAGACGTTCTGAAAAAAGTTTACACACTGGAAAAAGAAGTATGCATTGTACCTTTTATACTTGTAAGGCTAAAATTCAACAATAGAAAGTGCAAAACAAAGGGGGAAAAATAAATATATCAGGAAACATGCCAACAACCCAAAAGATTACCTTCATTTTTTTTCCGAATGCACAAAAATTAATTGCTGTTTCATACGCAGCAGCAACTTTGGACAATGGCATTCTGACTGTAAAATACTCTTGAAAGAGAACTTGGTAAGACTTGCCCTGGTTAAGCTTGAATAATTATTTTTTTCAGAAACTTCATGAAAAAGAAAGGAAAGAAAAAAAACAACTCTAGACACGCAGGAAATACCTGGGTTTGTGTAGTAGTCAGTCATGAGAATTAGGAAATATATTTTGAACTACAGACCATTTGACTATGCTAGACATTTGGCTCTTATATCACTGGTATTTAATGCTGATTCTATGACTAATAAATGCACAAAGTTGGGAAGGACACAGCTGGGTGCATGGCTGAGTACAGCACAAAATTTTCAAATGTTAGGGATGGTAAAATTACCTTTGACTTCAGCATAGTAGGGCATACTTCACTTAAACAACTGACTTGCAATACTTTTGACATTTATCCCATCCATCTCTTTAAAAGGACATCTAATTAGTTTAATTTGGTCCAGACAACCTTTAAAAATTACAATAAAAACAAATAAATCCCCTGATATCCCCATTTTACTAGCAATAAGTAGAGAAAAGTCTGAGTTTAAATGCTAGCTTTGACCCCTGTTCCTCACAGAAAGTTAATGTGCAAAAAAAAAGAAAAGAAAAAGGGAGAGAATCTAGTATGTCTTTTATCAAAAGTCAATTCAAATCTCAATATAAAGTTCAAACTTTCTGCAGCATACATTATCATTAAGATGAAATATTTAGTGGCTCTGTATTCCGGTCATCTTCTGACAATAACCTACAATGTCTCAGAGGTGGCAGGTGCTGGAGAATTCAGTGAATTTTTAAAGAATATCTCATTTTTCAGGAAGGATGGTTGGAAACCACTAATTTGTATTAGCATGCCATTGATTAAACTGCACTTTCCATTTCTGAAGTCCTGAAAAACTTCTACAAGTATTAAAAATTTTAGCTGCTTTGAATCTTTTGCACGTGGTTTATAAAACCTTGAAACATTGCTATTTAATAGCCATCTCCATCTGTTGCCCCAGTGAATGGCTATAACTCTTTGTCCTGTGGAAAATAGGACATTTTGGAGTCACATTTTTGGAGTTCATGAAATGTTCTTTAGAGATAAGCTTTTCACAAATCATAGCTACTAATGTTTCAGGCTTCCCTGTGTGATAGGTGCAAGGTGAACACAAGGTTGCAGGAAAATTAAGTAGAACTGCTTTTACAATTTTTTTTAGATTAAAACCTCACTAACATTAAATATTTGAATTCAAGCAAATGGATAATGTTTAAAAAGTAAAGCTTTTGTGATTATTAAATGAGCACTAACACAAAATGGAAATTGCATTGCTAAACATCCCATTCCATTCACATGAATATACACACAGAAGATATTTCACATTTTGGAAAGCATCTGCCAAAGAAAAAAGCTTTTAAGTACTTATTTTTGTGTGGAATTCTACTCACAAAATTAATTCACACTGCACAGGGCAGAGAAAAAAGTACTTCTCTTGAGGGTTTCAGAACAGCACTCCAAGTTCTCTGAGACTTCCAATATCTTCACCATAGATTGCATTTCCATGAGTCTTTACTAATCAAAGGGAATTAGGCTGGTCTGGTACCAAGGGGTAAGACCTTTGGGAGCTGCTACCACACCTGATGTCCACTGTTACCAGCCATGCTCACAAAGAGTGTCTTCTCCATGAGTAGTCCCACTCCATTGGCAGGTTCAGCTGTGACAGCCAGACCTGACTGGACATTGTGATGGTGCAGTCATAAACTATACAACCATATAATCACCAAGGCTGGGAGAGACC
>VZRX01021759.1:1160-47944 GCA_013398075.1 Notiomystis cincta
GGGCTCGGGATCCCCAGGTGAAAAGAGTTCCCCTCTCAGCGAGACACCAACAGGACACGAACCTCTGCGGCCGCGGCAGGAGAAACAGCCTGGGCTGGAACTGCAGTGATGAACGAGCTCCTCTCTCCTGGCCACAGCCACGCGTCCTCCTCCCAAAGCCGAGAGCAGCAGCAGCCGGGCAAGGGGGGCGCTCCGGAAGGCCGAACCGGCAAGGGGGATCGGGCTGTGTCCCAGCCCCCACCAGCTCCACCCCCCGCGGTGTCTCTGTCCCTTCCTGAGAAACCCCCAGACAGGGAGGTGCCGCACCCACATGCCCCATTGTCCTCCTTAAGTACTGGAAAAATTAGCATTTCTAAAGAGGAAAAACATTTCTCTAAAAAACATCGACAAGTTGCTTTCTTTAAAAGTTTTTGAATTAATAAAATCTGGCTTTGTTGTTTCTGATTGCGTGTTAATTTCCCTCTTTTCTTCCAGTCCCTTATTCTGACACAGTGAATGTTGCGAGTATGATAGTCTCTTAGGTTCATAGAACCACATCTGTGTTATATGAATATAGACAAGAAAATCACAGTTCATTGGAATGTCCCTATTCTCTACTGCTGCTTTCTCCTAGACCAGTGTCTTACAGTTTCCCTTACCAAACTTCTTGGGTTTTTTGTATATATGAGGTGATGGCTTTGACAAAGTCCTTATGTTACAGCTTCACAGCTATTTGCTACTATATGCTATAGACAAAATTACTTTTTATTGACATCACTGGGGATGGGGTTTTGAGGCCTGAAGCATACATCTTTATCCTGATCCATGTCACATTATTCAAATACTTCATTGATGCCTTTTCCTTGGTCCTAAAATTAAGAGCCAGAAATGATTAAGTGATAAAGGGTTTTTTACCTTGGTATTTAATAATGATCCTTACGGTTCAACAACTTGCCGTGGTGGAATACACTGAAATGCATACCCACGATAGAACGCATATACAATTCTACAGACTTTGCAAATTACCATATCTAACAAAGATGCCCCAATGAGAGGCTTGAATGAATAGCATGACATTTCTTTATCCCAAAGGCCCTTAGATGGGCCTAATCCTAGTTTATAGGGTGTGTTCTAGAGGGATCCTTCATTTCTTAAGATAGTGTAAGGCTTTCCAGCCTCCAACTGCAAGGCCTTTAGGACGTTTGGTCTTCTGGCCTAACAGATTACCAGGACTATGCTAAAATATCAGACTTAATATCAGACAAGTATGCATGCTAAGAATACATAAGAAGTATATAAAAGAAAAGGCAAAAAATCATCATGGCATCATCATGCTTTTCTGCTGCGCCTCTAGTTCTAGTACAGAACACCTCACCTAGATTCCCTCCTAATTCTTAGGATTTAATTTCCTTACTTTTTTATCTTTTGTCTAGAGAGATTTATCCTATGAAGGGTTCTACAAACTAGCTATTGGCTCTTCAACATTGAATTTAGGTTTTACAGTAGCTGTGACTTTAATCCAAAAAGGTGCAACCTGATACAGGAGTTAAGAGCTTCTTACTTGCATTCTGCTATGTCACTTAAGTCAAGAACTTCCATTTCCATACTCTAGAACTAAATTATTCAAAAGGCAATTACTGAGAGTAATGAGAAATTGCTTCCCTTACACTCTCTCCCAATGTGACATTTAACCAGGTGAAGGCAGTTGAATTCACCCATTATTATACTTCATTAGGCTTAGAGGATCTTTTATCCCCTTCAACATTTTGGATTTAATATCCGTTTCCTGATCAGAAGGCTCAACAGTATAGCCCTAATACAGCTCCCCAAGGTCTATGATCTAATCTGTCCTTCCTGTTCAGTTTATAGCAGGTATTACACTTTCCTATTGATTTTTGTCATTCCAATGTTCTTTAGTAATGGCTACTATGTCAAGATCCTTCTTCTTTGCCAAGTATTTCAAGTGACCTTTTTTAATCTTACACAGCTCATGCTAGTATAGAAATATATATGTTTTGTACACATTTGGGGAAGCAGAGAGTTGGCACATTTGATCCTTGGCTGTACACCTTTTGTATGACTGACATCAATAATAGATGTCTTAAAATGGTGTGAGCCCTCATACATCAGTTTTTTCTCAACTTCTGCATGAGACCACACGCATTAATTTCCTGCAATCTATTCTTACTACTGTTCTAGACAAATCCTTCCACTGAGGTTCTTTCTCCACAAAGCTCTGTGTTAGTATCCCAATGGAGATCCTACCTGTCATCTATTAAATGAAACGCCAAAAAATCTGAAATCATGAAACCCACACAATAGACTAAAATTAGACTTCAGTTAAGAGGGGAGCATAAAGTTGGTGAAATTGGATAAGTTTCCAAGATTCTTGTAGTATTCCATAATACTGGAACAGAATATACCCACCACAGTTACCTTTTCTCAGGCACCCTTCAAAAGTCTGTTCTTCATAGAGTCATCTTCTTCCACCCTGAGAATCTATTCACCAAACTGTTTATGGGGCCAATATGAACAGGCAGTTTCAGTTTCCTATCATCTTTCAAATTCATAATCAAAGTAAGATATGACCCTGATACTGAGAATAGTTCTCATACTAATGTTTTGCTACTCTACCACCTCCTGCTACAAAATTAAAAATTAAAATGTCCTTAGTGCTAAATCAGTCACATTATAATGCACAAGAGACATTAAACAATCCAAAAAGTATCAAACAATGAAAATCTTTTCTGACAGAGCAGAAACACCTTTGCTATATCATCAACACATACTTATTTTTGAGAAAAAATACTAAATTCAATTTATACCTCACAGTCTAAGTAAATATGAGACAGATGCTAAGTAAGTTTATATAAATCTCCTATGTTTTCATCAGATGTATTGAAAAGTAATGAAGAGTAAATGAAGGAACTTTTCTTCTAATAGTAGAACATATTACATTAAAGAATCAATTTTTTAACTCTTGTGGAGAAGGAAGTCTTCCTGAGGGGTTTATTAGCATATGATATCTTTAATATTTGTAATGAATAGCAAGGAGATTAAGAGAATAAAGATTTGAAACTTGGTCCAATAGACACAAAAATGCATGGATACAAGCCTGTATTTAATCACATAAATTCTCTGATTTTCAAGGTTGATGACCTGACCCTGATTTCAAGGGGCTGTCTGAATACTTAAAAATTAGGTTGCTTCCCTCAGATGCCCAAGTATAGTTCCCTAACAACTTCTTGCACCATCAGTCTGGAGACATGGCAGAGGACACAATCTGTCCTTATCTGTAAAAAAATCATTTTTCAGAAAAAAATTTTAAGACGTGCTTTTTCCCTGAGAACTGATGTGATTGTAAAACCATAATTTTGGTGGTTTTGAATGTGTAAATTCACAGAAATATTTTAGCAAAGATGGTTGGTTGTACTGCTACTTGGATATAAGATTTGGTTCATGCTGGTAACAAGATGGGGTGCAGCTATATTCAAAGCACTGCCTCTGGGATCAAAGAGTCTGTCTCCAGCTGCATCATAGCTTTTCTAACACTGATAACTCCACGCTGATCACCTGATGCTACAGAAACAGATTGATTTTATTATTGCAACAGTCTGAAATACTGATGGTTTTTCTTTGTTTCAGTCAGAATTGCCAGTAATTTTCTGTTACCAATAATGTTAAAAATTACTGGCTTTTGATAATATTTTTTCTACTTTGGATTATTTAAAATACTATATTCAGCATTTAAATATTATGATAGTTTCTCTGAACAAAAAGCATGGACAAACCTAATTACAAATGATTTTCAAAGATGTAAGTGAATGTAAAAATTAAGAGGAGCATCATGGACTGGATATAGTTTATGTGTCCAGCATGTCACATGAAAGGCTTTAATTTCATTTTATTTCATTGTGATTTATCACTTCTATCAAAAAACAAGAAAATAAGGTTCCATATATTTTCTTTTGTGGAAACTGACTTGTTAATGAAATGCAAGTGTATTTCCTAACTTATTACACTGAGAATAAGCTAGGACTGATGCACCTTCAAGTACTGTGTGCCTTAAGTGGGAGACTGGTGAGGTAAAAATACAAAGAGCTTTTCCACTGCCATTGTTTTCATAACAACTCTGTGGATGTTTGTTACATTCATCAGGGATCATATACACACCTGCCTATGGAGCTGGAGATGATGAAGAGAAAATTCTGATAGGGTTTTGGATACCTGAGATTTTTCAGAAGTCACTTTTTGCCATGTGATATTGAAATAAGTCACATGCAGATGCAACTCTGGATTGAAAAATGACTGAGGTATTTGTCCACCATGTAAGGGAATCACTATTTCAAAATGTACGATCTTCAACCAAACTTCACAGTGAACACTACTAAGAGTTGTTACAGAAATCATATGTTTTCACAGATAGGCATGTGTGTTATGGCAAGAATAAACTTATAAACAGAAAGATATCTCAGTACTCAGAAAGTCTCAAAAATTCACAAATGTAATATCAGGCTAATAGTGAGCATAGGAACTATTAAATAACAGCACTGTACATTATGCTAAAATATAACTTGATTTCTGATGGCCCTTGGGAGTCTCCCTTGTTTTGCCAAATACAATATTCGTAATCAGTATATGTATTCTGACCTTGCACACCCCAGAATTCCCAAGAGCCTTCTTTTAAGTACTCCATCCAGCTATCACCGGTCATGAAACTGTTATGGTTTACTTATACAACATTGTTTCATTAGAGCTGGTCTGTCAGCTCAGAGTACTTAACCCTTCCCAGCAGTGCAAAACTTGTTCATCCTTAGAGGAATGCCACTTAACATTGGCACCTGCTTAGTATTGTAAAGTACATCCAGATGAGACCATCTCCCTAAAGGCCGTCAGTCTACTGCAGGCAGAGATTTACCACATCTCTCTTAAGTGGTTTATTCCTGCATAGTCTTGCACTGACCTTTGTAGTCCTTTAGAAAAAGAACTCTGACTGTGATTTAAACACAGCATTTAAAATTAAGTCAAAGGAATTCTGTATAGCAATATGTGCAGATAACACTGGTAAACTGTATAGATGCTGTTGAGTGTTACTAGATATCCTGGGTAGTCAAAGGAACTTTCATCAACAGAAACTCTGGCACATGGAGATTTTTCCTGATTTATACTCTGCCTCGTTAACATTAGCCTTTGTAATAAATCCAGTTAAGAGAGAGAACTCCTAACCATCCCTACACCAAGGAATTGGGATTCAAGAGTGCTAGGTGCAAGATGTATATGGAGAAGGTGAAGAGTAAGTTCCCACTTTGTATCAGTATCTTCAACTCCTTTCCAGCAGCTCAGTACTTAACTGTTGTCATCCACTTTTCAATCATTAGCATTTAGTTATTAATTTTATTACCCAACCATAAAATTTCTCTCCAAGTTGCAGTAAAGCAAAAAGAAAGTAAAACCAGGAAGGTATTTCAGGGCAATGAGTGTTTACACAAAAAAGGTGATTTCTTTCAGAACCAATTGTCATTAAAAAAAAAAAAAACAAAAACAAAAACATAATTTTGAAAATACTACATTTCACAGTTATTTAGTCATTGATGTGCATTTGATCCTCTGTAAGAATTGAATGTAAAAAATAAAAAATATATTAGTATGTGAATACTACATATACAACTGTGAGCAAAAATACAACACTAGTTTTTAAATATGATGTTCCAATGAACATTACAATACAAGTTGCTAGAAAAGCTGAGAGGCCAAGATGGAAATGGAAAAGGAAAATACCAATGACAGATTTTTCCACATAAAATCTTACACAAATTTGCACAAACACAGGCATCAGATAGTTCACCTGGGTGTTTTGGGTTTGGGTTTTGGGGTTTTTTTATCCCATACCCGGTTTTGGTTTTGTTTTGTGGCTGGGATGGTCACTTCCCATCCCCAACTCAGGCTCTGGCAGTTTTGCGATGGGCAAGAGCCAGCCAGGGATTTCCTGTGGGAGTCCAGGCGAGGGGCCGTTGCTTGTTCTGAGTGAGGTGAGTCCTCTCCAGGGCCACATGGTGTGATCTCTCTGATGAGACTTGTTGCTATGTGGGGTTTTGCCCCTTTTTTATGTTTTTTTATTTCCTTCAGCACTGTGACCAGAGCTCCCTGGCTTGCTTATCTGCCTCTCTGCTGCTTGGGAGACCAGAGCCAAAGGATTCTGTGCTGGGACCTGTGAGCACCCCATTCCCTTGCCAGGGACTGCTCCCTCTGCACAGACCAACCCAGGGATCAGCCATCGCAGGTGAGCTGCCCAGGGGAGTCATTTCGTGCCCAGCCCTACTGTTCTCTGCTGCTGCTTCAGAGCTTCTTGCCTCACTGTAACCTGACAACCAGCCACCTCACAGCTTCTGGCACAGCCTGGAGTTTCCTGCTACACTTTGTTTGTCATCCTGGGTGTGCTTGCCTCTGCCATTCCAGTTTGCTGCTTCTGAGGTTTCCTGCTGCAGTCCATTCAGTTTCCCGAGGGCACTGAGACTGCCTTCTCCCGGTGAGCTGGCAAAGGAAAAGCCCCTTCTCTCTTTCTCTCGCCAGCTCACTCACCATTACCCACGTGGAAAGAGGCGGCTGAGCTCGCACCACAGCGCCCCCTGCAGCCGCGGGGGAATCATCGCACCTGCCCTGCCTGGCTGGGAGCCACCAGCGCCCCTGCCGGCTGTGGCCATAACTACACCAAAGGGGAAAGTGCCTGCAGCAGAGAGAACGCTGTTCCTGGGTGTCTGGGTTTTTGTTTGTTGTCGCTGCTGTTGGTGGTGAATTTTGCCTTGTTATCCATATACATACTAGTAAGAAACTGTTATTCCTTTTCCCATATCTTTGCTGAAAGCCCCTTAATTTAAAAGCTATAATGATTTGGAAGAAAGGGGGTCATATTTTCCATTCCACGGGAGCTTTCTGCTTCCTTGGCAGATACCTGCTTTTCACACAAAGACAGTCAAAGGAAGGATTTCTCATTAAAAAATGAACTAACATTGTGAGATTTTTTCTCTGCCATGCATGTATAGGATCATTTTGGAAATGAACCATAGGATCCGTATTCACTTTGCCTACCATTAAACACTTGACTGAGGACTGCAAGAAGGATGCAACATTTCCCTCATATATGCAACAGAGAAAGACACATCCAGAGGGTGATTATGACTGTTAATTGACTACAATTATCATTACTATAATTATGACATTACTCTGTTGATGATGGAGTGATCTTACAATAAGAATGTAACTACCTCAAATGTCTCACATAACTGCTTGGTTTAGTATTGAGATGTATCCAGGACTGTGTTTATCAATTCCTTATCTGCAAAATGTGGAAAATATTTCCACAGTTTTTCAGAAGAATAAAAGGCACATGGGACACTGAAAGATACAGAAAGGACACTGTGTTGGGCTCGTTTCAGTCCACTGGACATTAGTCATCTGCCTTCTGATTTATAGCAGCAGAGGTGAGATGGGCTGCCAAAATGAATTCTCACTTTATAATAAAATCCTCAGTATTTCTGTGATTCACTGACACTGCTTCCATGTATCCATTGACACAGATGTTCCTTACCAGTTGTTTCCTTTTTACATATAATAGAGGTTTAGAGTCAATACTCTATGGGCTGAAGGAAAAAGCAGTAATGCATTCAGAAAATGTGCCCTGAATAAATGGTAAGTGTCTAATGTCTTAAAGGACAGCTCAGATGTGTGTACAGTCCAGTTTTCCCCTTCAGCACTGACAAATGCTCAATCTTCAGTCAAGCTCTGCTTACAAGCCAGTTGACAGTTGGGGCCTGCCTACATTCTCCCTTAATAAATCAACACATACTTGAAGAGAAAAGAGATACTCCATCTCCAGAAGAAATCTGGAGTTTTTTCAAGTAGGCCTCATGGAGATATAGCTTACTTACTTGTCTTGCATAAACACATCACTCAAAAACACATCAAAGAAAACAGAGATTTCATAAAACTGATGCTTGCTTTTTTGTTGTTATTATTATTGCTCAGCTATTCAAGGAAATGAAGTCTAGGTGAACTTCATGAAGCTAAATCATGCTAAGCTAGGACCACTTTCAAACTTAAGAAACATAGTACCACCACAAAAATTTATTTAGAAATGTTCCATATATGTAACTGACACTCATATTTAGCTACAAGATATTTAGCTTATTTTACCTTTTGTTTGATTACTAAATTGTAGGTGTTTAATTTTGATTGCAGTCTTTTAAGGAAAAAAAAGTAAATTAGTTAGAATCCAGCCTGCTTTCTCTGAGTTAGCTTCACAATGTGAACCACAGCATAGTAAATGGAGATTTGCCTTATAGACCTAAAATACTTAATTCCTACTGTTACTAGGAATCATTTTACAAGGAGATATATGTTACTGGTGATCTTTACAAGGAGTTGTGTAACATTACCTGTGCTTGTATGTGGATTAGCTAGCAAGAAAACAGATTTTGCTTCTACTGATGCAAACAGGAGTCACAGCAAAACCCAAAACCTATTGGGAGACTGTTCAGCCACATTTTGCATTTTAGCCTGTTAATGACAAATTAACAGGATGGACATAGTTGTCTCTTGCAAAATTGGAGTAGCAAATACATTTTGTCCATTATCATTCATTAGTTAGGTATAAGTTCTAAGTGACAGACTAAAGGTATCCATGAAGCATGGAGAATGTTTTCTTTGTACTGCTAGTAATGTTGAACCAATGCGATTTTGTCATGGAAGCCAGCTGCCTGAATCTTTGTTCTGAAACTTTTCTGTTTGCAAAAGCTGTCAGAGTTTGAAACTGGTTTGAAATTCAGAAAAAAATTATATTTCAAATTTGAAATAAAATAACAGGCTTGAAAATATTTAGTGCTTTAAAATCATCTATTTTATCTTAGAAAATATGTATAACCACAGAATTATTCAAGATCCAAATAGAGTGAACACAAAAACCCCTCCAGAATTTCTTCTCAGTCTAGTTCTTGTTCTCACAGTAAATTACTAAGGAATGTAACTGCAAAAAAAATCTTCTTTTTATACCAATATAAATGGTACCGGTTTATTTTTCAGATTTACAAAATAATATCAGTTTTGATGGATTATGGTCCAGAAAAATGTTACTGCTATATTTTGAAATTAGATATTTATACAGTAAAACACACAACAAAGAATAGTTCATCAACATTGCGCTACTTTGCAGTACTGAGATGCCTTTAGAAGTGTATTTTTCTTTTTCTCTTTAATGCAGAGATTTGCAAATTAATTTGAGAACAACAGGAGAACCATATGTTAAAATTTGATGGTTGTGATCAAACGAGATAGAGACCAGTTAGTTTTCCCTTTAACTTTGTAAATATGTTTCCATAATGCTTCCCAAAATCATCACAAAGATTAACAAAACAATCTTTATTATATGTAAAGACAGAAGTCTAGAAATCAGCAATTAAAATTATTATCAATAATGCTGTCAAGGAAGAAATATAATACAAAAAACATACTTAAGCTCCAACTCAAAAAAGCAATAGCATAATTCAAACTTAAAAATTAAGAAAAACTAGGTCTAATTTTAAAAATTATTGCTATTAGCTTTAACTTTCCTTTATTGTGACACTGAATGGAAGCTTCAGAATATGATCTTCCATTTTTACCATTTTTCTTAATCTTTGAATATCACTAAAGAAACCCCAGATGCTTCACAATCCTATCTTCTGCTTCTATGCACTGGTAACTCAAAGTAAGAATTCTTTTCAGTTTTACTTGATGATGATGATGGAAGAATCCTCCTCCTGTTACTAGAGATATGCATTACTAGAGATACAGCATTAGGTGCATGGTCCTCATGGCATCAAGTGCTTTTTGGTGTCTTGTTTTAAACTCTGGTCATAATGAAAGGCAAACACAAGTGTTGTTTTCTCATCAATATGTCAGCAATCTGAGCAGAAGAGTTCAACTCCATCATTTTTAAATACACTGGTTAATTAATGGATTCTAGCAGACATAAAATTGTTTCTGGAATACTCTTTAAAATTTCTTGAGACTTCTTCTCTTATATACTTGAGATTTTATATATAGCTAATTGTGTATCCTCGTATGCAGAGTTTCAGATACGTAGTTTTATGTACAATGTCCTTTAAAGTTGCATTTCAACCTTAAAAAAGAATTAGTAGAGCCATCATTCTGAGTATTTGTTCCCTCAGCAATCTGAAAAGTCAGTAACAACCTGCGTCATTCTGCAGCACTGAAATGAGGTCAGCTGCCAGTGGTTGACCATGACATGAAGTAGGTGAGCAACTGGCTCATGGGTCAGGCACAAAGGGTTACAGTGAATGGGGTGACATCAGATTGGAGACCTGTCACTAGTGTCACTCCATCCTTGCCCCCCTGCTCTTCAATGTCTTCATAAATTACCTGGACACAGGACTGGAAGGGATACCAAGTTGGCTGATGATATTAAATTGGGAGGAGCTGTAGACTCCCTCAAAGACAGAGAGGCCCTGCAGAGACCTGGACAAATTAGAGGGCAGAGAAATTAGCAATTGTACGAACAAACACAAGTATTGGATTCTGCACCTGAGATGAGGCAACCCTGAATGTATGGACAGACTAGGAAATGAGAGGCTAAAGAGGAAAGGGAGGAATGAGAGGCCCCGAGGAAAGGGTCCTGGTTGATGGCAAGTTGAATGTAAGTCAGCAGAGCCCTGGCAGCCAGGAGGGCCAACCATCTCCTGGAGTACATCAAGCACAGAATCGGCAGGCAGGTGAGGGAGGGGATTGTCCTGCTCTGCTCCGCACTGGGGCATCCTCACTTCGAGTGCTGGGGGCAGTTTTAAGTGCTACAATATAAGAAAGATACAAAGCTATTAGAGAGCGCCCAAAGGAGAATACAAAGATGGGGAATGGTGTAGTGGGGGAACCATAGAAGGAGCGGCTGAGGTCATTTGCATTGTTCAGTTTGGAGAAGACGAGGCTGAGGGGAAACCTTGTAGCAATGTACAGCTTTCTTATGAGAGGAAGCAGAGAGACAGGCACTTCTCTGTAGTGACCTGTGACAGAACCCAAAGAAATGGCAAGAAGTAATGTCAGGGGAGGTTTAGGTTGGATATTAGAAAAAGGTTTTTCACCCAGAGGGTGGTTGGGCACTGGAACAGGCTCCCCAGGAAGCACCAAGCTTGACAGAGTTCAAGAAGTGTTTGGACAATGCTCTCAGGCACATGGTGTGACTCTTGGGATGTCCTGTGCAGGGCCAGGACTTGGAATTTGATGATCCTTGTGGGACCCTTCCAGCTCAAGATATTCTTTGATTTTAACTAAGGTTACCACTCTCTGAGGGACAGAACAAGGATCTAGAAGGGCAGACATCCCCATAACTTCTAATTATGCTTATGCCTGCTGATATTTAGTTTTATGTGCTAACATGATAAGGTAATGAAGAAAGTCTATGGTTGTTCAGGAAATGTTTTCCTCACAGAGGAGAAGTCTCAAATTACATAAATCAAGGGAAAAATAATCTGAAATTACTTTATTAATAAACAATGAATACATTATTTCTAAATGTGTTGACATTCAAATATTCTATAAGAAAAAGCTCAAAATCCTGACTTCTCTTCTTGTCCTAGATCAATTTCAATAAAATAAGTCATTATCAAATCACAGTGCTTTGCCTATTTTCTTTGCTGCTTGTTAATTTCACTATGGAGAATGGAGGTCCTATTTTTGGAAACTCCTGAATAGACAATGTATATACATGCTTTTTAACACTTTCCATTGCCATATGCCCATTAAAATTTGACTGCCATTCAAATTCTTTAGGAAGGTCAGTACTTGTGCTAATATGGCCTAATTAATAAGAACCAGAACTGACTCTGCTATCTCAATTCCATCAATATTTGCAAGGTTTTCTATAGTACTAAGAAGAGATTTGAATAGAGGGACTAGGAAAGGAGTAAAAAAATGAAGCAGGCACATGGTTTTCATTTGGGGTGGAGGGAGAGTGTTATGAAATATACTTGACTGCTGCAGGCAATATTGGAGGATTAAATGGAAACTGGCTGAACCTTAGCTTCCAGTTTATAAAGAGCATTCACTCTATAAAGTTTCTTTATAGCACCTTTTTACATAATGAGCTTTAACTAAATTCTGTCAGCATGGAAAGTGGTTCATATGGTTTAAGATGTGTTTTACTTAAGCAATTGAGATGATTTTCCTTTCAAAGGCAGAGAAGAGCTTTAAAGTATGGCTTGACTTTTGAAGCAGTAGAAGATGTTGTATCTATTCCATTTGTCATGTTTTCAAGTACAGGCTTGAAAAAATCTATGGCAGGATGTTGATTTTGTCAGGTGCAATTATCTTTCATCTGATTATTCCTATGCTCTTTTACATAACTCTCAGCCCCTTGAGAAAGTGTGAATTTTTCCTATAGCTTCACAATTGCTAAGGAAAACAAGAAGGATGAAATATAAAACTGATGTCACTTACATTTAGTTTTCTTAATTTTCAAGTTCTTCCTTTACTTCTGTTCTGGGTTCAGAAAAAAATTATAAATAATGGTCATTTCTGAAATCTACTTATCAAGGTGGCCCTTCCTTTTCTTTCTGCTTTTTTGACCTTCAAGAACTTCCAGCAAAAGTACTAGTTATGAGGAAAAGAGCACAAGAAGCATCAGGATTTATCTGCTGTTGTTTTATTTGTTGATATTGTTTTGACCTAAATTCAGCTTCTAAGCATTTTAAATAAAAATGATAAATGATATTTTGAACAGTTGTGCCTAGAGAGTATGTTGTTTCAGGCACTGTGCAGCCACAAAACCTGTGTTGTCGCTCCAACTAGATGCAAAAAATTACGAGACTTCACCATGCAAACACTACTAAGAACGTAGTAGTTTTATACATGCACAGTGTTCCTCAGAACTCAAACTAGATATGCCAATCACATGTGCAATTGCAATTGAGTTTGTATTTTCACAACACAGATTTTAAAATCAGTAAAATTTGTATTTTTCAATGAAGTATTGTGGAGATTTTGAAGTCATCTAGAAGAAAGGGAGAATTTTTAATATCCTTTTGCAAATAGTTCCTTTTCCAAACCATAGTTCAAGCCAAAAGAATAAAAAGAAACAATCCTGGGGCCAAGTGTGTTTGTTTCAATTGGAAATTAGGTACTGTTCTGATAATGTATAAATTAATTTCATCTCAAAACATTATTTGAGATGAAAGATCAAAAATGTTCTAAATTGTCCTATTCCAAAGGACTGCAAAGCAATACTGTGCCTCATTCTTCTTCTGATCAATCAAAACATTTAACAAACAGTTGAGGTTGAAAAATACCATCATCTGAGCCGATCATGTATTCATTTGAACTTTTTGAAGGATTTTCTTTGTAAGCACTATTAAAAATTAGGGATTTAATGTAATTTGACTTAGAAATCTATTAATGTCTTTAGAAAGGCAAGGAAAGGCTATAGAAATGTCAAATATAGACGAATGTATAATATGATTCATATTTAATCAATACATAAGTCATAATGCAGAAGAAGTTAAAACTCAATTTGAACAATGGAGCTGCCCAATGCAAACAGGTGATAAGCAAAGATGGCATCAGCCAAGGAACATGATATTGACTCATGTATTAAATTGTTCATTTGTAATTTTGTAGACAGAATTATCCCCTTGAACTCCATAAACAATGAACAAATTTTTTTGCATACTAAAGGGCAAAGAATCAATTTTACAAGTGTAATATAAAATGTGATATTTATACTGTTTTCCAGATGTGCAAGTAATTTGTTGAACACCAAAGATATTCATGTCTGGCTAACAGTTGCTGGCTGATTTTGCTGAAAGCTGTGTGTCAGAACAGGAATCTGTTTGTGGTAAAATGGTTCGTGCAGGAAGGTAGGCAGCCTGCTTCCACATACTGCGTTAATGATGCCTCTTCACAGCAACCACATTTTCCATTTTAGAGCCTTGGTCGAAGTCATCCTGAAGTCTCCACTGGGAGAACATGGGGGAAAGAGGGTATATCTTCACCTCAAAGCCTCAGTTCCCAAAATAATTTATTTACTGTCCCGGTTTGGACAGGTATTTCCCAAGAAAGGCGGGAGCCTCCCTTGAAATGAGAAATATGAACCCCCCCCTTCCCTCCGAATTAATAATATTTCGAAATCAAGGGGCTCTCAAGCAAAAGATAGGGAAATAGGAATAACAGATCTTTACTAAGTATTTATATGAGGTAAACTGGCACAACAGTAACGGTGATAACAAACCAGACCAGAGAAACCACTGTCAGCCTGGGGCGGTGGTGGCCACGTGGTCCGCCCGGGACCGGGAGAAATGAGTTCGAATCTTGGGATCCCCAGATGAACAGAGTTCCTGGGATGCCTCGGCAGGCGGGGTGGAGGTGCGAGCTGGCGCGGCTGGAACTCGGAGTGGCGCCGACAAAACGGCGGGGCCGGCGCAGCGGCGGCTGAGGTGGTGGCGGCCACGCGGTTCGGCCGGGACTGGAGAAAGGCGGGCTCGGGATCCTCAGGTGACAAGAGTTCCCCTCTCAGCGAGACACCAACGGGACACGAACCTCTGCGGCCACAGCAGGAGAGGAACAGGCTGGCCTGGAACTGCAGCGATGAGCGAGCTCCTCTCCCCCGGTCGCAGCTACACACGCGTCCTCCTCCGAAAAACCGAGAGCAGCAGCAGCAGCAGCAGCAGGGCAAGGGCGGGGTTCCGGAAGGCCAAACTGGCGAGCGGGACCGGGCTGTGTCCCAGCCCCCCCACCAGCTCCACCCCCCGCAGTGTCTCTGTCCCCTCCTGAGGAACCCCCAGACAGGGAGGTGCCGCATCCACATGTCCCATTGTCTTCCTTAAGTATCATTTGCATTTCTAAAGAGGAAAAAATTTCTCTAAAAAAACGTCGACATTTACCAAAATGAAAACAAGATTAAAATAGTTCTCTCAGATAAATTAGCTTATTTTAAGCAAACTAATAGCCATACTTTGTCTTTCTTTCCCAAAGACCTCAATATTCTTTGCACTAGATAAATAAGCCTCAGAGGATCTTAAGTATTACCTTTTCCAAATATTCTATTAGATTATGAAGAGAGAGTGAAAGGAAGGGATATGAAACAGAAGAATGTGCTGCCATGTGTACTGCTTTACAGAAACCCTGAAAATGAGCTATAGCACTAGCTGAATCACATCTCCTCCTGGCAGCCCTTTAACTGAGGTGGGGGTCAGCCTGCGGGATGGAAAAGCTCAGCAAAGATGAGTTTGACCTATTCCCAGCTCAACTCCACCTGTTGAAATTGAAAGAGAAGTACCAACAACAAACCCACTAATGCTTTTGTCTACCCCTTTCCCCTGATGGCCAACCTGGACCAGTGATGAAGGGAACACTAATATAATCATCCTGGTAGGGGAGCTGCTTTATGCCCTTCAAGAATGTCTCTGTAATATAGTGTGATCCAGCCCTCAACTCCATGCCAAAGGCCACACAGGAACTACATGGCACAAGCTGGGAACAATCCCAGGTTTCCCAATAGAGAGACTTAACTCTCAATCAGAAGACTATACTTTCTTTCTCCTCAATCCTTTATCTTATTTTCAGTAATGCAATAGATTCTAATCCCCTCATACACAATTAAAGTGCTGCATGCCTGTCCCTTGCCCATCATCAGACCGCCCTGCAGGTCTGAAACCATTTCAGATGGCAATTTTTCAAGCCACACTAATCAAAATTAAATATCTCTCAATTAATTATCCCTCTTCAACCTGCATTCCAATCCCACTTCATAATTGACAATTACTTGCCCATTCTTCCTCATAAAGCCTGGAGTAAATTGGATAATTTTAGCATTTGTTTTATTTTGACTGTTCCTAAATTTAACGTGGGAAACTCTTTGCACCCATTCCCCCTTCCTGTTTTGGTAAAACAAGTTAGTTAGAACTGATGTCTTCACAATTAAATTTTCAACAACACATCAGGAAGGGCTTTGCCTCAGCTCTTTATTGATCTCATTATTAAAAAAAGCATGTGGTTATAGCTTTGTCTGGCACTTTATACTTTTTCTTGTGACTTTAAGAGGTATTAAACAACATATTCAAAATATCATATTTAATATAAAAAATACACTTTAAGGCTTCTGCTCCAATTTCTTCCAGACCAACATGTTGCAAAGTATTTCCCAGTTCATATTAAACACATATGAGAACATTTGCACTTATGGTTAGGAATCAGTTCTTGACCTTCTAAACTTGTATTGTTCCCTGATGAACAGTGGTTCTAATTCCCTAAAAGGCCATGACCTGTTATGTATCCAAGGTCAATTAAAATGAAGTCCTTAAAGCTTTTTCATATGAATTCTAACATGTTTTCTAAGAATTATAGTCGCAGATTTAACCTGCTGTTTAAGATTTTTCCAATATGAGTTTCTGATTGCTCTGAGTAGCTGAGTGTGCTGTATTTTCTATCATTCATTCCCTGCACAGAACAGCCTTTATGGCTTATCACCTTCCTCTTCATCACTCTCTCTTGGAATCAGATGAGAAGCATTAAAAATCTGATCAGTCATCAAGGCCGTTCTCTTACTTAGGCCCACCTATTTCTTACAGAGCTGTTCATGCTGAAATTTTCCAGTCTAATTTGAATCTTCTATGTTTCATTTGCAAGGTAATGATTGATATTCAGCAGCTCCTCTCTTGCTGTTCAGTCTACATTCTCCCTTTAAAAACCTTTCTTCATCACCCATGACTTGACCATGTCCCATCTCGCTTAGGCTGCTTCTGCCCAATGAGTTTTGCTGTACGCTGTAACATCCCTATTCATGCAACCCAAGATGACAAATAATGCAGGAGAAAGTAAAGCAAAGAAAAGACACAAAAGGCAAATTATGAAACACAAAAGACAAATAAGGCACTAGAGAGCTTCTAGCTCAGTGACTAGTCGATATCAAGGGAGAGATAACCCCCCCACCAACAATCAGAACCCAGATTTCAGACCCGAATTAGCAAACATAGCCAAGAGGAGACTGCCAGAACAGACATACCTAAATAACTCAGTTGGGATTAATCACCAATAGGGGATTAGAAAGGAAAATAGAGGACAGTGGGAATGGGTTGTGAGTCTTGAAGAAAGGCAACTGGAGACAAAAGCTGCAGAAGGAGGGTATATAGGGTAGAGTTAACAGAGAGAGGAAGCAATAGCTTGGAAAATTGCTGTCAAATAGCAGGACGAATTTTCACTGAGCGCATATACGAAACAGTCAGCCAGGTAAAGCTCAACTGGAAATGCTATCAATCCTGTTTGACAAATCAGGAGACTGGAACAAAAGTTTTTTATTATTCTAGTGACATTCAAAGGCAGAAACACTGCCTTTGATTATTAGGTGCTCTTAGAATAACAATGTAGAACATGGAATGGTAATTATTACATGCAGCAGGAATTGTAAAGAGGCAATATCTTTTATTAGCTCAACTGATATAGCTAGAACACAAAATCTCACAAGCACACAAGCCTTTTTTAGTATTCTTTTTTGAATTACTAGCTCTTTTTAAATTGGTTTATGAATATTTTAGTACAAAGTTCTTTCTAGTGTTACAGTTATTATTTTTAAAATGGCATGTAACTTGATAAAAGTGTTATTTGATTCATCCTCTTTGTAGATTTTAGTTCACAATGTAGTTAAATCTTAAGCCACTGGCCCGACATAGTTTTAAACTAACTTTTCTATTTGTATATGGAGTTTTCAGCTCACTTAAAATTTCCAAAATGGAAATGGACTTAATGGCAAACTAATCATCCAGAAAAGCAGCCAGAATAGCTTTTCACAAAGTGAAATCATGACAATAAAGAAGACAAGAAGGAACATGCTGTATTTACCAGTGTAAATACTATATTTTACTTGTAGTGCACTAAAGTATCAGGGATTTAATAAATTAGTGATTTAATAAGCTAGTTCCTTAAATACCAGGATTTATGAGATTCTTTTTTTAATCTGTAAATTAATATCTTGGGAGTAACAATAATCTTACTGTGCTATCACACTGCAAGTTTGTTACAAATGAGGCAAGCAACACTCCTGATATTCAGGAATGTCTGTACATACTCAGCTGGCATGCAGGTGTTCAGATAATAAAACAGAAATAGAAATTTGACAGTTAGGCAGAAAGTTACCAGATGTTTCTAAGACATAATTAAGAGAACAAAGGAGAGAGATGCACTGATACTGGTAAAAAGAAACACCCATCATCTTTGCTTGCCTGGTATTTTGAAAGTTTACATGATAAGAAGAATTCCTCTTTACAATTCAAAACCAAAAGACTGTATTTGCACCATATTATATACAATTTTAGGGCAAAGAATGTAGGAGACCCATATAAAACATATAAAAATAATTGTAGAACTGAGACTATAAGGTAAGTAATTTTAAAAATGGGCAATTAAGATGGAGGAAAGTTAATGGCTCAGTTTGAAATGTGCTGAGTAATAAAGACCAGTTGCTTTAGATATTCAGCCATGGTAACCACAAGAACAGTAGTGATTAACACAAATTTTCCTGGTAAATTGGAAAACAAAGTTTAATAAAATATAGGGTTTAAATCTGATCTAATTTCTACTCACAGAGCACTAGAATAACTCATTTGACATCCCTGAAAAAACGTACAGCTACACATTCCTGAGTCCCAAAATTCTGCTCCAAGTACAACTTGCAAGAATATACAGTTTTTATGCAGTAGCTTTACCAAGAAGCTCTTTAAAGTTTATAACTATGGTCCCCCAAGCACGTCTGTTGTTTCAATAACTGTTGTTTCAATATTATCAGTCCCATTAAAGCTGCTGTCCAGCATGAGGTTGCTAGGAACTATAATGAAGTGATGCTGCTATGGATTTCCTTATAGCTCAAGATTTTCCACTATTAGGCAGGTGATTGCAATTTCCATCACATCAGGACAATTACTTTTAAGAACGGAAGGAACCTTCACCCTCTCTCCTTTTCTTGTACCCCTCCCAGCTTAGGTTGCATATCATGATCCACAAACTTTCAGAGAATACTTTGCTTGTGATTCTCAACATAACCAGTACTACAGGAAATTGAACTGCAAGACAGAAAAGCATTTTTTTAAAGGAAATTCTCTTTGTAAACCGAAGGCTGGGAAACAGATCATGGAAAATACTATGAATAAGATTTTTTATTTTGTCTTTTCAACAGATGATACTATGGGTCCCTATAAAATAGGTTTTCAGAAACAATCCTTAAAGCACATACACAAAAAAAGGGTTCATTTAGTACCAAAAAGGCTGAGAAACATATTTTAATTTTTTGCACGACTTCAAACGCAGAATACCACAAGGTTTTCATTCTTATGACAAACTTTAAACATACAGAAGATTTCTATTTCATATTACAAACTCCCTGTGCAAAAAGTTGAAACTGCAAGTCCACAACTGAAATAATTTACTTCATGAAGCAGAAAATGAAGTTGAAGTGTAAAGGCATAGGAATCCAAACTTGTGCCAGGCACAAAAATGTTCAGACTATCAGACGTAACTATTGTCATAACTCCTTATTTCTTTGACTTTTTGAACAACATTACAATTTTAAAGGTTATAATGATGGCTATCCAACAATGGTATGAACAAATGTGGTATCATTCATCTGCTCTGTTTTCATATTTGTTCTAAAGTAAAGGAATTACAACTGTTTACATTAGTGTAAGTGATCCATAAAGGGACATGCAGCATTGTAAAATATGAAAATTACTGCATTGTCATATTGCAAAAGAATATACAGCTTCAATAAACTGTTGTCATAATCTGACTCTACATCATTTATTTATACTGTATTTTCTTTAAAGGCTAAATACAACACCTAAATTACAGAGCACAGTAACCTGGCAAAAGAATATGATATCTTCAAAATCTGTCTACATCCATTTTTTTTTTCTGGAAATCAACCTACAGCAGTTATCTGACCTTAGGTTATCATTGAAGCAGTGATAGAATCACTTCTACCTCATCTGATGACAGCACATAACTCCACAGGTCCTGTTGAATTACTTGCAGAATAATTTACTCTTACCTTCCAGACTTACATAGAATAATAAGAGGAGTTATCCCACTTTGAACAGAAAAGAGGAGCTGCTAATTTTAAGCTAAAATGTGGTTGTAATGAAAAGCCAAGGTGAAAGAGCAGAAAGTGTTTATCTCATATCTAGTAAAAGAACTGGTCTCCAATCAATTGCCAGTGATGTCAGTCAACTTCAGGAAAATGGGCCATACTGAGAAACTGGTACAGGAAGCTGTCACAACAGAGATTCTAGGTTCCTGAGAAGAATGTTGTCCTTGAGATGGGCCTTATTCTTTCTGGAAGCAAGTCTCACTGAAAAAGTTTGTCTCATTTATTTGGCTGCTTCATCATATTGTATGTAACCAGGGCCCTTTTACCAAGTACTCACTTCATCTTAGACTCTAAATTATTTACTTTGAAGAATGGCTAAATACATGGAATTTAAAAGAAAATATTAACTCTCTTTCCCTTTAATGTACAATGGAAATACTGCTATTTTCTATAAGTTAACTGCAATGTTTGAATGATTCTTTGCAAATTGATTTAGTTCAGTGTTTTATTGAAAGTTATAGGAGAACATTTTCAAATATTACTTAGACAGCTGAGAAATCCAAAATGAGGTGCCATAAAGGGGACCATATTCCAGAAAGCAGTTCCTTAGCATTTTCTTAGTATTTTTAACAAGAGTAACATACATTATGACACTTTCATTTATTTCTTTTTTCAAAGCATTATTTTTATTTATTGAGAGTGTTAATTTCTTTACATTTATGATATAACTTAGCAGGATGAAATTATAGAGGAAAACATAAACATACATGCAATTCACAGCATATGGTTCTGATGTAACCAAGTTCAGCCATTTGTTGAAGAAAAATATTAAATAAATACCAAGATCATCTAAAACCATGGTCTTCAACACTAATTTTAGAATAGACAAGATTTATTTTTCTAGATGTTAAACAAAAATCGTCAATAGGAACTCATATCTTCTTGCAAACTATTGAATCAATCCTGCTTTGGTTAAAATGTAACCTCAAAAAATTATACGTCTAAAACTGCAAAATTCTGGACTCTGGAAATCAACAGTGAAATCTCCACTGACTTCCATGAAGTCAGGTTTTCACTTTCATTTTTACTTAATATTATATGCTGCATTTCTAGAGGCTTGTACTTCTCATAAGTCTACTGAAACCTAGTTTTTAAACATATTTCACTTGTATTAATCCAGCAGTTTAGAAAAAAAGATTGCTACATCTTGGACTGAAATTCTCCTTCCTGTTTTACTTCTAGTTTTTGTGATTGTGTAGTTAGGGAATGCTTGAGCTATTCAGGACGTTTTGCTGCTAAACAGAGCGTATCAGCTCCTCTGACATTAAAAAGGAATAAATCTTTTCTTCTTTATGTGGCAACTCTGGTTAATCCATTATGAACCTACTTTAAAAATTACTTGAATCTTGTTTTCCTGGAAAGTGATCAATCAAGACTAGGACAGATTTTAAAGCCAACATTTGCCTAGAGGCTGAAAGAAAAGTAATAAGCAGAACGGCTGCATCTGCACCAAAAATATGCTTAAAGATTATTTTGTTTTGTTTGTCATTACAGTGGTAATATTTGAAAAATGTTATGGGGACATTAGGAACATCTTTTTTACAACGGAACTACCACAAGTGTGAAGACTAAAATAATGCAAAGTGTATGTCAAACAGGGAGTGTTATAATAACGAGCATTAAAGTTGAAGCAAGCAAAAGTATGAATCCTCCAAACTTGGATCCTTCTTGAAGGATGGACATAAGAATTGCTGTTTTGGTAAATCAGTAATGTGCACTCCAACAGTAATCCATTCCTTAAAGCATGCATATGAAAAAACAAACCAAAAAGACTCCTCCCAGCATGTCCTAGAACAAGCATTTAGAAGATTCAAATCTCAGAAAGCAATAAGACATTTTCTATTGGGTTGTGGTAGACAATATCCACTAAGCTCTGTTCACAGCTTTTACTTTTTATTCAAGCAAATGTCCACTGAAAGTAAATAGAAAGCACATGTGGGAACATAACTCAGGTACTGACCTCAAACCTAACCTTTTGGAAAAAATGATTCAGGATACCAGATTCAGGATAATGAAAAAACATTATTTGTATCTTGGTCCATTCAGTTTTTAAATATGATAATAGCATTTAATATATGATGAGTCTTCTTCACAGAGTAATATGATAATCTTCTATAATGCTGGGAAAAAAAATTATCATTTCTTTCATTTACCCTTAAGTAGGTTATTCAATAGCATAATAATAGTAGCACAGAAATATCATGATGTTGTCATCATAACTAATGGTGCTATCAACTAAAACATCCATGGCCATAAAATATGGATAACACTAGGCGTAAATTCTCTGCCTTGAATTATCAACTCTTCATGTTAGCAAACCTCTCGATATAGGATTGGCATAACACAGCAGGACTAGTGAAGTGTTCAGTTTATACTAGATAATCATCAGCTTCCACAATGGGGATTACCAGATGTAAAGCACCACTAGTACCAGAAGCTATAAGAAGCTCTAGGTTGCAAGCCTGTAAAAGGCTACAGCATTTAGCAGTTGTTTGCTTTGACACATACAAGATATGAGAGCAAGATTACTATACTAGTACAGTACTGGTCCCTTCAGTACAGCTTCCTGTGTTTACAATGAAAACTTCAGTTTCAACTGTTCCATTGTTTAGAGAAAGCTAGTGCTGAAAATTTAGATTAAGTTCAAGACTCACTGTTCATCAGAATTAAGTGAAACTCATTTGTAGAGCTAAAATTCCATAATTCTTGGTATCAATATGTATATTTTAGCTGTAAATATTGTCAAATGTAGTTGTTAAACAAAACTAAAGATTCTGCTACAACAAGAGAATGAGTGAATACAAAAGAGAATTCACTGACACTGTGAAAGAGATATTACAGTAGACGTACCAGCATTCATGAACTTAAATTCATCATACACAGATATTGCAGGATCAAAGCAGGGTCCAGAAATAGGTTGCACAGTACTTTAACCCATGCTTCTTGACAGTAAAATGAACAGTACAAATTCACATAAACAGTCAACTAGATATGTCAGTTGAAATACTGCAGCTGAAGATATACATTAGTTACTGATAGGCTGGAAAATACAAATATTGCTTACGTAGAGTATTGAACCTCTGTTATAAAAAAATCACCTTTGATCTCCCTAAGTTTACTGAGCACTGGCAGAAGATGCCAAACTGCTATTCCTGGATATATTTCTGCTTATCCACAGAAAGGAAACCTACCCTGGATAAGTTGATCCTAACCAACCACCATCCAGTATCATATTTCCCACGAGCAAGTCCACAGAGAAGCTAGTCAAAGGCCAAGGACATTCTCATCTGGTAGAAATTCACCTTTTAGGCACAGCATAGTCTGGAATCAAGTCAGGACACACTACTGACACCACCTAGGAGACTGAGGAATATTCTCCACCCATGAGTGGGCAAAGGACTGATATCAGTTCCCATCATCTTGGACCTCTGCAGTAAGAGTAGAGCTCTAAAATTACATGAGTCCTTCCTGAAGACATATACCCAGTAAGCAGTGACAGGAAACTACCTCCACCAATGGACTCCTCAAACTGTGTGGGCAGTTACAGAAGCCAAGAACTGTGGAAATTACATTTATCACAAATATCACATTGTTCACACAGCTTTTGTCTCATACCTCTACACCACCCTACCTCTGCTTTATTTGGACTGTGAGCTCCTTGTCTACGGATGATCGACATCTCTTTGTTTTATCAGCATCTAGACCAAACAAGGACTTTGGTAGGAGTCCTTTCCTAACCTAAAAAACACTCTTAAATAACAATGCTATTTGTGGTGTTTCAAAACTATTAATTTCCCCTCAGTTTATTTTCAATATCTACATAGAACAACAAGCTGAAACAGTGCTAAATCAAGTCCTAGCAATATGTAGACAGTAAAGAACTTTACCAGTAACCCCCCACATCATCATATAACTCCTGCCACAACAGACCAGCATGAGCAACAGCCAACTACACGGGAAGAAAGACGGAAAAAAAATATTCAGGAGCTGTAGCCACTTTACCATTTCTATGCATGTCATAGTTATTCAGTGAGTGCTGGAACAGTACATATTGTTAAACTCATCTCTGTTTTGACCAGAATCACCATAAATCTTCTGTCAGCCTGGACAAGGTACAAGATTGCTCCATAATAATTAACATTGTCAAGGCTCTTTAACTCCTCACTCAACCAGCAGCAAGACTATCTAGACATGGATAATTCAGACTAAAGAATCCTGACTGAGGTAGAGCATAGCATATTCCCTAGAACCACAGCTGCTACAGTAGAATCTGCTTCATCTCAAATCATATTCAGATTGCAGTTTTATATTCAAGGCAGTTTATGGCCTGAGTTGGCTTCAGCACTTTCTTTACAAGNTACTAATCTGTAGTGCAAGGAATCCATGAAGGGAAAGAAAAAGAGCATTAAAGGAGAACACAGATAGTGAGAAAGGAGAACACAGATAGTGAGAGTATCTTTATCAACAATATAGTAGAATAGTTTTTATTATTGTATTTTAAAATTTCTTTTCAGTTTTGATCGACTAATTTACATGCATTTCTTTACTCTATATTATTTATTAAATACTATATTTAATACTTAGTTTAGAAAAAAATCATACAGCTACTTCCAAGGATGATAATACCATGTATTTTTCAGCTGACTTTTGAATAAACCTATGAATTTTTAAAGCTCTCAGTTATGTCTATATTTGTAAAATTCCTTCACCAGTTGTTTGCAGGAAATTTATAAGCTCATTTCTAAACTAAATTTCTTTGGGATTGGATGACCATTAAGATACAACAATCACAGTGAGGAATAGTTTGTCCTTTTCAAATACAAATCATGAAACTAAGGAATATAGACAGCAGATGTGCAATATCTGAGCTACACAATATGAATTTCAACTGACCAATTTGGAACAGTTGTTGAATGCTAAAATGATGCAAAATGTTTTAGAGTTGTTAATATGATATATGATACTTATAACAATAACAATATTCAGACCTATTGGAAATAAAACCCAATAACATTACATAGGGTACACAGATCTTATATTGTTTGAATGTGAAATGTTAAGCAAATCACTTTGATTTTAATTACAATGTGCTTTATTTTCATAAGATACTGGAAAGAAAAATGAACAAATATCATAATCATTAAGACATTTTGTGGTTGAATTTTTTTTAACACTACATACATGTGTCTATTCTGAGAACACTCCAAAACACATCAGGTAGACTCAGACAAGATGTAAACTTATGTTGCTCTGCTAAAGAAAATATTTAAGATAGATTTTTGGGGTGGTTTTGTTGGGTTGTTTAGTGTTTTTTTTTAATAAAGGTGACTTCTACAAATAAAGCATTTATATTGGAATTTTGTAACATCTGGAAACACCTCCTGAGAACAAAACCTGACAGGAGGAGCTCCAATGTTGTCAGGGCTGGATAACCTTGTATGGGAATTTAGGAATTACTGGAGAATTTATCTTATAGATTATATATATATATAATGATGCAGACATCATGAATATAGCAGAGATGCACGAATCCTAAGGGCTGGTAGAAAGGTAATCTTACACGTGATATTATTTGTTTGTAGTTCTCTGGAATTGCAAAGGAAGGAGAGAAAGGACTTTAAATTGTCATATTGTTTAAATCAGCAATTTTTGGATCTCTCCATTAGTTGCTAGAAGTAAAGGTAAATGCTCAAGACTTCTAGAAAATAAAATAATAATAATAACTTAAAAACTAATCAAAGAATCCTTCAATTGCCTCTAAAAATAATTGCCTTACAGCCGTTAGAGTCACAGAAAACATTTACAGGGATGTCTGTAATGATTATATCCATCAGTGTCCATATATAAATTCTGCATTGGGCCAAATACAATTTGTTATCAGCAGAGTGGTAAGTGGTAAAACACCTTTTTTAAGGGTGCTGTGTAGTGACGGACAAGAAGAAAAAAAAGAAGAGGTGCTTTCAACATGATTATGACTATGACTAAGAGAAACAGAATTTTCAATAGTAAGCTAGAGAAAAAGAAATTAAGACAGATCTAAATGTACATTGATGCAAAGAATTTTTATGATTCCTGATCAGTAAGGGCACAGTCTTGTTCCTGTGCCAAAGACAAAAACCAACAAAGAAGTGTACCTGAGGAACAAATGTGATGACAGTTAAGACAGTACTGCCTTCCTCCTAAAAGGACACCCTATCATGATCACTTCTGAAAGTGTACCTGAATGTATTCTGTGCAGGTGTGAATATAAGTGAATGTAAATATAATGAGAAAATATTGTCAAGCTGGAATAATGGTTGGTTACCACAGCAGATTCAAGCAATAAACAGTTTTGGTCAATAAACTTAAAGCTGATGTGAAATGCAGGAGCAAACAGTTAACCAGTCTCTCTAGACATATTGAAAAAAAGTTTAATGATGAGGAAAAGTCCATGTAACAAAAATCGATAGGGAAATACAATTCAGGTAGCTTCCAAAATTTGGAATTAGCTTGGGAGCTTCATCCCAATTCAAAGAAGTCAAATGCCTAGTGAATGACTGTCTCTTGAAAACTCTTCTCCAGGTTGACATTCTAAAGATGAAACACATTTGTTTATTTTATTTCTTGGTAACAGAAAATTCAATCAATGGCCTCTGACTACCCATCCTTTTTCAAGTCCTCAAAATATCTAGTAATGGAGAATTTTTTTCCCCCTGCTCAAGAAAATTATCGTTTAAAATGTCAGAGTGATTAACAAAAGATTAATGGACTCGGCCCAGCACCTTGTCTGCTCAAATGTCACCTTTTGCAGTGTTTGGAAGTTCTCTTTTCCTGAGGGACACAGAAAGCAACAGTCTTGATCAGACAAGAGGTGCCCAAGTGCACTTGTTGGCACATAAACACAGACACTAACAATTTTCAATTGTAAAGTTAGTAAAAAAATGGTTTTATCCTTTCTGAAGGAATGTGTAACTAAAGCCTCTCAGTGTTTGTGATGTTACATTTGGCTGAACACCATTAATTTAAATGATTATACTTGTGTGTTGGGTGATTAAACATATTTGTGTCAAAAGAAAATCTTGTTAGTGTTGTATGGAAAGGGTTCCTTCTTCCTGACAAAAACTGATCTTCATTAACCCTTCATATGGAAGATTTTAAACATTAATATCTGAGCAAAGCAAAAATATCTTATTTCTTACAACCTGAATACATTAAGCCATCACTCTGCCTAGGCCTCAGCTCTGATCTCTTTATGTGTTAAATAGGAAAAAGCAGATAGCTACCAGCTTTTCTGAGGTCATAACTGTCTTGTAAGACATGTGCCTCAAAAAATAACATGGCATTACCTAAAAATGGAAGATTTTCATTCAATACTCAGTTTATTTATAATGGATATAACCAAAGCTCACAAGAGTAAAAAGCATTTTATTACACATATATTTGAAGGGGGAGCAAGTCTACCACCACCAAAGATAAAAACCGAAAATAGTCAAAATATTGTTCACACTCTAGTATGGTATGTAAGTCAAGAGGATGGAATGAATGCACTGTTGATAGAGCTTTACCACATTATCCTGAAGTCAATGGGCAAAACTGATTTAGAAAGATCAGAAGTAACAACAGAGAAGACAACAGCTCCATTTCATGGCAAATTTTGAGATTTCATTAAATTCTTTCATTCTGTACTATAATGAATGCAAGACCTTTTGTGTATTTTTGTCAAAACTATATTGTGATCCCAGTCTGACTGAAATTTGAGCTTTATTATGAAAAACAATGGAAAATAATTCTCTTTGTGTTGTGAGAGGAAGCTGTCATAAAGCATATGTTTTTATGTTGATAATGAAGTTGTAATGTCAAAAGATCCAGATTCAAACTCCCCTTACGATTTATTTAAAACATAATTTTAAATTCCCAAAACATTAATTAAGGTAAAAAGGTTTAACTGACTGACAAAACTGTGAATCAAAAGGACCAGGTTTAGTGTTCCAATTAAAATGGAACCTATAATGTAGCGGAGACATAAAAGATTGTGTCTGTTTATGCTTGGAACAGTTCTAAAAGAAATTCTTATTCTGACAATAATTTACATTTGCATAATCAACATAATTTCCATGTTCATTTGCATCCATAATATGATTTCTGGGGAAACCGTTAACAGGAACAAAAAAATTATAGCTAGGTTGAGATTCACAAAGCTGCATTGTTTATAACTTCACCTGGTTGGATCCATGTCTTCTGCTATGGATGCCCATATGTTTTGGTATAGAGTACAATTCTGACACGGCAGTTCTCAAATACTGAATAAATTAGGAAAAAAAATAAAGCATAAATTTGGACATAAAATCCTGTATACAAGAGACATTTTTGTCAAAGCAATGCAGGTCTTCTCTCAACAAGGATGAATGCACATAGCCTGCTCCATTAAAATTATTTATAATACATATAAAAAGTGTGCTGCATTAATAAAAATACTTTGGTAACATAAAGAAAAGACTTATAAAAATATGATCAAGGAAGACAAAGTAGAATAAAGGGAGACACATTAACAAATAAACTTTTATATTTCTAAAAAATGCATATTAAACTCCAGGACTAAAGAAACTGGTAGAAAGAGGTCAAATTCTTCCTAAGTGGAATCTTTTGATTTCTCCAGGCCAGACTGGAAAAAGAAACAGAGTATATTTTAATATAATAATTAGAATGATGGCCAAAAGGGAATTATTCCACTGAATTAACCAGGAGGCTTTCCATGCCAAGCTATGGTGCTTTTGATTTTCCATCCCTCAACAAAAACAGATCAAATAAAATGTTTCTTTTTTTTTCCATAGCAATCCCAAATGAGCAGAAGTACAAAGTTATTCATTAAACATTTAAATAAAATATTAAACACTGGAACTGCCATTTAATGTGGTTACCATATGTAATAATTGTTGAAAATATAAAGCAAAATATTAATTTCTTCCTCTTGTTGGAGAAATTTTGATTGCTGACATAAGCAACTATTACTGTTAAATAGCAAATTATAGTAACTATTTTTTAAATACAGAAAGCTATGGATACACTAAATTAGAAATGGAAGAAAACTGACAGAATCTGCAAATTGAATCAAAAAATTATAAAGGCTTGTTTTTTGGGGAAGGGTTTGTTTGGGTTTTTTTCTTACAGTTCCACAGGCATGTCATGGGAGATTTTAGTGAAGGATACTAAGTTCTTGTCACAGAATATATCGAAGAGAAAGAAACAATTTCTTGACTCATTCCAGAGTGCTAGTAATTGCTGCTTTGGGCAACTGAAAGTCTTTGCTAGATAGCACCCATTTTCTAACATGAGGGAATGAAGTGTTCTGTCATTTGAGGATTTAATCTTTATTATAGGCCAGGATGTTGTGCCAGTAAGAATGTTATTTTTAAAAAATAGTTCTGCTGAGATTCCTACACAATATCTTTTTTCTTATTTCCTACTTTTCTTTCATTGCTGACACTTTTCATAGAAGCCAATGTTTTCTTTTGCAAGAGAGCACAGTTCTTGGAAAGACCATGTAACACTCTCACTAGGAAATTTGTGTTTCCAAGCTGACTAGAGACATAAAACAGATATAAGGAATTAATTAATAAGGCCCTTCTCTTCCTTTAAGACAGCATTAAATTTTCTGGGTTCACCACTTGCCATTCAGTGCACATCTAAGGCTTCAGCTCCAACAATGCAAGCTGTAGCTGGATTTTCAATCATTTAGTATGCTAAAGTGAATAAAAACAAGAAAACTAATACATCCCAGAATGATAGAATATGTTTTAAAGTAGTTCATGGCCTCCACCAAATACCCCATTTACAAAATTTACAATGACTTTTAAAGAAATCTTGAATTTTGGTTTCAGCACCATGGAATAAAAATACCTAAATACCTTTTTTTTTTTCCCCTTTGCCTTCTGATTGCCAGAATAAAACAAATCCTATATAAAAATCACATTTTAAGATTACTATTGTTCTTTTTCATGCTGATTTGTTCATGGCAGCTTTTTTCAAAAAAAATTTTGTCTCATCTATCATGGCAGAAACACACAGGCTGTTCAATAACATGGCTCTAAAATTTTGACCTTGGGGCTTGGGGAACTTTTCTTTGCTTACCTATGCTAGACATCTTTTAAATATCTGTTTCTACCTAGGTCCCATAAGGTTAGGATTTAATTCAGTTAAAGAAATCAATACATCTATCATATGAATAAAATAGATCATTTTTCATTTGGTGACATAAGAAATTCATGAGGCTGAAAAAGGCCACTGAAGGACTGGACACATCTATTTTAAAGACCCTATTTGCTTCCTTATTAAAAATCATTTTTCTCTTGCCAAGTAAAGACAGAAAATACTTCGTTTACATGCCAATCTTATAATGAAGACTTTTAAAAGATACGTTAAAAATTTAAGAATCACTCAGAGCAAATGAAGATTCTTAATTGTTTTTATAAACTATGCCAAGTTAATAAATATTATTTAATTAATTTATCTGTCAAGAGGAGAAACGAGAAAGTTGATGTCAAAAATCCAAACCCTGTCCATATCTGTATTGAATTACTGTAAGGATAGGCTATCTCTTTAAAGGCTTTTCCTTTTTATTTCTGGCTAAATGAAAGGACTTTTCCACTGGGTGAGGAACTGAACAGAGCTGTCACATAGCTCTTGGAAAAAAATAGATGAAAAACATCCCCAGATTCAAAGAAAACTTTTGTTTTTCCTGTTAGGCTAAGCTCTTATGCCTTGTTCTATTGTTGCATTACATTGGCAGTATTTTGTGTTCCGATGCAACAGTCTAATTCAGTAGATCCTTTTCTCTCTCATATATATATATGTATATATATGTACATACATTCATACATAAACATACACACAAAAACACATACAAGGTGCTCAGAATATTTGGCCTCTTACCAAAACCCTTCTCTCTAAGATGCCTAGGATTTTATACCTTTGACATTCCAGAAGGTACTTTCTAATATAATTACTTAAAAATTAGATTTGCATAACTTAATTATAGAAAAAGGGATGTGGTCTTTTTGAGGTAATGTATGATTTTCAATCCACATATTACTTCAGGTAGAATATGTTGTTCCTGATGTGTTGACAAGATTGCTTAGAATGAGATACCATCTGACACTGTAAATCTGTATTTTAAATATAAACCAGTCTGTTCATACTGGTCATTTTTCTAGGGACCAAAAAAGCCAACAGCTTCTGTGGAGGCAACAACTAGATTTCTGGGTTTTTCCACTTTATTGGTATTGAAAGATAAACTATTTTTATGTGGGAATTTTTGCAGTTTAATACACAGAAGACATGGAATTATTGCTATTGTAAGACCTTTAACTATGAAAAAAACATTGGAATGTGAACAAAATCTTTGTTAGCAGTTGGGAATAGCCAACAGCATGGAAAACTAGTGTTCCCAATATGGCTTATGACAAACTTAGTCAATGCCAACGCTGTTCATTGTGCCCACTTCCACCAATAAGAACTTCCCATGTTGATCTATCATTTCTCTGCCTGCCAGTTATAATCTTTTAGCCATCCAAGATTTTCTTTTCCTAAACAAGCTTGTTTATGTATTTTATGAAAGATCAACACGACTTAACTACTGAGGATTAAGTATATTTATGACTATCCCATGAACATTCACCAACATATTGACTCTCTTCACTGAAAGATTATATGAAATCATCTTAAAATATAATTTCTTTGTGCCATCCACACTGCACAATGTAAATAATACATCAGTGAGTATATAACCCATCACTTTTTCTTGAGTGTGAAAATGGTGTTGATAAATCTTTCCTTGCCAAATGTCTTACTGAAATAGGTCAGTTCACCTCCAGTTATCCCTTAGCAGATACAGTTTTACACATCTAAACTACAAATTACTCAAATATATTCATATATCTATAGTGAGGCCATGCATTCATTCTGTGCATGCGGAGAGTCCTGACTGTGCTTAAGAGCTATAATAAAGTCATAGAGATGCTGTAAGAAGTTGCTTTGTCAGTTACAAATAAAACTAAAACTTGGTCTTGCAATACACTTCTCTTTCCCGCCATATTTAATGCTGCTGATGACCAGTGGAGTCTTGGATCAGAGTCACTATAGCCTACTGTAACAAGAACCAAACCCATTCCCAGCACACAGAAGAGGTTCAACAAAAGTTGAAAGGGAAAATTCTTCTCCCTCAATTTTAGGAAGATATTAGAAATTTTAAATCATATAATTTTATAATGGGCATGTTCATTTCAGCAACAGTGGACTTCTTTCCTTCATTATGAGTACACGTACTAACTCCCTGTTTAAATTCAGATCTATTTCTGATCGATAATGATAAAAAACAAACAAAAAAACATACCTGCATTACTAACAGGTGGTTTAAATCTTTAGGTCAATCATAACAAAGTAACAACTTATTCCAAGGATATGACATCACTCTGCATTCAAAATTTACTCTTGGATAAACCCCCTTTGAACGAGAGGGGGTTGCTAAATCCTTCATATATCTTTCATTCTTGGGTCATGGACAGCAGATGCACATTCCCCACTATCTCCACATTGAATGGGTGTTACAGAGACAACAGAAGAGCAAGATATACCAAACACTGAACAACTATCTCATGAACTGACAACTATTCTCTTTTATTTCAGTTGGTGGAAAATCTGCTGTAAACACAGTCAGGATTTTTATTTTCCTCACTAGCTGAGCAGTGCCAGACAACAAAATTGCAAAATGCGAACATAGCCCTTCTGCACAGTCACATTTTCTAGACAAAAATTGTCAGAAGTCAGAAAAAAGGTTGTTTAGACGAAACTTACCCATAACACAGTTCTTGTTCTAGTCACTGAAAAGATACAGATTTGTTTGCATACTAGAGGTAAATTCAATTTAATTTTTTAATGCTGCTAACTAGTAAGTGAGTGAGTATGTGAACCAAAGGTTATTATTTTCTACAAGAATTTGTTATTTTTATGTGCAGGCTGTTTCAAAAGAAATACAGACTTTATGTTCACGTGAAAGCCTACATTTTGGATAAATTATTTCACCAGCACAGAAGAGGGAGAACACGTTATATATTCATCCTCACATTTAACTGGAAGCAAATCTTGAAATTTGGTAAGAGTGTATACAGTGTATGTGAGTACGCCATGCATGTGTGCACACAAGTGACACAACTGTCATCCAATTTTACTCTGTTTCAGATCATGGCAATCTGCAGGAGTGATGTGGCACAGGAAAGATGTTTAGTAGGGAATCCAGGAAAGAACTTGCTTTGTTCAGTATCACTGGCATTCACTCATACCAGATTCTTTTTTCTCAGATTACAGGAATTAAGTCCAAGTTAGCCATAAAATTTTAATACAAGTACAATGCTATGTCACCAACAATTTGTCCTACTCCAACAGCTGTCACAAATATCTGCCCATAATTCCTACAGGCAATTGTCTTAAACACCATATCCCAAGTGGCTCCAATTTGCCTCTGAATGACAACACGGTCTTGGTGAAGAAACATACCACAGAGAAATCAGAATTCTCTCCTAATTTTGTACAACCTTTATGAATATCTGACAACTTGCTTTTGCTCTGACACTGCTTCCTGTACCACACCCTATTAACTTTTTCTCTTAGCATGTGTCCTTTAAGGATATCTGTAGATGTTTTAAAGCCTTTGCGATTGTGTGTCACACACATGAACTTTCAGTACCTTCTGTAACATGTGTCCTGCATATGGAGAAATCTGTGATCTAAAACTAGCTAAAGATTATCAGACAGGCCTCTAAGAAGCACATAGTGATGAATGTGTCAACAGACAATTATTAGAAAAGTGAAGGATGCTACTAGCAGTCAGCATCATGCAGTTTATCACTAAAATAAGTGTTTGGGTTTTGTTTGTTTAGAAGACACTTTCATAATTTTAAGCAAAACAAACAGATAAAAAAAGATTATTTTTATTTTCTTACTGTGATCAAGCCAAGACATTTAGACATTTTTCATAAATAACTAGGAATGTTTCCATTCTAAAGAGCCTCATTTTACAAAGACCCTTCCTTACAACAGCACTTACAACAAAAAAAAAGGGTATATGACCCAGCATTTACAACAAATGAAACTGATTCTGGAAGAAGGAGACAACAAAAACTTATGATCTTTGACACAGTATGCGCTGGCACACTTTTCTTGACTATGAACAAACAATTTTAACTCTCAAATGACACAGATATTTGGAATGCAATTAGGGGCTGAGAACTGCAGGTTGGATTCAACATCACTTGGATTAGACAGGATCTACAGGATGTGAAAGCAATTAGGCCATGCAAACAGCTTTCCCTTCTGAAAAAAGAGCCAAGATATTTCATGATTTATACAGCTGGGTAATGCTCTCAGTGAATAATGTTTTAGTTTTCAGCCTACCTTTAAATGATTTCCGGTTGAAATCAGCAATATTCAACTGAAATAAAAACAAAACAAAACAAAACAAAACAAAACAAAACAAAACAAAACAAACAAACAAAAAAACCAACAACAACAACAAAAAAAAAAAAATTAAAAAAAAAAAAACAAAACCAACACCCTAACACATATCACTTAGACAAATTCCAGAGGGGATGCTTTCAAATTACATTTCCATTTTGAAATTCACCTCTAAATAGAATGAAGGAATTTAAAAAGTATTTTAAAACTAAAAAAAAAAAATTATTTGGGTGACAACATTGAACATATCTGATTGAAGGAAACCATTTCATATCATAAAAAAGAAAAGGATTGTATCTTTGTTTTCAATGAAAAAAATGAAAAAATCAGGCCCAGCAAGCAATCCTCTCATTCCGGGAAGCAATCCTCATTCGCCTTCACTAGGATCTTATTCCCAAATCCAACTGCTTCCCTCCTCTTTTTGAAATACATAAAGAACCAACTCTGCCTTCCACTTCTGACCACATTTATTCCTCTATTCACTCTTCTCCATCTATCCATTTGCAGCAGCTGGATGTCATTCTCTTTGTGGGGCTGCTGTATTGATCCAGAAGGATCCTGAACCCCTCAGTCACATCCTCTCCCTAAATCTTCCCTTCCTTTTTCTCTTTATCTATTTAATGACTCTTTTGTGCAATGAGGATGGTACATGAAAAATTACATTGTTCTGTAACCGCACATTTGGAGATAAAGCATTATATTCAAACTCAGGAATGAATTCACAAACATCACTTGCAAACTTGTTAGGTTTTTTTAAGGGCACTATTATATGAGGGTGGTAATAACTTGTCAGTTAAAACCAGGAGCCACAGTTGGCAAAAAATCATGCATTTCAAAAAGTCTTTAACTTATATGCCCAAACACACTGCCAGTATTGGTTTTTTCTCATAGTATGAGAGCTGCAAAAAGTTTCAGAGAAATAAATACATAAGGGTGCTTCAAATTTGAAAAACAAGCTCTCAAAACCACACGAATTTATATAGGCAAAGATTAAACCAGATTAAGCAGGACCTACATTTTAAAAGCTTTCCTGTAGGTGTATGTTTGGGTTTTTTTTCCTTTTCTTACTTTCCTTTTTTCTTTTCTGAGGAGCAAGTTTGTAATTACCTGACAAAGAACAAAACAGCAATAGTGTCTGGAAAGAATGAATATTTAGAGTGGGTACTTAAGAAAGAAGCTTTCATCACAAGATATATTCCGTGAAAACATAGTTTACCTTGTACCATAAAATACTTTACTGCAAATCGAGCACTGTCTTTACAGTTTTCAACAAAAGTAGACCATGATTACTTGCCAAGCAAGTCTCCCCCAAAAAACAATTTCCTTCCCTTCCCCCCCAAAAAACAGAATCTCTGAATGAAATGGTAAATATGAAAAGAAATATTAAAACTACTTTTTAAATTTTTCTTGAATTAAAATACAACTTACAACAGATCGTTTTCCAATCACACCACATTAAAAAAAACTTAATTGACAAGTTGGATTAACATGTATTTGGGAACCCTTTATTCCCAGGCATCATGATATAAAAGCACTTAATAAGTAACAGTCATTATGGTATGAAAGTGTGAAATACTAGTTTTCATTAACAGTTCCTTGATGCAGAAGATCAATTAGAGAAAATTCCCATCAGCATAAGTATCAACATTTTCTATTACAGAGGCTTTGTTAACCTAACTCAAATTGGTTTTCTTTCCACTTAACATGGATACATGAGACTGACTTCTTAATTTAACTGCAGTTGCTGAAGTATTAGCTCATTCTCATTCTAAAGCCATTTGACTGCAATGAGCAGCAAGAAGAGTTTCAATGCCAAATTTGTTGCTTTTGTGAGTGCTATCAGAACAGACCAGACTCTGCACTCTCCTGTGCAGAGTTTTACTCAGGGAAGGCAGACTGGGGAACACTGTCAGGAAGACTTTTATAGCTCCCTAATTCTGTGAGCACCTGGTTGAGACCTAGCAGAACACAGCTGCAGCACACCCTGACAACCCTCCCCTTTCTTGCCTCCAGTATGTGATGAAGGGGTGGTGGGACAACTGGGCGCAGTGGCAAACAGCTTCGTGCACCAGGGGGATTCTGAGGGGTCAGGTACGAGTAGGTTACAGGTCCTTTCATTTGTACACGTGCAGCAAAGGTGTCTAGGGTATTCTTAAGGAATTCAGTGCATCTGAATAGGTACATCTGAAGAAAGAGGATCAAAAGCAACAAGAATATAATGCTTCTTGAGAATAGGGTTTTTTTGATGTTGCTGCTACAGTGCCATGGTACTATTACAAACATGAAGTTTCCAACTTGAAGACTATATATGGAACACCTTTTTCCCCTTGCATTTAAAAATAGGGTATTTACACCATGTTAGTAGCCATCTGTCTTCCAGATTTTCTTTTCTTCTCTGCTTATAGCATTGTAACCTATAATGTAACTTTTCCCTAACACCATAAACACACCTTCAGATTGTTCTTGGGGAAAAAAGAAAAACAAACCTCAAAAAAACCAAGTGAACAAAAAAACACCTCAACACCCTTCCTCCAAAAAATACAATTTCATAGCAGGTGGAGCCAAAACCCTCTAAATTATCTCAGGTTTTTTATTCACTCTACAATATTCCCTGGATACAAATGTCAAATTGCAGGTGCATACAAAATACTTCTGTTATGACAAGAGCTGCATATCTTCATAACCAGTGTTTCTCATAACGATGTGTGAAATAAATGCTAACTGAAATAAAATGGAAAAAAGCCAAAAAAGTCCCAAGTGGAAGTCATGTAAAGTCCCAAGTGGAAGTCATGTACAGAAGAGGGACTAAACCATGTGAGAACAAAGGTCAGGTGGCTGATAGTCAAAAGGGATGCACCATTTCCCTTTATTTCTTAAACTTCTAGGGCTCTAGCAATAGTGTTTGCATAGTAATAGGATTTGAGTTCATAAAACTGATGGTATAAGTAGCACAATCATGAGTGATTCATCAGAGTGAAGAAGAAAACACAAAAAACAGGAATAAAGGTTAAAGAGTAGAAACAGTCAGATTCTTAAAGATTGCAATTAGCAAAGTTTATATCCACAACTATAAAAAGTGCATGATTTTACCCAAGAATTTAGAAGACCAAGCCTTCTCAGAAGAAAAATTCACTATGTTCTTTTCTACCTTAATGTCTGTTTCTGGGCCTTTGGACTTCAAACCCATAACCCATTCTTAAAACTATCAATCTCAATCACAGCCAGAATTCTTGTGTCCACTACCCCGATGAAAATGTTCTACATCACTCTCTAACTTTCAGTCTAAATATGAACAATTTTACTATGCCTTTACTTGCACAAAATGCATCTTCCAGTATGAAACTTGCCCCTTTAATTCATTTACAGGGAGTAAAATTAAATCCTATCATTTCTGTTTTTTTATTTTAAACAAGAAGTACTCTTTATAAAGAGTATATGTTGTTAGGAAAATGAAAGCCTGAATGCAGCACAAACTGGAAAATCTAAGGAATTAACTGTTACAGAAAGGAAAGCAGATGACACTACACAGGTACAAGCTTATTTGTGAGCTTAAAACAGATGTTCTGGTTTCTAATCCATGCTGAAAACAGTGCTACTGTATTGTACTTTCATTGCTTGTTACTTGCTTTAGTGAGAGAAAAGCAGGTAAAGACATCCCTACCTATCTGACAGTCACAAGCTCTGGCAAAACAGACATGAAAAAGTTTAATGATATAAGGTCCCAGTGCAATTCCTTGGATACCCATAAAATTCTAGCTAAGGCAACACAGAACTTGGAATATGATTTCTCAAACACTACACTTTTATTCAGCCTTGTGCCGGTTTAGACACAAATCGAGGAGGAAACAACCCGGAAGGGAGTCTCCCTCCTCTCTCCTGCCAGCCAAGCAAGCAGGTCCCGGCAGCACCCACCCCTCACGGGTTCGGGAGAAAGAATTTCTCAAACGAGAGTGAAAAAAACCCTGTTTATTTAACAAAGCAAGTTCCCCCCTCCTTTCCGAGACGTGGAGGTCGATGGGTTACCCCACAGTTCTCTCACGCGTCCCAGGCCCAAGGCCCGAGCCCAGCCGGGCCTTGCTGGATTGAGGGGTCCCAACCACGAGTCCCAGAGATGGTGAGCTGGTCTCAGATGAAGGAAACGACCTGAAAACCGTCCAGAAAGGAGCAGAAGCCGCAGAAGCAGATCTCCGTTCCTCTCCAGCCGACAGCTGAAAAGCAAAGGTTGAGAGCCACCCCTCCTCCTCCGCTACCAGCAGAGGGAAAAAAAAGTCTCCAGCCGGGCAAAAGTATGTAAACATTCCGGCTGCAAGGTCAGGCGAGCCGCCGTGAAGACACACGTTTACAGTGCATTTATGAAAAAGGCTGAGTGAACTGTTCACTGTATTCTTCTTCAACCCTCATGATTTGTATACAGAATAAATGTCCTCCATGGACTTAGAGCTAAGGTAATAAGTCTTACTTTAAATGCATGGGATTTTCCTCTGTGCTGAGTAATAAAGGTAAGATCCAACCTATCCAAATTTAGTCAGATGGAATGTGAGCACCCAATCTCACCTAGACATGTGGGATGAACTGCCTTCTAGAGGTGCCCCCACTCCATTTCTGTACACTGAAAATGGGGGCTATACAAACTGCTGAGACCATATATCTAACTGATAGCTAAAATTAGGCAAGATGACCTCCCGCAGCTCATGTTATTTACAGAGGTTCCTTGCTTAGGGATTTTTCTGCAGTTATTTCTATGTCATTAGATTTGTCTAATAACATCCTACGTCTCAAAGTATTCTATTCACTGTATGCTACAATGGACTGACAAGAACATCTATGAAAAATGTTTAAACATCCTGATTATGGACAAATGATACACAGTAATGGCCTTATCATTCATCCACTTTGATTCCTTAACCTCATTCTGAAGCAAAAACTACAAAGTTCACTAACTCGTTTCATGTAGTTGTGAAGCAACTACACTCAATTTACAAGTCAAATATTGGACACATACCAGAACTGACGAGGGATATTACAGTCTTTCATTCTTACAAAACTGCCTTGTGATCTTTTCATGAAGACTTAATGCCAAGACTATCAAGTTAACACTACCAAGCAAAATGTTCTAAGTCATCTCATCTGCAAGAGTCATAAAGAGTGTTAATAACATCTTTCCACTGAATCAGCCCAGAATCTTTTTCCTCTTCCTCATGGAAATCTTCCTATACAGCAATATTGCTGACTCAGCTTCCTTGTTAATTTAAGGAATAGCTCAAATCTATAGACACACAATTCCTTACCTCTGTTTTTCAAGATTTTCCACAGATTTCCTTACAAATTAAGGTTTCTTGGTATGCTGGGGTTAAGGTGCAGTGGGAAGGGTGTGGGCAAATGGGGAAGGAAGATGACATTTTAAAACACCAGATGTTGCAGAACCAACAGACTGGAACAATGTATTTGCAATTATGAAAAAGAAGAGAGTTGTTTGTCCGCATTTTTAAAAACTCATGGGATACTTTTAAGTCACTTAGTTGTGGTCTTTCTGTGTGTCAAGAAAACAGCAAACGCCCTTATAGATCTGATATTTAAATGACATGCACAACAAGGAAACAGCTTGATGTTGTTCAGCATTTGCTCTTGTTACACTCTGTACTATGCTGTACACATTCCTGTTGTGTGAATAACATAAAAAATATGCAAAAGCATTTTGCCTTTCTTCATATATCTTTCTTCTGTATGTTTGCATTCTATACAGTTGTCACTGGCATGTTGTAAGGCAATGCTGGAAATGTACTAGTGTACAGATGCTGGCAGCTGACAAGAATGTCCTACTTACTAACTTGCACTTAGAGCTTCAGCTTCAAAAAAAATTTTGTGGAAGCCTAAGAGCCATGTAGATTTTGTATTCCACAGCTGAGAGCAGAATAATATCTACAATTTTTTTTTATCAATGAGAGATCAAAATATTTTAACACTTAAGCATGTCACTAAAGAAAAAACTACATATATTTAAAATCAATCTGTTCTTTCATGTTTAAAGAGCTGTTGCAGATATTTAATGTAACCTGACAGATATTTTTGTTTGGAAACAATTCGGTTTACGCATTACATCACTTCAATATTGCTCTAGAAATGTTTTGTGGAGTCTAGGAGACAGAGTCAGAAATCCTGAGCTCTGTGTTCACTCTGCCATTAACCAACTGTGCTCTTTTAGACACTGTGTCTTGTATTTTCCATCTGTAAAAGGCATCACTTATAAATACTCACATGACAGAGGTGTTGTGAATGCCAAAGATATAGCACAACTCTGAAAAGTGACTATGCAAAAAGACATCTTCTGACTCAACAAGCTTCTCCCTTGGTCAAAGTCACATGTGAATTCATATGGCCTACATGCTATAGAAGCCCCATTTTGAGCACTTAATGGGAGCATCGCTATACAATGGGCTTGAGTAGAGCAATGGATTTCCTTCCCCAGAGGATACATAGCCACATGTGCTGACTTCAGAGGCAAAAAAAAAAATTTTATTTATTTTTCACTCAATACTCATGCAGAATATAGCTGAGATAGATACAGTTGCAGATTCCATTCCACTCTGTATTCCATTGATACAATTATTTACTGTTCCTTCACATAATGTGAGGAGTCAGTGAGGAAACATTATTGAAAGTGTAAGAACTGCCTACAAAACTCAAAGGGAAATAATCTGAAGGCAGAGAGATAAAATGAGCCTTGAAGTAAATTGGACTGCACAGGTGTAAATAGCTTGGTCAATGGGATCTCTATAACCAGTGATGATGTGTATACTGGGGAGAACCCGGTCAGCTCTCAGGGAAAAGGCTCAGTTTGCAAGTAAAGCTTAATTTCAGTTGCAAGCAACTGAAGGAGGATATTTGGAGAATAACTAAGATGGAAAGTTTCAACACCATTTCTGTAGCAGCTTTTCAAAAATATTTAATGTATTGATACTTGAGAAGTACTGTAAAATCCTGTAATGAAAGACAATACAGAAAGTATTACAATGTCTTTCATTTGGGTTGTTAGTTTTGGGTTGGGGTTTTTTTGTCATTTACAAAAGGAAAACTAATCTTTGCTTCTTAAAAATTCATCTGCTCCTTATATTCCCATTGTTTGTGTTTATGACATAATCATTTCCACAGCAACTAATTAGGAGAAATCAAGAATTATGGCCTGAGAGGAGGCCTGTAAGGAGCAAATGAAATCATACATGCGTTACATTGAAGATTCCACTAAAATATCTCCTATCTGGCTAAAAAAAGTGAAATTAGGAAGGCACAAGCTAATTTGTTTAAACTGAGGAGCAAATTTTCACCTAAGACAAGGCTGTGGGTCTTATTCAATGATGCATTTTCTTTCTTCACATGTGTAGTGCATGTTAAGAACTAGGAATGGCTGGACCAAGTCAAATCAAAAGTCCATGCAGTTCAGTGGCCAACGGAAGAATGTCTGGTTGTACAGAGGACAAATATGTGGAGACACTCTTTCAGCATATTCTCATGTCAATTTTCAGCCTGCAGCTTCCATCTGGAACTTCTTCAATGCAAGTGAATCAATACAACTTCATGTAACACCCCCATATTAAAGTATGCTAAGTTTTCCTTTGCTGCTTCTCCTGGTGGCTTGGGATAAAGTGAGAGAAGATGTCCATTAAGGTTTCCTATTAGAGAACATTAGGGACCTCTTTTAACTTTTTTAATGTTCTTTAGCATGTTCTGTTAAGCTATTATTATAGAGAACTGCTAAACATCAAAATTATGAATGTCTGAATAGTATTTCATTTAAAGCTATTTTTCCTGTGGCTGCAGACTGAAAGGAGCACTGAAGCAACTACCACCAGTACCTGTTCAGCTGCATCTAAGGAGGTTTTTCATAGAAATTTTGGCCATCCAGTGGCCCACCTACCCTTTTAGCAAAAGCTCAGGGAAGGATAATGACATGTATCAGTAAGGTGAAATTAGGACTGAGAAAATTCTGCTTTGCCACATTCTCTTAAAACTATTTTGTCTCCCCTCATAACAAACTAATAGTTTCCTCCAGAGCTGCTGAGTAGCTCTCCTTCTCACAGTCTCCAAGTCACAAAGATATCACATCCCATTGTCTCCTATACTGCTTTGTATTTTAAACAAGCTTCAAGATACTCACAAGACAAGACAATTTTTAAGATCTATCAAATAAGAGTTCTTTCTCAATGAAACAATATGAATAGCCAACAAGGAGGGCAATCAAGCAGGTAATAAACCACCCCCCAATGAAAATAATTTTGCAATATACTCTATTTTCTTCTTTCTGTCCCCAGTATTGTTCTTAGAGACAGGAGCCTTTGGGAGTGAAATGTAGAAGGCAGAAATACCAACTGACCTCAGTGTTCTGAGAATTCAGTGAAAGAATATAACAAAATGAAGAGAGTGTCCTTGCCTACATTAATTATGTAGTGCTTGGCCTTTTAAATATGAGTGAACATCATTGAGAGTGAGAAAATTTCATTCTACAGGCTCCCTTTCTGAGGCTAAAGGGAGGTTTTATTAAATGAATTTAAAGGTTTGCTTACTCACTATAAACATTTCAAGGATACACTGTATCAAACAATTTCTCATGTTAAATAAAATATATGACACTGATGTTTTCCATAGTTTATCATTGACAGAACTGGAAGTGTAATAGTAGAACTTTTAACTTTCTGGGCAGACAGAGTCATTTTGATAATGATGGCCACCACAGACAGGAAGAAGTCTAAACATTCTTGATCTTTGGGGTTAGTGGGAATTCAGATGAATGTGAGGGACCACACATGTTCTCCTGGGAGAAGGGTGCTGGCAGCCTTGTGTAAAATACAAGTCCTTTTTTGGCTCATGCACAAAAGAACAGGAGAATCAGCTCTAAGACAGTCACACTTCTGGACGGATGTAAGTCATTGCAACTGTTCATACCATATGTGGAGAACGGTAAGGAAGAGACTGAATACAAAAGTCAAAAGAAGGAAAGTGACAGAGCACTGGAAAGTGGGTTCCTCCTGAAGCAGTAAGCCTTTAAAAACCATTTACCAGGCCAAGTCAGCTCAGGAAACTCTCCCTGCTGCCAGCTGAAGTCTCTGGCAGATGAAACAAGGAAACAAAAATTAACAAAAGATTATTAACAATAAAAAGACAGGATTCAGTGTAGAATCTAGTGAAATTAAGCCTTTTCTATGTCAGCGTGCTCTTGTTAATCTATCTTGAACTCTCTACATGACTACTTGGGTCAGGAAACAGAGTAGTTACAAGCAAAGAACCACTGCTGCACTAGGCAAGCAGGGAACCCAGTTCTGAAAAGTGTTTTACATCCATGTGCAGCTCTAGCATTGAAAAAGTTGTCTGATGAACAATTTACATGTGGAATGGTTTATTCTGCTACCAAAATAGACACAATTGTATATAATAAATTCCTGCTATAATGTGCCAACTCCTCAGGTATACCCAAAAGCCCATCTGGGCTACAGCAAGCCTTTGCCAACCTGAATCTACTGATATCAGTCAGGATTATGGAGAAAAAAAAGCCCATTTTAGCAAAAGTAGGTGGAGCTGAATCTATGAAATAAAGTTCTACCCTTCTACTGGGGAAAGATAGCATAGCCTATATATACCAATAGTGTACTTAAAGAGATAAAAAATTATCCTGAATGTGAGTTTCACAACTGTTAGATTGTGAATTAGATACTGTTAGATACTACATTATAAACTAAAGTTTCCATTTCATTCCTCTGTGATGTACTAGCAGGATGAAATCCTTCTTCAAGTGAAATCAATATTATCTTTGTCACTTATTACCAAGGGGATATACATTTGGTTTAGTGTACTTTCATCTAGAAGTTAGTTATGGCATCTCACATCATAGATTACCTCAAAGTTTTCAGTTCTTCCAAAAAACAAAAAACATTTGAAGCATATTGAAATAATGAATAAATCAGTTTGGAAATGACTGTTAACAATCAAATGAAAGGTCAATAACAGTTTTAAACCACCTGAAGTCTTCAAAATTTTCAACACAGTAACCTGGCAAAACAAAATATCATTAAACATGCCTTAAAAAAAAAGAAACCTCTAACATCAAAGAGTACTAGGCATTTATCCTCAGAGCAGTGCATTGCAGGTGATCTCTATAGATTGAAAATAGGATTACATCAACAAACCTTTCACTTTTAAGTGGTGGATGGTGTGAGATGAAAGGGTGCTCTCCTAACATTTTGCAGTGCTATTGGCTCAGGTTTAAAGGAACTATGCAACCAGGTATTCCCTGCCACATTCTGACCTGCAATGCTGACATGGACACAAGAAGCAAAAGCCTTTGAAAATGATACTTTCATATGATGAAAAAAACCTGGAGAACCCTGAGCAAATGGGTGTGAGAAACATGAGAGGGAATACAGGTAAGGAGACAAAGAGGAACCTTTACATAAATATAGACACATACTTAAGCCATCAGCAGTAACTGATGTCTGTAGCACTGCACCTTAGGATCAGATAAAATTATATTAGAGTTTGAAATTTACACTTAATAGCTGTACCTGTTGTCTTCTTCTTTACGTAAAAGTTTCAAACATACAGCAGGCAAAGCATAAAGTTTTTTCCCTGGACTACATTTGACAAACAAAATAACTATGTATTTAAAGATTGAGCAAATCAATAAAAATAAACAAAATTAATTAAAAGCCCCTTCCATCCTTGTATTCCCTCCCAAGACTTGGACGGTCTCCTGGGCATGCTGAGTTGGCTTGCACAGCCCCTATTTATTGAAATCAGAAATTCTGTTTACTTTGCATTCAATAGGCTTTTTTTCACCACAAAAAAAAAACCCAAACAAACAAACAAACAAACAAAAATAGGAACTGCTGCCCAACTGTTCTATAGTTCCAGAACCTCATTATAGTAACTCATATAACACCCAAAGAGATCCATACAAAACTGACATTGATGGTTAGAGTCCTCTAAACCCTTGAGAGGATTCTGAAAACTTCCCAGCACTTGTTTTTAAAGGATCAATGCTTTCCCTGAGGAAGCATTCTGATTTGAGAGGCTCAAGACATGCCTACAGCACCTAGAAGAGACTCCATTTTGTACATTGAGACTCAATATTGTACACTTAAAACACTCAAATAACCCTACTACAGCAAGGTATTATTTTGGAAATAAACAAAAATTAGAAGAGGAGAATCTTGAACCACCAAGGCTCCAGGCTTAAAGAAAATGTGAGCACTAAGTTATCCAGTCAAGCATTTAGATAACTAAATACAATACAAATACAATTCTAATAAGTTGTTTAACTCCCTGCAATTAAACTACAGTTCCTCAGTAGTGTCATATTGCATGCCATCAATCTCACTGTCCAAAAATGTGACTGTAACAAAATGATCCATCATTTTCTTTCAGCACTATATAATGGCAGTACGGAATGGGTTAAATATATAGTCATAAAATCTTTGTATATGCCTCACTCAGTGATACAAAAAAGGAAAGAAAGCTTCTAAAGGTATTTTATTATAACATTCAATATTTTTAAATGCTTTACAATGCCCCCTCACCTTGGGGTTTGGTGGTACACTGACTTCAAGCCAGTTGCTAGTTCTGTATAAAGGAGGATAAACCTTCTGTTGGCAGACACTTCGTTAATTCCCCAACATTTTGCTTTTCCTGGAAGAGATTTAAAATCTGACCACAATAGTTAAGGAAAAAACTTGCACTCCAGTATAAAATATACAAATCAGAAAATATGTAAAACTAACAAAAACAGTCTCAGTACTACTCGATGAGAGGTATTTGGTTCCTCCTCCAACATTCCAGTAATGTAAAACCAGCGTGTAAGGTAGAAAATAATTTTTCAATTTCAGGAAACATTATTACTAGCTGCCAAAAGTCTATCCACATAATAAGAACTATTTGCTAAAGCTGAACACCTGCAGTTTTATAGAAGGCCTCCAAGGACAGCTGTAAGTATTCTAGTCTACTGATACAGCAGCCAATCAAAACCTGAAGGTTTGTCCAAGAAAACAATATGTTTTTCTAGCTAGGTCTACATCTACATTTGCAGACATTTGATTTAAACAGGTAGACGGACAAACAGCTTGATCATGATATAATGACCTGTATGCATGTCCCGGTTTGGACAGGT
>VZRX01021763.1:0-55267 GCA_013398075.1 Notiomystis cincta
GGCAGGTGTTGCACACGTACGTGTGTGTGTGCGCGCGTGTCGGCGCCCACACGGCCGCGAAATGACACCGCGGCAGCTGCGAGCACGTGTGTGCACACGGACAGAGCCCGCAGCCAACGCGGAGACAGAGCAGCTCTGTGGTCGCGTGTAAGGACGCGATGGCATTTCAGTGCATGTGCGTGTATGTGTGTACACCTACCTGCCTAAACACACGTATATAAATCACATATATAGCGCCTATAAAATCGATATATAAACATGGTTAAAAATTAGTTGTAAGTACATAACGTGTGTGTGCGTGCGTGCATTTTGGTATTTGTTGGGTTAGGAATGATGGGACAATCTCGCTTTCTTCAGTAGAGCAGTTATACATATCCCATCCCTCTCACACCTGCTCCCCTTCAGACCAAGTAGGTCTGTCCTTCTGGGACTCCGTGTAGCACAGGAAGGTGCAGCTGATTCCCAAAATCTCTGTCCCCACTACCTTCTTTACCTTCAGAGACTGGAAAAGAAAAAAATACAAGAAATGCTTTGAATTGGGGAACAGTGAAGGAAGGGCCCAAAGTGTGATTACATCTGTTGTGTGGAAGATGTAAAGCAATAAGCAGTGTGTGCACATAGAAGCATTATATTCCATAACATATTTTCCAGTGGAGGATCTGGAGGTGGGTCTCCTCCTGCTCCCTGAAGACTCCATAGAGCAGTGTCAGGAGGGACTGGCAGAGCTGACCAGTGTGTGGCAGCCAGTGCTTCTCCATGGGCCTGCTTTGAGCAGGGAGAAGACGAAGGGCTGTGAGCAAACTGTCAGTGATGGCCCAGGTGCCACTGTGCTGTCCTCGTTTGCTTCTGCCCTCTGTCCTGTTGACCTCAGCAATCCAACAGCGTGATAACCCTTGGAGTTGCTCTGATCCTTTCCTGTGTGCAGATACCCAGCTGGGTCTGTTGCAGGCGAGGTGTTTGCTAAATCCCCTACCCCTGAGAACATCTGTACTGTGAAGTACTGTTGACAGTGTTTCCCTGGAGGTCAGACATCCAGGGGAAAGTGAACTGGGTGGAGGCTGAAGTGTCCAAGATTGCTCTGTTCATCCCATATTCATCTCCAACCTCCTACAATTGCCTGAGCAGTTGAGGACCCTCCAGTTTATAGGTTATTGCAAAGTGTGTCCAAGCTTTCCTTTAGCAGCCTCCTGGTGTGGCAGACATGGCACTCCCCTGAACTATTGATGGCCCGTCCATGGAGCTGGGAAATTTCTGGAGTGCAGAGACAAATTGCACCCAGGCATCTTGTGATGTGTGACGCTTCCAGGAAAAAAGTAATCTGTGCCACACTGGGAAAATGACTCCAGCAGGACTTGCAGGGGGAGAAGCTAAGGCAGACATGGAAAATTCTCGTTAGCATATGTAGCAGGGCACTGAGAAACCTGATGGGACAGGTTGGAAGATTGTTCCTGCTCTGTTGCAAAAGCTGGAAGTCTTTACCTGCAGCTTCAGTCCCCATGGCAGTCAGTGGAACGAGGCACTCAGTGGTCAGCCCTGGATGAATAGTCTAGGATAAGGCAGGGTGGTGTGGCACAGATGCTGAACTAAACCACACTCTGAACCACACTGCCAGCCAGCAACATGAGCCTTTGTGTCAGCTACATTAATGTTTTAAACTGAAAGGTCTCTGCATGGTGTTCTTGTGGCAGGTGGCAGCAGGAGCTGCAGTCATTAATTTAACATTATGGAAGTTATTTACCTGTCTCACATAACTGAGGTAACTACCCAGTGGTGAAGCCAAAAGAAAAGAGCAAGGCCCCTGCAAAGGGAGGCCAGAGCCAAGCTTCCCCTCTGTGGCCTTGCTCTGTGAAATAGTACAAGATTAATGAAGGAAGTGATGAGGAAGGTGTAATAGGTGTGCCTGCCCAAACAGGGTTCTGCTGCCACAGGGAACTGCTCTGGTGGTGCTGAAAGCAGTGAAATTTGTCACAGACTGTGCCCATACTGTCTGCAGGGTCAAAAAGGTGAAGTGATGGAGAGAATTCTTCTCATTCATACCCAGGCTTCCTCAGCAAGCAAGTTATTTAGTTAGTCCAGTATGGACTCTGGATGGCTTGAAGTCAAGTCTTGAAGGAAAACAGGTAGCAAAGCATCTTGCAGGGGAGACTTCCCCTGTATCTAGACTGTCCTTATCCACATATTTCCTGACTGACAAAAAAAGGAACAAATTTGGCCCATGATCTGTCTTTACACATTCCTAATAAATTTCTGATCCTTAGTATCTTAAATAGTAGAAACATATCTGTCATCTTTGTTCATTATTACACTTTCTCACCAGTTTCCAAGTGCAGGAGTCAAACTGAATTCACCTGCCATCTCCTGCCCTTGTCTTGGAGCAGGGCTGGTTGATCCACTCACAGTCCAAAAAGACATCCTAGAGTGATGCAATGACTTTCAAATCAGAGAGGCATCTGTGAAAACCAGACTGACCTCTGGCAGATATTTCTCCTACATATTCAGCTGGAGAGCTGCTTTGAGGCTCAGCCACTTATTGGTGACACAGGACAGCATTCAAAGCTCAGGTCTGGCAGCACCCTCAGCTCCATGTGGAGCAGGGTGCAGCTGATGAAGGGCATCTCAGACTCCTGTGGTAGAGAAGCATCTGCTGCTAGCTGGAGATTCAGAGATCTGAACTCCCATTGCAGTACCAATTTGATGTTGTTTGGGGCTGCCAGGAAGGTGCTGTTTTTGTGTTTTTTTTTTTTTTNGCTTTTACTGAGTTTGCAAAAAAGGAGTTACCGGTGGTTCAGCAAAAAGTTCATGTGTGTATTGTTTACTTCCATTTAAATGCAGCAGAATTTTAATGCCAAGTGATAGAAAATGTTACTTAAATTGAACAAGTGCACAGAAGCATTTCTAGAATGGTTAGGGGAACAAAAGTCATATCTTCATAGGAGAATCAAAAGATTTTTTCTTGTTTAGTACAGCTCAGCAAAGACTGAATAGGGCCATGATAACACTTTATAAATATATTTGAGAAGTAAATGTCAGAGAGGGATATTGACTTCATCACATGATCAAATGGCAGTACAGTGAGTAATCCTGAATACATCTGCACTGGAAATCTAAAGGCTTCCAGGTATATGATGAAGGAAATGTTTGAATACTCTCCTGAACATTGGAAGGAGTAGCTTGCAGTCTGGTAGCAAGGAGCCTGAGAAGTTTATGGGCATAATTGTACAACACAATAGAATAGGAAAATGCCTGAAGAGAGAAAATTAAGCTTATATTATGAGTCCCTGGGCATCTGCTGTGTCAGTATCCCCAAGTGTGTGAGAAAATAGATTAGATCACTGTCAATTTGCATTATAATAATTCCATGCCTCAGGGCTTCCACTGGAGTTGGGAAAGATTTTATTTTATTCTTCCTGATGCATGATTTGTCCTCTACTGCTCTTTTTTTTGCCTTCCTCTGCAGGTCTGGAGATAAATTGTTATAGGTGACATTAAAATTTTAGGGTTCATGTATCCTGCTGATATACTCAGGATCAGGCCAGCCTCTAGGCCTGAAATTCTTTTAAAGGAGTTATTTACATAGGTCAGCTTGGTAGGCTCCATTGATTTCTTTTATAGCATGGGACACAGCCTCCTTCCTAGAATCAAATGGAGTTTAGCTAATTCTTTGCAAACATGCAAACACACACTTTTTCAGCAGACAAGCTGTTTATTAATCTCTCTCTCTTTTGCCTGAGTTGTTCCAGTGCTCACTAGTATCTCACTGGGCACCTTTGTTCATTTTTTGTTTGCCTCCTTTCATCCTCCAAAGCTACAACATCATTTATTTTTAGAAGGATATTCAGAAGAAAGGCATTTTCAGCAACAAACAGCAAGAATGAAGAAAGACACAAAATGTTCACCCCTGGAATGTTAAAACCTCTAGAGGTATACCTGTGATTACTATGTTCCTGCTGACACATCCTTTGCAATTACCTTCTTCTTGGCATTGGAGGTCCATCTGGCAATGCTAATCTTTGACTGCCTTAGATAAACAATATTCTCGAGGTGATCTCCACCCAACAGACCTGATAAGCCTGGTAAATGCAGAGGAAACCTGGGTAAATGAATAGCCATTGTATCACAGTGATAGCTTTTGAGAATGAGTGAGGTAAACAATATCCATGGAGAATATGGTTGGCTGTCTGATTTTAAGGTCTGCACAGCATCGGAAATGCTCAGGAGAAGCTTTTTATGTCCGGGGTGTTCAAGTCCACGTATTGCTACTTGCTGACTAAAAGACATTTGAATCCGGCAGTTCTGAATCACGGAACTCTGTGTCAGAGGTGACCTTCTCATATACACACACGAGTATTTTTAAATTCTTGCACTCATACTCAAGTTCAAGATGTGGCCAGTATTGTAAAGAGCAGAAATCACTCACAAATTTCTCCCCAGATAAAGGTACAATGCATCCTTTACCTTGCTCCGCCTTCAGCCTTGATATCTGGCTGTATTTTTGTTCTATAATATTATCTTTGAAGTAATTCTGTAGCTGCTCAGTGAGGAAGCTGTATCCCATGAAATGGTTGGAGGAATGGCAACTATTTGATGGCCCCTCCTTTTTGGATGCAAAACTTTTTGTTTGTGTGACTGTCAATTGTGTGACTGTCAATGTCAAAAGAGACTTTTTAAAGGTCTGAGATCATGAACCTTTCTAAGCTCCTACATACACCCAGAGAGCCAGGGCCATTGGTGAGGCCTTGGAACAATCTTGTTTTCAACTGGGGGCAAACAATATGAATCTGAGCCCTAGGCAGCCCCTTTTTTTGCAGAGTATCCCGTTCATGGATGGCTCTTTACCCCAAGGAGAGTCTGAGGAGTCTCCTGCCTCAGCTGCAGTCCATTCCACAAAAAGTTGAGGGCTGCTGCCAGACCTGTCTCACTTGTCAGTGCCCAGCAGGTGAGCCTGAAAGCAGCACTCCAGGTGTTCCAGTACTCTGGTTCACAGCACCAAAAGGACACAGGAATGTCTCATATTACCTGCTCAGAGCACCAGATTAACCCCTGGCTTGGCAAAAGCACTGTAGGTCATCTAAGCAACAGATGGATGTTGGTGTAAACCACACAAAATTAACACAGAGAGACCAACTTTAGTTAAATTTTAAAGGCAGAATGCTGAAATTTCAGTTACTTAGCCTCAAAGATTTTATGGTGCCAAGAAAAATTTTTGGAGCCTGAGGTTTTTAAATTGCATCACAGACCTTTTGCTCCCCTGAAGTGACAGGAACAAAATAAAGTTCCATCGTACAAAGTACAAAGTGCTGAGGGGCCAATGATAAGGAGGTTTTACATAAATCTGGAGAAGCAGACAAAGAAGAAAGAGATAAAGAAAGAAGGATGTGTTGGTAGAAGGGATTAAAAATATGTGCTGCCAGAGTGATGCAGCTTTAAAATAACAGGTTGATGTGACTGAAGATGGTTTTCAGTGAGGTACTTTTAGCAAAGTCGTGGAAGTATTAGAACCTTTGTATAAGACGATGATAAGATCACATTTGGACCCCAGAACAACGCACACTTCTCTTTGATGTCAGCTAAACACTTTTTTTTGACCCTATTCATATTCTCTGACATCTCACCATATTCTCTCATTTTCCTCTTTACAGCACACAGCCATAAGAAAGGTCACTTGCAATGCATTTATGGGCAATGAACTCTTCCTCCTTTACCCTAAGATCTTAACATCAGCCTGGTCTCCACAATGGTAAGATACATGTTTTAGCTTCCTGTTTCTCAGTGCCAATTATAAATCCCAAATTACTATGCAAAAATATTCAAAATGTGACAAAGGATTAGAGAAGCTAATTTCTTTTAAAAATAGATGAGTTGCAAGGTTACTATTAATGGCTCAATTTCTTTAAAATGAGAAGTAAATATTTGCATACTTTCATACAGTGCCACCAGGAACAGAGATCAAGTCCTCACATCCTGATCTTGGAGAAGCTGCTGCTGCCACCAGCTGGTAGTTCCCTGGTCCTTGGCTGGAGAGATGAACATACTGCTTAAACAAAGAACTCCCAGGGTTACAGGTGGACCCTGAAGGAGGTCACATTTACAGAAGGTTACAGAAACAGTCCAGTCCAGAGTACATTTTGGAATATGACAAAAGACCTGTATTATGTGTTAGATATGGCACCTAGGGACATAGTTTCATGGTGGGCCAGGCAGTGCTGGGTTAATGGTTGGACTCAATCATCTTAGAGGTTTTTTCCTAATTGATTCTATGGTTCCACATTAACAGGCCAACTGATGGTAACACTCCCAGTCAGCAGTTATCCACAGGCATGGCTACACCAGCAAGGCTACTGAATTCCCAGCATCAGGCATGCAACACTCGTTCTTTCTATGATTAGATGACATCATGTGCTTCACCACTCAGGTTCAAGAAATAATTTTTTTGGGTGGCAGCCCCATTTGAAGTAGAAATGACAGTTCCTGGCATGATTCACTGCTGTTTCTGCAGAACCAATACAAGGAAGAGTCTAGTGAGCACTGAGTTGTATAGCATGTGAAGAACAAATAGTTTGTCACTCTGTGGCTGCAGTCATAGATGTAAAAGAAGGGATTTTGCCACATGTGTGGGATCAGTGCAGGTCAGTGGTCCTTTGTACACATGAAGAGGCATGTAAAGATGGTGGACTATCAGAATCTTTACACAGTTGTAGATCAGCTGCTGGGTTTGTCATTGGCAAGGCAAAAAGGTGGAGTCTTTTCTCTGTTAGATTTAGGAACAACAGACACTTCCTCCTGCAATATCATCTACATGAGGATGGTAGGAGCAAACCTGTGCTTGAGTCCTGGAAGCAGTGGAAGGTGCCCCAGCTGCTGGCTTGCTGTGCACTTTAGAGGGGATTTATCAGGGCTGGGATGGTTGTACTGTAGAGCAAACCTCAGCTGGCTGCTTCATATCTGGTTGTTCCTATGAAAACCAATTTGTTGCAATTAACTAAATTAGAAGAAATTAGTAACTTCTTTTGTTTCTAAAGAATACTGCTATATCTGGATTTATGAGACAGAAGATGACCCTGGACAACCTTGTACCACCTTATTTCTAGACTGAAATATGGGAAATAGAAACAAAAAATCTTCTTGAGTTTAAGACATGCATTTAGAGCAAGTTAAATTAGGTCTGTTGTACACCTAAACCACAAATACAGCAGTGGTGATGGCTAGTGCTAAACACAACCACTCAGCCATAGCTGGCTATTGCAGAAGAATCCAGTGCAACAAGATTCAGATATATTCTTGAACTCTGAGCCAGTGGTGGCATTTGTATATGAAATGCAAAAGCAGAAAAATGTGTGAAAACTGGAAAAAGAGGATCTATCCAGGCTTCTAGGTAGGGTGTGTTTGTTTTCAGAAGTGTCTCATGAGGCTTGGCCAGAGACTCATCCCTCTACGTGTGGTACTCATCCAAGGAGGCTGTAACCAGGTCTGACATTGTGGTTCTGGTTCTGGCAAAGGGAAGACGGGGAGTGGAAGGGCTGCAGCCAACCCAGCAGCACCAGGGCCTTGAGCAGGCAGGGGACCAAACACCTCCTGAATCAGTTAAACTTGTTTGATTTCCTCCTATTCTGAGCACAGATAGTCCCTTCCTCTCCCATCAGCCTTTCTCTGGCACCAGGGCAGGCTGTTCCCTATCTATGCATGATCAGTCTTCTCTGCTGTGGCCCCTAGGACACACGGTGTCCTCTGCTTCTTCAGCTGATGCCTGCTAAGGTGAAAATCAGGGAAGATACATGGAGCCCCAGACACAACACCATGGTCAACTATGCTCATATGGATTTTTTTACCTCCATCTCCAGTCACATTTTGTCCCAGGGGTGTTTTGCCTGAACTTAGGGAAACCCCAGCCCAGAAGAACTGCTGGGGCAGGAGGGCCAACTGGCATTCCCTGGAGTGGTGCTGTGAAGACCTGTGCTGGGGAGCAGAAAGGAGGCAGCGGGCACAGAGAAGAGCCAAACTAAGGGGTCTGTGAGGTGATCATTGAGAGAATGGGCTTTTCCTGCCCTAGCTTTTCATCCTTCACAGTACAGAGAGCAGCCTGACAGCCTGTGCTACTAATTGTTTTGGAAAGTCAGGGACACTGAAGGACCATGAAAATAGTGGTTTTATCATATGATGATAAGGCTGTACATGATAAAGCCTGAGCCAGGGCTTGGGGAGACATACAGGGACACGATGCCTGGTGGAATAGCACTGGACCAGTAGCCTGAGGAAGGCAAGTCTGAGAAAACTCATCCATGCAGTTTGTAAAAACTGGACCCTGGGGCAGTCCCTTGTGCCAGACTTAACCTGGAATTTGCCTCACATCAGGCTGGTCTAATCATTCCAAATTCAGTTTTGGGAGCAATATGACAGACCAGGGGATCTGTTTACAAGTGGGACTTTATTTGGCAATATTGCCAGCCGAATTCCCAGGGGACTGCTACTGCCATAATTTAATAGTTGTATTGGTGATCTGGAGGTAAATAAAAACTAGCAAATAAAAGAAGAGAGTACAGAAAGGCCAGCAAAGCGATAAATAGTGTGGAGGCAGACTGAACTGAATAGCTGTGTTTGTGAAATAAATGTGTTTTAATAAAAACCATTTGTGAAGTCATTTTACTAGGAGCAAATCATGCAAGTTTATGTAACTGCAGACCATATTCTCTGTAATAGGAAACATTAAAGGAAATTAGGGGTCACTATGTACCAGATCATCACAATCTGGTGGCATAGAGGAATCTTGTGTCATAGAAGAATTCTGCAGCCCTGCAGTGCATAAATAGGAAGGGATATGGAAGAAGCACAAGGCACAGGGGAACAGGGACCAACACCATTGCAGGGACCAATACTAGATTGCAATGTACAGGTCACCTTCCCTTTTCTGCTGATATTGAAAAGAATAAAAATACTGAAAAAGTTGAAATTTATTAAAGAAAAAGGTGTAAAGAATTCAGTGTGTTTAATTTATCATATAGGAGTCTGAGAGATGATTCAATTATTTGATTAAAACACAAAATAGATACGTATCCTATCTATATCTAAACTAACTGGCAATAAAGCATTTCTTCATCAGTTAGACAGGGGTGTGGAAAAAATCAATAGCTATAAATTAGTCTTCCTCAGGCAACTTCTGTAAATAAAACCTATTTGAAGACTGGATGCTGGGCATGAATAGTAAACTATCTTTCACAGTGATGCAGGCAGATTGTAGAAACAGTGGGATACCAACATGCAAGAGTGTGAAGAACGAGTTTAAAATTGAAGAGTCACTTAAAGGCCCCTCCCAAATAATAGCAGAAAGAGAGTCTTTGGTGCACTGCCTGCCTGTCTCCGAGTGCCTTCCTGGAAGGAATTCCTACTGACATGATAAAATATACCAGAGAGTCAACTGGCTGGGACTGTGTGCAAAGAGTCCACATGACAGGATGGACTGGAGGAGCCAAATATTCAAGCCTTTTGCCTCACCAGGTTCTGCAGCCCCCCAGAGTCTACCATCACCCACACATTCATACACCATTATTGGTTTAAACCTGTGCACTTCAGAAATGGCTTGGAAGAACTGGTAGTCCCAGTTTGAACTGGAGGCAGTTTGTGGGGATTTCTGTGAACATGAGACACTTTGTATTGATCAGGCTGAACCCTGTCGTGTTCAATGATTCCAGTCTCTACTACAGGACATCCCCACAAGGCCCAGGATTATAAAAAAGAGGGAGAGCAACATTTTTACCCAGGCAGATAGTGGTAGGACAAGGGGAAATGGTTTTACACTTAAGAGGAGAGATTTAGTTGTTAGGAAGAAATTCTTCACCATGAGAGTGATGAGACACAGGAACAGGTTGCTCAGAGAAGTTGTGGGTGCCCCATCCCTGGAAGTGTTCAAAGCCAGGTTGGATGGGGCTCTGAAAAACCTGGTCTAGTAAAATGTGTCATGCCCATGGAAGGGAAGTTGGAACTAGATGATCTTTAAGGTCCCTTCCAAACTGTTCTACCTTTTATATTCTGTCCTTTGATACTCTAGCCCCAAGTCAGTGGTGCCAATAGCTCCATACCAGCTGTGACCATGGCTGTGCTCAGCTTGATTATCTAAACCTCTTTCAGAAGCATAACCCTAAATGCTAAGTAATTTTTCTGATTTGCTGATTTTTCCCTTGGTTTGAACCCATGTGGCCACCACTTCCTTTTTCTTCTACACTGTGTGACTAACAGATCTTCCATAGAAAAATGAGAAGGGCCAGGGAAGGACACAAACTCAGGAGCACAGGTACCCACACTGTAGAACAGTGACAAAGGTACACAGACAGCTTTTTCATTTGGACCACCCATCTTCTTCCAGAACTGCTTTCAGGTATGTTTCAGGATTGGGAATACAACTAAAGGCTGCTCCATGCCAGCTGGACTCAGTGCTGGAAAATGCTCCTAGGACTTTTTCATTTGCTAGCACAAGTTGTCTGGGCATATTAGAAATTCTCCCTGCCCAGGATATTCCTATACCTTCTTTCCTGTATCTTTGGTAATGAAAAATTATCAGTTTTAAATACAGGGTGCTACTTACTCTGAGTTACAGGGGAAAAAATAAAAAGCAGTAATATGCAAATCAACCTTACTTGTTAGTATTGCATAATCAGAGGAACAATTTTCTAGGAGTATGATTATACACACACACACATATATATACATATTTATACATGTATTTCTCACACCTGTGGTAAAAAAAGCTACTTGATAACTATTGAAAGCAACTCTGCATTTCAGAAGACTAGACCTCAATGTTGCTTTAAATGACATATGGCAGCAATATGAATGTAACATAAACTGAGTCTGATGAATAAATTTAATATTCTAGGGGGAAACCCCACAGATAATTCCACCGATTTCTCAACATATTTTTGAAAAACAAAATTAAGAATTAATTCTTTATGGGATATTAAAGGTACTGTAAAATAGAAGGTTTCAGTATTGCAGATCTAGATGAGTTATCACTACAGTATGAAAATAATATTCCTGTCCTGAAACATATATGTAAGTCCTTTGCTGTGTCTTGCTGACCTCCTCAAAGACAGTGCTGTGAGAACAGACTGTCATCCAATGTCCTTTACCATCAACAGAAAGAACCTCATGGGTCTCAGTTATCTTTGGATCAGGTCCCAGAACATTCCCAGATCTGCAGGACTTGGAAGACCACAAAATTATCTTATGAACAAAATCCTGATCCTGCTGCTTCTTAGATAAATAAATTTAGATGATCTCAGTAAGACTGAGATCCAGCCATGATGCATAAATGCATCACCCTGCTAATTTGTGGTAAGACGTGTATTATTTCAAGTCATTAATGAACACATTACTAAACACAAAATCTGTATGGAAATTATAATTGCAGCTCTTATTCAGCTGCATAATTGATTTTTAAAAATTGTTTATTTTATTGTATCACATTATTTTTATGCAGTAAAATGTGACAGTACCACATGCTTCTGAGTCAGTTGAAAAACATCCTAAACGAAATTGCCATCAGCCTGACATATCAAGAGCAGGTGAATGGTATCCTCTGTGCTGTTCACATCTATCTCCTCTGCTTCCCTTCTGCTTATTACCTGTTGTAATTAAAAAATGAAGGGTAGATGCCTTGCAGAACAGAATTCTTAGGCAGGTGATGCTCCCAGTTAATGACCTGAAATTTCAACCTCGATTTCTTTGTCTGCAGAATGAGGAAGAAGGGATTTAATCATGCAGAAGAAAAGTGAGGAAGACAGGAGAGAAAACGTGTGCCACTACAACTCGATGTATTTTACTTTCTTCATTTATTTTCCCCCACTCTACTGGCCAGCAGCATAAAACAGGAGCTGGGAGGAGAGTCATAGTTCTAGAGATGGACAAACAGATGAATTATTTGTTGCTTTTTGTACTCATGAGAAGTTGATTCTCTCAGCACTTTCAGTAATGAATCATAAACACCATGTTGTGTCATATTATACTGGACAAGCCATTTATCTGGAGGATATGTACCACTAAATAAGAAAACAGCGAGCTGAGCTTTCTCCAGACCCAAAGGCTTATACACAGTCTCAAATCAATCTGTTTATGCTCTCCTTGGTAAGAAACCATTATGTGATCTGTCTGCATCCTTCACAGCACAGGTCATCATTTGACATTCTGAGCAGGGAGGACCTCACAGCAGTAATCCCCCAGATTCAGATGAAGACTCTGTCTGGGTCAGTATCCTGAGCACTAACCAGGAGTAAATGCTGAGGAGCAAAGACAAGCAAAGCATCCATGAGACCTCTCCTGACTACCCTCCTGGCCTCGGGCTACCTTCAGTTCATGGGATTTCCTGAGCCAGGAGTAGTTTACCAACATCTCCCTGACTGTCTACCAAGCATTTGTCCCATTTCCCCTTCAACACAGCAAAGCTTTTCCTGTCTGTAACACCCACCGGCAAATAGTCCCAGAGGGCTTATGAACTTTGTATGACAAAAATCATCGCTTTTTGCATGTTTTGAAGTTGTCACTTCTTGGCTTTACTTTGATGGCCCCTAGTTTCTGTGCTGAAGGACAGTCTAGGCTCCAGACCACTCATGGTTTTGTAAATACAATGAAGTATTGGCCATAAGTTTCATTAGTGGGCTGCCTCTCTCAAGCTGAAGAGTCTCTGTCTGTTCATGTTTTCCTGTTACAGAAGACATTTCATATCTACAGTTTTCTTGGCAGCCCTGCTCCTTTCCAATTCTGCTCCAGGGAATGAGAACTGCACACAGTATTCAAGGCTGGGGCAAACTGTGGATTCATGCAGTAGCACAATGACATTTTCTGCTTTGTTCTCACATTCCTTTCCTGACAATTCCTAACTCTCCACATGACTTCTGATCACTGCTGAGCGCTGAGCTGATGTTTTCAAAGAACTTTCTATTCTGATCCTCAGGTCTTGCTCCTGTATGGTAATGGTCAAGAGGTCATGAATCTTCATGTGAAACTAGGAGGTTTTTGCTCACTATGCACATCACTTAACATGATCCACCTTAAAGCCTTTTCAGGTCCTTCTACAGTTTCCTACAAACTGCATTCATCTTCACTCTGCCAAATAATTTTCTCACAAGCCAATTTTCTCTTTGTACCATCTGATCTCTTTTCTGGGTCATCTATGAACATACTAAATGGCACAGTTTTCAGCCTAGTTCCCCGTTGAACTCTTTTGGGATCAGTTCTCCCCTTGCAAGAATTAAATGTTTGTCCCTGTCCTGCATTTCCTATCTGGAATTCAGTTCTTTATTCAGTCTAGGATTTCTGCCCTTATTCCATTGCTTTACTTCCTTAAAAGATTTTGTTTAAGGATTTCACTAAGAGCTGATGGGAAATCATGTAGATTGTATCCTTCAGATCACTCTAATCTACATGCTTGCTGACCCCTTGAAAAACTCATTAGGGGTTTGCAAAACAGGATTTTCTTTCATGTAATCTGTGCTACTCTTCCCAAATGGGTCATATTGATCCATATGGCTCCCCATTCCACCCTTTACTACAGACCCTACTTAACTGCTGGTGCAGATGAGCAGCTTACAAGTCTGTAATTGCCCACTCCCTGTACGAAAATCGGGGTACAACTGCAATATGGTTACTTACATCGTGAGCCATGACATTTTCTTTCTTAACCTTTCTGTCTCTGTGTACCCATTGATCAATTCAGTTATTTGTCAGACTGACTTTATTTCTTTTTCTCCCTCTCTCATTGGAGCATAAGTTTCTTATGTTTACATTTTACCCCTGAACATGAAAATTATGCCTAAGATGATGATCATGAGAAAAAATTAACAACTGGTAATATATTTATAGCAAATTTTAGCCTTAAAAGCACTTCATACATTTATCTAACATAATTAATTAATCTAACCTAACCAGGCTAGTAAATACAGATTTACAATGGGCTGGTTATCTCTATATTTGATGTTAAACTTCCATTATTTCTTCTGTTGAATACATTCCCTGAGTTAGATGGGATCATGGACATCTATAGGATTTGTCCCAAGCAAGCTAGAAGTCATACTTGCTCAGCTCCAAGAAGCAAAGGCTTTCACACAAAGAGGAAGGAGAGGAAGTTTGAACAGCACAAAGCCCTTGTTTGTTACTGAATTAGAGCAGGTGGTTCTGCTCTGTACTTCCACTGGATGTGTGTGCCCATATGCAAAGATGGACATAAAGCAACTCTTCTGTTTTAATCCCAGGCTCTTTGCCTGCAGAGCCACCTCTGACACAATCATTTGTATTTACACTGTTCTTTCAAAACCTGTCCCCTCTGCTCCTCATGTTCAGAACTAACATGGTAAATTAGATATTCTACGTCCTTCCTTCCAAATATTAGAAAAAGTTATTCTTTTCCTCAGACCAAGATCTCTCATGTGCAAAGTACTTGTCTTAAAATCTCATAATCCTGGCACTTCTGCTGTCCAGACAACATCCTGCCAATGATAGATACAGGATGGGCAGCAACTGCTGATCAATAGACACTGGGATTATTTTATCATAGGATGACAATACTTGTCAAGGCATAGAACTGATAAATTGTTTTCTGCATCCTAGGATTGTTTTTTAATTTCACATCTGCACAGTGTTATATCTTCCTTAATATTCAGTGCTCTTTACAGTTGCTTGCTTTTTAATTTTAGGTTAGCATAGTTAATCCTGTGAACTCCCAAACAGTGTTTTATATTTTGCAAAAACCCAACTTTCTGCTACTGATCTAGCATGGTAAGTCAGAACAGAAATTAAGAATTGCAGATTTTGATGGGTGTCATTGTGGAGCAGAAATTGCTGCAAGTTATAGCTACAAAATGCATAAAATACATTAAATCCCAGTTTGGGATGGGAGGTATCATCCAGTTACAACCCCCTGTCATGGGCAGGGTCACCTTCTGCTGGACCAGGTTGCTCAGAGCCCCATCCAGCCTGGCCTTGAACACTTTCAGGGATGGGACATCCACAGCTTCTCTGGGCAACCTCTTTCAGCATCTCACCTCCCCCACAGTAAAGAATTTATTTCTAATATCTAATCTAACCCTGCTGTCTCTCAGTTTGAAGCCACGCTCCCTTCTCCTGTCACTGCATGCTCTTGCAAAAAGTCCCTCTCCATCTTTTTTGTAGACTCCCAACAAGTACTGGAAGGCTGTAATTAGGTTTCCCCTTCTTTATTCCAGGCTGAACAATCCCGAGTCTCTGAGACTTTCCTTACAGCAGAGGTGCTCCATCCCTCTGATGAACGTGGTGGCCTCCTCTGGACTCTCCAAGGGTTCATGTCCTTCCTGTGCTGGAGACCCCAGAGCCGGATGAGTTTTCTCCTGGCATTACTGGGCTGATCCGCTCAGATTCGACCCCAAACCTACTGGAAACAAGCTGTTTGTAAAACATACGCTTATTGTGATGGGCCGTGGGGCTCTAAGCATGTCAGATAACCTTCCCACAGGGATGGCTGATAGCTGCATTATTTAATATAGACCGATTCCGGATGGAATAAAAAATGCTGAGAGAGGGTGGGTTTAGACTGGATACTAGGAATAAATTCCTTACTGTGAGGGTAGTGAGGCACCAGAACGTTCTGCCCAGAGAAGCTGTGGATGCCCCATCTCTGGAAGTGCTCAAGGCCAGGTTGGAAGCGGCTCTGAGCCACTTGGTCTCGTGGGAGGTTTCTCCGCCTACGGCAGGGGATTGGAACTAGATGATCCCTTCCATCCCAAAGCACTCTCCGATTCTGTGTTTCTACGTTTTGCCATTCCCCAGACGATTCCAGTCAGGGGTTTATTACGAAGCAGAACCCCTGCCTGTCACCGCTTCTATCTCTCACATGCCAGAGGCCGGCTGAGAGCTGGCGAGCACAGGACACGCCCGAGCACACGCGGCGGGCGGCGGCTGCCGAAGGGAGCAGCCCCAGCTCCCCTCAGGTCGCGGCCCCAGCCCCCCTCAGGTCGCTGCCCCAGCCCCCNGAGAAGTTCGACTCCCTGGAGGAGCACCTGGAGAAGTTCGTGGAGAACATCCGGCAGCTCGGCATCATCGTCAGCGACTTCCAGCCCAGCAGCCAGACGGGGCTCAATCAGAAATTGTGAGGGGCCGTTGTCCGGAGCGGGCTGGGCTGCGGGGCCTTTCCCTTTCCCCGTGCAGGCCCCAGGGTGGTGCCTCCGGGCTCTCTCTCCCGGGGTATCGCGGATCTCTCACCCGCCGTGAGGGGCAGCGCAGCCACTCTCAAATCGGCTAAACCCGGCCCCTTTTGCTTCCCAACAGGAATTTCATGGTGACGGGCTTGCAGGATATCGACAAATGCCGGCAGCAGCTTCACGATATCAGCGTGCCCTTGGAAGTGTTTGAGTAAGTCTGTGTGTGCCTGGAAGGGGAGGTGCTGCAGTCGGCGACTCGAGGTAGCCCGGCTTCGCAGCGTGGGTAGTTTGGCTGAGGGCTGCTTGTCTCTTAAACCCGGTCCTTCCGAATGCCTCCTGAGAACGGGAGTAGGCAGGAGGAGGTCAGAAGTACCTGGTGCCTGTGAGAAGGCAGATAGGGAGGAGAAGTGATAAATTCTACACCTGTTTTCATAGAGCCACAGTTTGAGCTGGAAGGAACCTTAAAGCTTACCTGGTTCCGATGCCACCTACTAGATAAGTTGCTCAGAGCCCTGTCCAGCCTAGCATTTCAGACTTTTTCTTTTTGACTTCCACATATGTAGGCAGTAACATGAATTCCGCCAATTTAGCGATTTCATAGCATCACAAAACGGGTTGGGGTACAAGGCACCTTCAAGAATATCTGGTTCTAACACCCCTGACATGGGCAAGAACACCGGTTTAGTAAGTAAGCTTTCATTTTGGAAATAACACTTTTACACTAGATTAGGATCAGGATTAAGAGTTGCAGGTGAAAATAAAGTAAGCCAGTACTCAGGTGTTTAGTTTCTGGGTCTGTTTGTTGGCAGAGAATTAAAACATTAAAAGAAAAATGAACATAGAGGAAGAGCTGTACTGGAGAGCTTTTACAATGTGGCTGACAAGTTAATTCACTAGTGTTTCTTCTAAGCCCAGTTTCTCCTGGTCTGCTGTACTCCAGTGTGCTACTGGCTGTACAGGGCTTTTTTCAGCTGGGCTCTGACTCCAGCTGCAAATTTGTGATGTCTTAAATGTTCTCTTTTCTTTATTCACTGAGGGAGTTTCCCTTTGCTGGGAATTGTCTTGCAGAGCAAAATTACACATAGGTTTGCTGATCCATCTTCCTTTGATCATCTGTGCTTACTGCCTGTGAGGAGCTGGTAGATTAATTTATTTTTTTGTGTGCTTTTAGCACTTCCTTGAAAGCCCTCTGTGCTTTCTGGAAACAGGTTTGCTGGCCATGGCCTCGTCCTTGAGCTCTCTTTTGGAAATGGCTGGGTGGTGCTTTTTCAAATGCACACTTCAGATGATAGTAGAAGGAAAAAGACAGCAAGATGAGTAATTTCATACCTTGGGGAGCATCCTGGTGGGAATGTGATCATTTAGTGGTGTCTTCTCTATTCTCAGGTACATAGACCAAGGCCGCAACCCTCAGCTCTACACTAAAGAGTGTCTGGAGCGAGCTTTGGCTAAAAATGAGCAAGTAAAAGGAAAAATTGACACTATGAAGGTAAGCCAGAGGTAATGGAAGTGTAATGCAATAATGTATTTGATAAGGTTTTTACTTTTCTGTAAATATGTGGGTATTTTTCACAGGGGCAGTTATTAACTTCTGTTATTATGTGGTTTGTCTTAGAAATTGTTCTGCATCCCTGTACCTTAATTGATGCTGATATAGCCTGTTCAGGAAAGGAAACCTGTAGTTTATCCCACAGCTGGGGGTGCAGCTTTCACTGTAATTTTATATTGGTTAAAGCTATATGTAGCAATAGAGATATTTTACTTGTTTTTCTTGCAGGTGCATAATTCTGCTGTGTGCAGACTTAGAATCAAAAAAAACTAAAGGGGTATTTTTCCAGTCTTGAAGAGGGTTAAAATGCCAAATATGTTATATAATCATCAGTTAATCTTTATAAAATTGGTGAAAATACATGCCATTGTTTAGGGTTTCCTGAACTTGTACTTTCATTTAGTATGAACCTAAACATTCTGTGATACTGTTTAACTGCTGGAACTGCTGCAGGAAAACACAATCAGAAAAGGAAGTTTTGTGAGTTCTGAGAATGTTCTTTGGCTGACCTTAGTGTGGAGGATGACAAGTTGTACTGTGGAATGTAGACATATGGAGATAAGCCCAAAGCTTCTCTTTCTTTTCTCTGTGCTTGTGAAATTATGTACTTCTAAGGCAGGTGTGAGTTGCTTTTTGAAAGTGGAGTGGATTCTTTATCAAATCAAGAGGATGTGTCCTTAATCAGCTTTCCTTAATAAGGTCAGGCAAATATTGGTGCACCAGAGTTTACTAGAGAGGTCCAACTGCTTTGTATTTGTTAAGAGAAAATGCAAGTGAATTTCAGGGAATTCAAGGACATTTTAGTTTGCCTGGTGCATTCCTAGAGGATTTCAGTTGGGCATTTTCTGTGGGTTTTGTATTTACAGCTTGCTGTGTTTGTATGGGTTTGGGGTTTTTTGGGTACTTCAGGGCACTGAGAGCTGTGTTGGGTAGAAACATTTCTGTTCATCAGGTAACATTGCTTGATGACATCTAAATAAATTGTCCAGATGATGTACATACATATTTTTTCTGTCTTTTCAGAAATTTAAAAGCCTGTTAATTCAAGAACTGACAAAGGTGTTCCCAGAAGACATGGCAAAATACAAAGCTATTAGAGGAGAAGATCCTCCTCCTTAAGTTGGCCTTTGATAGCTCTAAAAATGCCCCATAAACTTGACACCACTTATAAAAATATTGATTGGAGAGAGAGGTGATCCAAGCCCTCCTAAGAACTGTATCAGAAATGGCAGTGGTGACTCTAAAGGAGCTTGATGGTTGTTCATGGTTCTGGCCTGAAGCTACTGAATCTTTCTGAAGACTTCTACTCAGTGATTGTGGTTGAAACTTCCTATGGTAATCTGCTTTTCTTTTCCTGAAGGGTTTGAGAGATGTAATGGCCTACAGGTCATCAGTGCAGAGCATTTCCCACAAAGTGCATTTCCATAGCAGAAAAACATGGTTTTTTGTCTTCTGAAAAGTGTGCCTCAGGATTGTGGGCTCATCTAATTTTTAAGAGAGATGCATTTATCACACTTGATTATTTTTCATTTGTAAACTTCAGGGTTTTTTTACTGCAGTACGAACAGTTGACTGTTTTTGTCTTGCCAAATTCTACTGAGCAGGAGCCTGTCAAGGGCTGTAGTTCTCATGTGTCATAATTAGTTGCAGCCAGGAAAACCTTCAGATCTTGTTTTGTTCTGGGAGCTGCAGTGCAGATGGCTGAGGATATAAAAAGTGCATGTACCTGGGGACTAACTCCTCTACAACTTTAATATTTTGTACAGTATTTAATGTAAGCTTTTGTTTATTCATTTTCTGCAAGCAGGTTGTTGAATAAAAATGTGAAAAAAACTGAATTCTGACATTTTTCTTTTGTATGCTTCTCTTTGGAGTGTGAACTGAAAGCTGTGAAAAAAAGCATATCCTCAGTCCCACACTGATAGAAATAAAATGTGTATAAAAACTTGGCTCTTAAAATTTTACATCTGAAGGTGGTGTCAGCTTGGTATTTTGGTTTGATGATGAAAACTTCCATTTTAGTATGTGAAACAGGAGATTTTGGGGATCAGCTATTGTCCCCTGAAGTCCTGGTTAGCTGTGAGCTCATCTGTGGGATCTGTAACTGTTCCTACATGAGGGAGCCCCAGTATGGAACAGGATGCTGGGCTCCTCACCCAGGGGCTGGGGGTGTGCAGGGTAGATTGGGTTTGCAGCAGGAGCAAGAGGAGCCTTTTTAGTCTCAGGAATTTGTGGAGCTGGAGCCCTTTGTGCTTATGCTTGTTCTCCCAGATCTGTCTAGGCTTCTTGCATCAGCAAATTATTTTTATTACTTTAACTTTCTTCTGGTTGCTAAATGGAGTGGGTTTGGGCAGGAGCTCCAAAATAGCACTGTATGCATGTGCTCCACAGCAGGCCTACCTAGTCTGCTAAAGACCTGAACAGGGATTTAGGCATCTTTGGAGTTGCTGGTGTCATAATTTGCATACTTGAAGCACCATCTGTTCTCAGTTACCTGCTGGAAGCAGAGCCCATCCATGATGCCAAGTATCACCGTGCCTTTACCAAACTTCGACAAGGCAAGGGGAGAAAAAGGATAGTAGGTGTTCCTTTTAAAAATTGTTAGCTGGCAGTCTTAAGTTAATCTAATTGTTTCCTGATACTACTTTTTCTTGTATTTGTTCTGCCTCCAATCACTTTTACCTTCAAGATTTTACTGTATGAACTCCTGTAAGAGAAGAGTGACAAGGAAAAGTTCGTGTTTGGCTCAGCCTGGATTGCCCTGGGTCTCAAGGAGCTGTTGCAGCAAGGCCTGTGACTGCCAAGTGGGATGTATATAGGACACAAGTAAAGAGGGTAAAGAGTATTTTGTGTGTGTGTATAATGTAGTAAGAAAAGGACCTTAAGAGCAAAATTGTGGACAGCAGGCAGGTGAAACTGTTCAAATGGTAGTTGAGAGAACATTTAGGAGGCAAGAGGCCTGTAGACTCTGCTCTGGATACTGGAATGTTCTGGCACCTACCACTGACTTAAGCTTGTGTGTCAGATTTTGAGGAGTAGGACTCTTGAAAACTGGTGCTTCCTAGAAGTCTTATTTTTATCTCATGGACTCATAGAATCACAGAATGGTTTGCATTGGAAGAGACCTTGAAGATCATCAGTTTCAACTACCCTGCAATGGGGGAGTTGCTCAAAGCTCTCTCCAACCTGGCCTTGAACACTTCCAGACATGGGCACCAACAGCTTCTCAGGATAACCCATTCCAGTGTCTCACCACCCTCATAGTGAAGAATTTCTTCCTGATATCTCACCTAAACCTGCCCACTTTCAGTTTGAAGCCATCACCCTTTGTCCTGGGATTAGCCTGGAGTTAGAGAGCCATGAGGGGGCAAGCAGCTCCACAGCCCAGAGGCCCTGAAGTTGTGTGAAATGTCTGCTCTGTAAGTGTATCAGTTTATTGTTGTCATTAACTAATAAATTAAGTACCCAAAGCTGGCCACAGTGAAGATGGCTACCCCACAACACTGACACCCCTGCCTGCTGATGAGAAGGTTCCAGGCTTCCCCAGGTCAGAGAGGTGTTTACAGCCAAAGCATGGGTCACATGTTTTCCCTGGGTATCTAGGTGGTTGTGGTAAACATGGTGACTGGGATAGTGGAGATGGAGGATTAGGGAATAACGTGAGGTCATATCATCACGAGATCTCAGCAACCTGTGTTTTGTGAGGAATCCATCTGTAAGGAAACATTTTTTTTGGGTGGGGATATATACATCAGGAATAAAAATAAATTTAAAAAAAGCAAACCAGAAAAAACTCAGTTCAATCAGGTTTCACATTCTGCTCAGCTTCTGTTCCAGCTTTTTGACACCTTCTTACTCAATTATTTTATGCTTGCTTCACTTATTGTTTCTGAGCTAGCCATGCAAAATCTTGCTGTTGCAGCAACTGTCCATATTTAACATAATATCGAAGAGAGATAACTGTTGTAAATTATGTTTCAGAGAAGAAAAGGTGGCCAGAATGGTGGCATATGAGTTTATCTTGTGGAATGAGAATTGCTAGAAACAATGGTGTTTTCCATTTCCAATTGCATATGGAACAGAAAAATACTTTTTCTCATTTGTTAATGGGTTCTCTGAAGAGGAGCACATGTCTGAATTACTGTGATGTATGCTTTGTTTGATGGTAACCTTGAAGGCATTTGGTAAAGGAGACTCTTAGATCTTTCCTTTTTCCCACTCTTGACCTGGATTGCATGGTTGGAGGCGAGATAGAATTTTATTTAAAGGTAACATTAAAACAACATCAGCCAGGCAGCAAAGCTTCTAAAATAGATTTGTGATGGCCTTTAATTATCTCAAAGGAAATTATGAAACCATTTAGGTTGCAAGTGTATCCTTGAGTTTTAAGTAAGATTAATAAGATTAGTAATATTTTTGCAATATTAGGGAATTTGTAATTACAGGTAATTATTTTTTTAACAATTGTTTTTATTACATATGTTGTGAGATGAGAAGATGCTAGATAATGCTACTCAGCACACAGTTCCTTAAGATGGAGTGCATGCTCCTATACTCCATTTAGGAAAAACAAAGTCAGTGCAAAATTCTTTTGCTCAGGCACAGAGAAACAAATCAAGAAGATGCTAAGGATTTTGCTGCAACCTCTTAAGGCTTGGCATCCTCTCTCCCTTTTTTTTTACTGGAAGGAGAAGCAGTTGGGTGTCCAGCCTTCTCCTGTCCTTGAAACCCTTTTTGTTTAAACCTCCTTGTGAGGAGCAAGTAATGCAGAGCTGTGCAGTCTGACAGGGATAGACATAGCTGCTACAGGAGTTGGATGCTGCAGCTGTTCAACTGTTGGTTTATCCAACCTATAGCTCTTGTTAATTTGGTTTTTTTTCATGCAGATCAAGGTACTGTCATTGTTAGCCAGTTCTCAGCGTAAGATGAATCACCAGTGTGCCTGAGACAATCTGTTTCACTCATACCACTCAGAAGAGAGTCTCTCAATGGCAAAAAAGTCATCCCAGGCAGAGCAGTTTGGGTTTCAGTGACTGACCTTTCTAATGCAGCTGGATGAACTGCCAAGTGGTGGGAATGGTTTGATGATTTCCCAAACATTTCATATTGTGATGTTTTTATAAATTGTTTTCTTTGATGAGTGCAGTGCCCAAGTGATTGAAAGTGCTATTGTGTGATTCTAACAGTTACCCCAGGTACTGACTCTCATCTCTGACTCTCCTCTGATCGCAGAAATACAGCAGATGAACCCTGCGATCCACTTCTTTTTGCCCTAAGGGATCTTTGAGATTTTAACTAGATCAGTTAGAAACTACTCACTCAACTTGTAGTTTTACTGAAGCCTTGCTAAATGAATGTATTTAAAAGGTGAATTTTATAATTAAAGACTTAAAAAATGTGTAAGAAGTGTTCCAAACACTCAGCTTAACATCAAGTTCATAATAAAGAAATATCTCTGCCAAAACTATTTCTGGATAGTCATGTTTCAACACAAAGTCATTTCTTACTCTACTATGATTAATAGCTACAGCGTTTCTGGGCAGGTGCCAGATGTCCTTCCAGCTCTGCAGAGCAGAGAGCCAAGGTGACACGAATATCTGCCCTGCTCTGAGAAAACTATGCTTGCTGCATGTATTTCAATTACTTCCATATGCTTAAGATCCTTCTGTATATTTTCTCAATTAAAGTGAAGATGGAGCCCACATTACAGGGTACTTCTGTAACAGCTCTTGTAATGCCCTTAATTCAGATCGGGATTCTTTATTTTCTGTATTGTGACATATTTCATACTGAGAACTAGATTGTATTTAGTCTCAACAAGATGTAATGCAGACAGTAAAAATGAAACATCTTTCTGCACAGTATGAAAATTTTCAAAACGATTCTTTCCCCTCTGCTGGAAGAAAAGTCCCTTCATATGCTAAGGAATGGCACTTAAAATTTCCTTTAAGTGCCCGAATCTACTTCACTTGCTGTTTGCAATTTCATTACTTTAAACAAATTTATCCAAATATCCCTCAAAGGAAGACAAAGCTACTTTTATATATAATCTGGGAAAAGGTAATTCAAATTAGTGTCATGCTGCATTATTTAATAAGTTACTTGGGTTATATTTATATAATTTCTGAAGTAAAAAAATAGCATTTACTCTTCATGTTAATTGTCGACATTCATGAACTTTTATTTGGAGAGTTACTAAGGATTCAAAATTCCTGTGTCTATATAAATGTAATGGTACATACCAATCCACTTCTGTACCATCATGAAGATTTTCAGTCCTTGTCAGTAAACAAACAGAAGCTTGCAATTGTCTCTGAAATCACTGGTAGGTGCCATTTTTGTAGAGAAAATATTTTACCCTTAGTCGCCTTAGAAACACACTGCCAAAGTAAGAGATTTTCATTTAAATATATGACAAATTCCATCTTCAAGCTTATTATCTGTTTCAAAGTATTACTACATTTTCAGCAATAGACTATTATCTACTATTTTATTATATTTGACCTCTACTTTTTTTGAGATGTTCTCTGATTTGGTCAAAGTGTAAGACCCAAGAAGTTCCAGCAGATAAAAATGGCTTTGAATAGATCTGTAATCAAACACCAGATGTCACTCGGTCTAAGACTATTTAATATAATTTCCGGTTGTCACTTATTAGGTTACAATACTTAAATGAATAATTGAATAGGCATCTGGTACTCAATAAAACAAAAGATGGATTCAGTGATACAGCAAATCCTATTTAAGAGAAGTATGTTAAAAAAATCCAACATTTCTTCTTTCAGAGACCTTAAGCATAAATTATGTGACATTGCTCTTTACCCAGCCTGGGAATTTCTCCTCTTATGCAACACACTGCAGAAGACACACAGCTTCACAGATGCACTGTTTCCTTGGACAGACTTTCTGCTTTTATATAAATGAACTTCCTAAAGTTGCTCTGTGTACACGTAATCTCTGTCATCTCTAGGGGGTGATACTCATGGTTGCAGAGCATTAAGATTTCAAGAAAAATCTAACTTGCTGCTCAGCAGTGATGCTCTACTTAGATTGAGTGGAGGGGAAAGAAGCCTTAGGAGTACATGTTGGAACTTACTGAGATCATGGTGAAAGCAAAAGAAAGAAAATCATTAATAAACCTCTTTTTTCCTCTCATCTTTTTGGTTCCAAAATTTATCATAGAATCAGTTACAAAGCTTGCCATGGAATTATTGCTGTTGCAACAAAAAATTGTTGATCATTATTTGAGGAACACAAACAGCCTAAGGAAACATCATAAGCATGTGAAGAGAGGAGTTGCAGGCAGAGAAAATTGTGCAATGTAGCAGTACACAGCTGACTGACTGGCTATGGCTCCCCAGCCTCCACTGATTTTGGATGTGTAGATGTGGCACTTGGGGACGTGGTTTAGTGGTGAACTTGGCAGTGCTGGGTTAATGCTTGGGATCAATGATTGGGATCTTGAAGGTCTTTTCCAACCTTAACAATTCTATGAATCTGTGACATCATCATCATCTTGATGTATATTACTTTTGAGCTTTTTAAGTCTCAACATTTTGTCCTCCATGAATTTTTTGCCCTCTGAACCCCTTTAAACTGCAACATCTACAAAATCTCACAGCAAGGAGTTCCACGGTTAATATTTTCATTGTATGAAGAACTGTCTCCTTCCATTTGTTTTGAATCAGCTGTCTACTAATTTAATTCTTAGTGCTTGCATTGGAAGATGCATGGAGAACACATCTCCTTCTCTTCACTTGTGGTTGTATTGAACACTGCAATATTCCCTTCCCAATCATATTTTTTCCAGGCTTCAGACTACTCTGTTTAGCTGTTCCTCATACAGAAATCTTGGTGTGCTTCATATCATACCTGTCACTCCTTTCTGAACTGTTTCCAGTATTCACTTCAGTCTTTTTAAAACCTGAGATGCTCTAAGATTTTTTATAAGGTATCTTGTTGAAGGCCATCAGGAATTCAGAGTCTGTCTGTACATCTTTGATGTCCAACGCTCACACTTTCAGGGAGCTCCAACAGCTCTCCCTGTATCTATGTAAAGCCTTCCCTGCACCAAAAGCTGTGTTAGCTTTTCTCTAATACATACTTTCTTTAATATATAAACTTGCTTTTGCTATTCCTTGATGATTGAAGTGCTCTTCCTTATCATTTCAGGATTACAAGTGTAGTTGGCAAGTCAGATTCCTGACCTACAAAGATATCTGCACACACTGTATTTATCCAGAACCATGCCATTTGAGGCAAAGACAATGTACACAGCTTTTAAGCAAATGTTTGCATGAAGTGTATGTCAATTTAGGTTCCCATATAAAACCCTTCAGTATTTTTTCAGAGGATTTGTCAACATTGATAGAATGTTTAGAAATCCTCTTTTCTAAATGATGGCAAAGGACAAGGACCTCAGCCACATGTGCATTTGCTGGATCAGGTACATGTGCTTCTTGAGAGTAAATATTAAACTGGGAGTTATAGAGACATCCTCCTTTGCACAAAGATTCTCCAGCATAAACCATATTGCTTTGCCTAAGACCTCTTGCCACTGATATAACATTGTTTATTTTCCAAACAGCTTAATATACTGAGTTTTAATATTGTTATATTTAATATTGTTAACTCACTCCTGTAAGCCATCTGGGAACTAAATCAAATGCATTTTGAAAAGTACAGGAAAAAATAATTTCTGTCTCACAGCTCTGGCATTTCCTTTTCTTATCTTCTTATCTGCACTCTGGGGCTGGTCAAGTAAACACAGACACATTTAAATGAATATGTAAAAGTTCAAACTAACATAGCCTGCAGTTGTACAATAATTTAAATAGCCAGAGACACATGTCAGCGATTACGTGTAAACAGGTATAAAAATGGTATTTAGACATACAGGTGTGCAGTCATCCAGCCCTACACAACCAGGAATTGTGCATCTGTCAGGTTCTGATGGCTTCACACCATGCCATGCATATCATACAGTACTGACATTTTTCATGTAAGAGTCTTTTTCTAAACCATAACTCTATATTCTTTACTAACTTACATTTTTATAATTGACTATATGTACTTTGTGTAGTAGCATTGAACATTCTCCAGAAAGCCATGGCCATATTGTAGCTCCATGAGCTGTAACAGCTGCTTTATTTACTCAGTGCTTTAGCAATTTCATACAGATTAAAGCCACAGCACAAGAGAGCTATTAAAAATTGAAAGGAATTATAGCAATTTTGCTGGTCTGTTTTCTCTAAGTGATCTGGTAAACTGCAGAGCTAGAAAACTGCAGAACTATTTCCACACAATTTTGTCCAGTTGTCAGTAGAATAAGAGAGGATTGAAGTGGGTCCTAATAATCAAATACATAGTTAATGGGATATGTATTCCCTCCAAAGAAGGCAACCTGAAGACTCATCAATAATTATAAATTGCTGCAAATTATTGAAGCTTGTTTATCTCCTGGGCATAGCAACAGAAAAAAAGTATTGCAGAGGCAGCAGTATTTGGGGAGATGTGATGATGAGGCAAAAGACTATTCTGATCCATTTTTAATAGTAGTTGTCTTTGCAACAGTCCTGAGGCAGCCCCAGTAAGGGCAGAATGAAAGATTTAGATTTGCCTGAGGAATTGACAATATTCTTCCATTCTTCCATTGGTCTGAATTGACTGTGTTCACTAGAATAAAAATCTTGTTTAATTTTGCATCTTTTGCAATAACTGTGGAACCGAGGGCCCTGAGGGCAGGGATCGATTTATTGCCTCTTTAGTGTTTAGGTGCACTGACCAACAAATTGCTTGGTAATTTCAAAGGACTGACATATTTTAAAGCAAGATGCTGCCCTATTGTTGCAGAAATAATATGCAAAATTGACTGGATTTTTTCATACAGTTGAAGCTCTTATACAACAGCAACCTTTAGTATTACTGCAACGAAGATAAAAAAAAATTGCTAAACTGGAGCGACTGTAAATATTAAACCCAGAGAATTCAAAAGAAGATATAGAACTTAATAAAATGCTTATGTATAAGGCCAGAAGAGACAAAATCATCTTAGCAGCCAAACTACATTCCTGAGAAATTCTTAATATTGGAGAACATAAGGTTTCACTTAGGCATTCTTTGACTTAGTTATAAAAGTTAAGCTAGGCTAAAATATTTCACTAAAAACAGGCAGAGTCCAAAAGTAGGTCTTAGACATGATGGCTCTGATGTAAACTAAACCTTGTGACCCCTAAATTTATGAGCAAGCTCTAGGAGTTACGTGCCTGATCTGAGCTATCAAAGTGATGACTCATTGTATCCCTTGTTTTTCTCTCTGCAAGTGACTTATCCGTGTTGTTCAAGGCAGACAGGAACAAAGCCAAAACCCTAAGAGAGTAAGTCTTGTTAATGGTGTGCTGGGAATAGTCTGTGAAGGACAGGCTGGGAACAGTGAGGGACAGAGGTCCATCCTGATGTCCTCTTCAACACCTTAGGTAAACACTATCATGGAATTGTTTAGATTGGAAAAGCATCCAGCCATTAACCCAGCACTGCCAAGTCCAACGCTAAACCATATCCTAAGTGCCACATCTACACAGCTTTTAAATAGCCCCAAGGCTGCAAATATTCAGCAGCAAAGCCCTCTCCTTGCAGAGCTGCACAGGTAAAGCCGAGGTGCAGTGTGCAGGTGTGTTAGGCTGCAACTACCTGAGGGCCCCTAAAATGCTCTTACAGTCCTGTCTGCAATTTAATGTCCCCACAACATCCATACCCTGTATCAGGCATCAGCCCTGGTATGGACCAAGTCTAACACATATACACCCTGCATGGTTTTTTAAGAGTAAAAGTGTCCTTGGTGCTCTTTTATGTGAAGCAGCATTTCAAAACAGAAGCCTACTGCGTAAATAAACAACCAGCTCACTGCCATCCAGAAAATAGCAGAAGTGAGGGTGAGGCATCTCCGAAGAGCAGTGCAAATACTAATTTTCACAATATTCCTGTGGCAAGTGTGGTTCAAATTGCAGAATTACAAGGTGAATGAGCAATATAAACACGGGCCACAGGCAGAGGAGATGGAGGAACCAGACTCCAGCTGCCCTCAGATCTGTTCCTCAGATAGCCTAGAAACGTTTTACACGTGCAGTACAGATAACCAGAAAGCATGCCGGCCTTAAACTGAAGGAGTGCTAAACTGATCAATATGACAAAATGTTTTGAAGCAGCATTAGCTCACAAAGCTCCTCAAATCTGTTTCGTTCAGGCTGTGTTAAAATTAATTTTAATGCATTTTAGCAAGTGTGTCAAAAGAATTCTGAGGGGAGAAGTCTATTGATGCAGATCGCTCACCAGAGCCAGAGTGAACGGTTTTACAGCCTGGCATATAAAAACAACTTTTGTCTATTTAGCAAGATGCCCTAGGAACCAATTTTCTAGAGCCATTGTAATTGCTCACCATGAAAATTGCAGGTTGTGTTCAAGAAAGGCTAAACACCAGCAGAACCTTTGTGCATTTGCTTCACTTTCTGCCGAGCAGCTTTGGCCGCAGCTTTCTGAGCATCGTATCTCATTTACAAGGTGACCCAGAACACAAAACCTTGTAATTAGCCTGAAAACCCAACCTGCTTTCTCTCCCTGCCTGCCAGCCCCCTCGCCTTCTGCTGCCCTTGGTTGCATGGCAGCGTTTTCCCAACAAAGGGGGGTCTCATGCAGAAGGAGAGCAGCAGACAGAGCCAAGATATTCAGAGCTTTCGCATGAGGCCAGATAAATATTCATGATGCAACTGTGTGCTTAAGAGCTGCTTTTTGGATTAAGTTCTAAGGCTATTGTTCACCCTCAAATAACACCCAGAAGAAACTTTTCCTTATTTAAAAATAAACAAATTCCTAGATAGACTGCAAATGTGAAATCACCTTCCTTGAGCAAACAGCAATAGGGAAGTGCCAAGAGAGCAGGAAGAAGGATGACTCAGGTGCTTGACCAGTGCAAATTGGTCTGTTGAGATCTGTAAAACCTCCCCAGTTTTCACTAGGGACTATTATCATTTAGCCCATTGTATTCATGGTACAATCAAAAGCAGAATCATTCTATCTGAGGAGAAGTTATGCAATGGTCTATGTATTACTTCTAAGTTTGTGGTGCTTACATGGTACTTTCTTACATGGTACAAATCACAAAAGGTCATAAATAAATACTGACATCTGCAAATGTATTAAGCTGCTGATCTTCTTTGAAATGATTTCCCATCTTATCCTGTGTGGCTTTCTCTTTTTTCATGTCACAAGTTTTTTTTCTTTACCTTGAGATGGTACAACAATCAAATTGTTTGAATATGCTTTGCCACCTATTTCAGCATTAAAAAAAAAAAAAGTTAAAAAAAAAAAAAGTACTCTGGGACGATTTCAACAGCATTTTTTGAAATAGTTAACATCTATGCTGACCAGGGCTTATTTTAGCTCATAAATCTTATAAGCATCAAAAAAGATGCTGTATCTTCAGCAGAACACTGATTACTATAATACATCTTTCTGTCATATACTGACAGAGATGCAGATACAAAAAAATAGAAGGACTTGAATGGTAGTGATCAGCTCAGGGTTTGGTGACATTAAAACATCTCAAGGAAAAGGGAATAATCGGGGAAAGAAGGCTGCTTCTATCTGGGTATCCACATCTGGATTAAGGATTTTATATTTTTTAATCAGTGTATGAATGTTATATGTATATGTTAGTGTCAGGCTGCTGTAAAGTGAAAGACTGAGAAGTCTTACTCTATCACTACAAAGTACGTTTTGGTTTCTTCTAAATAATACAATATAGACTGCAATTCATTCTTGAAATAACAGAATTTACTTAACATCGAAATTAATAACTTATGTAGTTGCTTAGCAACTCAGACAATACTAATATCCTTAGCCAGGTATCCTTTTCTGAATTTCTGACTTTATCTTTCATTTAAAGCTTTGGAATAGCTTCCCTGCCTCTTCTGCTCTAAACCCAAGGCTCCCCCTTTCCTTCACTCTCTGTACAAGAAGTAGCCTTGATTTAGGGGAAGTGATTCCACAGAATTTAAAACTGTGATGTATTTGATATATCTCTATGGCCTTTGAACCATTTATGAGGACAGGCAGCTGACTTTTGTTTCCATTAAGTAATTTGATTAATTTTAATTGATTTTTTTTACCCTCTGCTTTGTTCTGAACCACGCATGTTGCTGATGTGACGGATAAGCGGAAAAGTGGGCTTCATAGGATACAGGAACAAAATTTCCTTTCATGCTGTAACAGAGAACTTTGCACCAGACTTGGATTGGATGTGCTGAGGGAAATGACAAGAGGAAAATTTTCCAGCAACAAGGCACAGCAAGAGAAATGCCAGTGATATGTAAGGAAGGAATTCTTCATGTTGAATGCAGTTAAGCACTGAAACAGGTTGACCAAAGAGGTAGTGAATTTCCTTCCTTGGCAATTCTCAAGACTCACCTGGATGACTTCCAGAAATCCTTTCCAATCATGTTTTCTGTGATTTCATCTAGGGGACAAGTTATTTGTATTTTTCTGTGATTTCTGCACCGGGACACATTATGGATTACTTTCCCCACTGAAAAACATTATGGAGATGACTAGATCCCATGGTGAAGCTTAGATAATGGAACAGAGCATGAGAAAATAGGGAACATAACAAGAGAAACTGCCAAACATAACAAAACAGCAGAGTGAGCAGCTGGCAAGCATTACAGTATAACACCACGAGAAAAGGCTGGATTTCACAGCTGGTTATGGGGAACTAACTGTGTGAGAGAAGGACAAGCTCCCCAGGTAACTGTAAGAGAACTGGAGGGAAATACTGGAGTATTTTTGAGGGGTGCAGTCTTGGGAAAAAACCCACAGTGTCCAGGTTACCATATCAATACCTTGTAGAGGTTTGGAAAAACTTTTCACAGAAAGGGTTGTCAAGTATTGGAACAGCCTGCCCAGGGAAGTGGTAGAGTCAGTATCCATGGAGGTATTTAAAAAGTCTGTAAATGTGGCACTTGGGGACGTGGTTTAGAGGTGGACTTGGCAGTGCTGGGTTAACAATTGGACTGGATGATCTTAGAGGTCTCTTCCAATCTTGATTCTATATCATGTAAGACTGAGATGTAATAGTTAAAGGTACCAGAAATGCCAAATGTGGTTATGGATGTATCAACACTGGAACCAATGGGGAAAATGTAACTAAGGTTGTTTATTTGGGAGGAGACAAAGGTGGGAAAAGAATGGATCAAGGTGGGGGCAGGAATTATAAGCATGGGAAAATGAAGAAAAGTGTGGATAGATGAGGACAGCCATGTATAAGCAAGCTGCTGGTTGATACAGCTGTCTGATCAAGTCCTGCACCAACTGCAGTCTCTCTTACCTTATTCCTACATCCTATTCTTTACTGTTCCTGTGCAATCTCACCCTCTAGCCTGTGCTTGTGTGGAGAAGCCAAGGTGTCAGCAACCAGAGAAGGGGCCATGGGTCACCAGGCCAACAACAGGACAGCACAGGATGTAGACATCCCTCTGTGATGAGGGAAAGGAGATTAAGGCTGGGGCCTGTGAGTCGCCAATGTGAAGTGGGAGACTTGGCAGAGCTGCTTCTGGGAAGAGCTGATAGCTGATACCCAGTCATTACAGCTCATTCCTTAGTCCCTCCACGTCCCAGGTGGGACAGGATCAGGCTGAATACCTTCATCAGGAACAGAATTCTAAAGCATTGAATATAAAATGTTTTTCCCCGTTCAGTAACATGACTCTTTCAACCTTGACGTTTCTGATCCAAACATCATAGTAGTTATTGCTGGCAAACAACATTTAAAAAAACAGGAAGAGAAGTGAGGGAAAGAAGTAAGCAGCAGTAGATGTTTGCTTATTCTTTTCTTAATTGCTTGGCTGCCATGGAGATAAGCATAGTGCATAGTTCCAGCAGGAACTACTGTTATTTTTGCACATGCAATTCTATAGCTCTGTGTATGTCTATCAAGCCTTAAAAATAAAGTATTTCAGGAGAGATTGGCTTTAGGAATTCTGAACCTCACATCTACAAACTGTATTGCCTTTCAATGGTCTCTCAAAGATTTGAGACTAAGGACTGTCTTTCCATATCTGAGGTTTTGAAGTGAGTTTTGAAGAACAAGAATTTTGTCTGAGTTGTTAGAATAATTTATTTAACTCTATGAGTTTTGCTCTGTGTTTTCTTTTTTCTATTTCAGTAAGGCTTAAGCAGCTGAGCAAAAAAAAGGGAGATGGTGGCAAGCTATTGACATTTTATTTGATACTTGATTCCTCTTTCTATAGGGAACTCTTCCAGAAGGAGAATTCCTACAGTTGACATCTCTGGTCTAGTTCCACAACTGGGAGGAGTATATCTGCATGTAGAGATGGCTGTTCTTGTTTAAGTTAGTGCCTCTGGAAGGCTTAATAGGAATATTCTCATTCCCTCCATGCACTCTGATGCCTACAGGTAAGAGATAAGAAAGCCCAGCACCTGAAGAGCCTCTCCAGCTCATAAGAAAGGTTGAGGCAAGGCAGGAGTTTTAAGCCCTGATTTCAAAGTCTGTCAGGCTGGAAGAAAACATCAAACCTGCGGTCAAAGAACAGAAATACACAGACTGAGATGACAGCAGGAGCAGAAACAGATCTATATGAAAGCATCCCAAGAAGCACTAGACAGAGGTTGGAAGAAAGGCCAGCATCAATGGCCAGTGACATATTTGAAATTAAATCAGTAGCAACTTAGGAAGGTGCTGCTTGCAGCAAGGTAGCAGGACAACTGCCCTGACAGTGGAAGACCAGCACTCTGACAACAAGAGAATGGCTGCAGGGATATATCCCATGGGTTGTGCCCCTCTCATCCAGAATTCCAATAGGAAGACAGGATGCAGCCACAAGACACCCAAAATGAGGAAATAACAGAAAATGGGCAGCTGCCTTGCCTAACATTTTTGGAGGCTATTGTAAGGGAACTCCTGAGGCAAAAGATTGTGCTTCAATAACTGGGGACTCCTGAGGGGCACAAAATAGTTGGCCCAAAGCAGCTACCAGCAAAGAGATTTCAGAATACATAGCAAGAATTCAGCAAGCTGGCACCTCTCATTCTTCCTGTTAAGCTGAAGCGACCCATCCCATACTACCAGTGTACATATTTATATGAGTAAAACTGAGGAAAGAATGATAGGGTGGGTGGAGAGTAAGTTTTGTTTAAAATTAATATCACCTTCCCTTCTCATAGGGTAAAGTATTGATTTTCATTACTTTAATTTGAAAGGGTTACAGTCCTTCTTGTTTTTTGAATATATCACTGTCAATTGGGTATTCAGCAGCCTCTGGGCAAATGTTCTAAAACTTGAGCTATAGTTGCCATAAATCTCTGATTCAATAATCAATAATTATTCCATACAAAGTAGGACAGGTTGGGATGCTGAGGGCTTTTCATCTCAGACTTTCTGGTATCAAGAATGTTCCACCCTTTTATTTGTGCATGGTAAGGTCTGACAAATTAAAGAAAGGTGAATATGCACATGCCAAGGGTTGGATTGAGGGAGCAAGGATTGAGCAGTGGTACTCCAGTTCTACTTACTCTACTCTTACTGCAAAAGCCTAAAAGTGATCTCTGGCCCTTCCCTCACTCACACACATTTATCACATCCTGTGAAGTTTGGTTCAGAGAAAGACTCCTGCTATCAGCAGGATTCTTGTTGGTTGCTTGCAGTTCAAATTAGCCTGTAAGGTGCCACTTGAGAAAATACAATACAGTTTCATGGGGAGAGTGCTCAAAAAGAGCTTTAGATCCTGATTTCCACAGGCAGAGAAACACTGGCTCTGCAGCATTGTCTCTGATGTTAACCTGAGGGTTCTTTTATCAAAGAGATGACAGCACTGCTTTCTCTACTCATCGTGTTCTCTTTCCTCCTGAGCTCCTGTCTGTGTACTAGGTGAGGCCATCCTCTACAGGACTTTAAAGAATTGCTAGCATACAGACATTGGCACTTCTAGCCAAATTTTTTAGGGCTTAGCATCAAGCAGAAAGGAACTTTTGAGAATCTAAAATTTCAATCTGGGCACCAGGAGGGATAACTGGACAACACTTGAGTGCATAACTCCTTGCCTGGCTAGAATTATTAATACCACTTCTTCCTTCCTGCACTTTGACCTTCTCAGAAGGTCATCTGGTTATTCCCAGAGCAGTTCCACTTTTGAAACAAAGAGAAGCCAAGGTGATATATATGTTCATGCTTAACACAAATGCAGTGCTACTAACCCTGTAAATCAGATACAGGTGGAAATTATTTGATTCCCTCCTTCTAAAGAAATAGCTCATTCTTACTTTTACTTGGACACAGAGAGGCTCAAACAGCAGCTCTAGCTCCAGTGGTCACCTATTTAATTACACTTTCACTATGTAAGTAAGCATGCAAAGGGAACACCAGAAGCTGTAGCTGTAGAAATCACTGAATGGAACACAGTAACTTATGCTACTACTAAATATTTATAACTTTATGAATCCCTAGCTCACCTTTGTGACACTCCCCAGTTTTGTTGTACATAATAATTTGGTGGGAACATGTCTCTTCTTTGTGATAGAAGCCAAATGTGGATTATAATCATAAGCATTTTAATTAAATATGTATAGAAACAATAAAACAGTCCAAGCAAGGCATATTATGCACAGACAAGCAAATACACAAGCAAAACTGTAAACATGTAACAAGCAACACATGGACAAATATCAATGATTCTACTGGAAACTGGGTAGAGATTCCAGATAAAAAGCTGTCAGTGGAGGCTCTCAATACAGACAGATTTAAATCCACCCATGTGATGTTGTGTTCAAGTCTATGTGCAAAGAGGAAGCACACCTTGTGTATAAAGGCCAAGAAGTTATTGTTAGCAAAGTCTAATAAGTCTTAAGTCTAATTGGGGAATCATTATTGCTCTAGATGTAATTATTACAGAAAAAAAAAAGAAAAAATAATGCAGGTAGAATATTTATGTACAGACAAAAAGCCATAAGAATAGTAGTAATACAACTGTAATTGTAAAGCAAACAGCTTTTAGTTTCTGCCATTTTCCTGGTGTTATCCTCACCTTTCCTTTGCTTTTCTGTGTCTGAAGATCAGCAGTTTCATGCTGGTGTTGGCAGAGGAGGGAATGTTATGAAAAAGGAACAACATGTGGAATGCTTTACCAGGAGAAGTATGATGTTCATTTTGACACCATGATATACATAATACTACGTACACACAAATTGTTTGTTTGCTAACGTGCCTGTATACCTTTCTCTTTCATCCTTATTCTGCAGCTCCAGGTTATGTAGCATCATTTATATTAAATCTACATTTATGTATGTTATATACTCTTTATTTGCTCTTCTTTTTGGCCCTCACCCCAGTTTTATCCAGCTCCAGGTCTGCAGATTAATTGATCATGACTGATCTTTTTATAGCATGGGGTCTCCAGTGCCAGCCCTGTGTCCTATCTCTTCTCATTCCTGTCTGCTACATCTTGTGGTTGTCATTGCAGACCTGTATTTCTCCACTCAATAGCATTTTATTAGAGTTGTAAAACTCTCCATCTACCTGAAACAACTGCTTGTTACTGTCACCTATAGCAAACAATGCTTCTATCTCACAAAGATAAACCAAACAGATCTGGTATAGATGTGGCAGTTAGAAAAACTACTGCCACATCCAAACCACATGAAATAAAGCTGCAGGCAGGTCACAAGAAATTAAGACAGAAAAGCCTCAGTCTGAGCCCTTGCAGATTCAATAGCAGGCTTATGGCACATCACTAGCAGTGACAATATCACATTACAGGGCCACAGTTACACTGGCATGGTGCCCGAGGGAAAAAGCAATTAGGTAACAGCAGCACAAAGGCACTACCTGAACTCCTATCCTCCTGTGGCAGGAGGATGGCCTTGTGCCACAGGGGGCAAGAAGTGTGAGGGAACAGCAAGGACAAGGATTCTCCACAAGAGATGACTCAGGAGCTGAGGATGACCACATCACAGGCAGGAACAGTGCCCTCTTTGATCAGAACAGATTTGCAGCAGCCAGGCTCAGTGGGTGGTGGTTTTGCTTATTACTGGTTTTGCTTGTTACTACATGTCCTTCTCAGGTCTTTCGCTTCTACTCCTTTGAGGCCATTCTTGATCCTGGCTTAATGATACTCTTGTTTGTGGGAAATGACTGTCTAGCGTGCTTTGAGTCTGAGAAGAATTTATCCTTTTTCTTAGATTTGTGGAGGGTGTTTCTAAGGGCAGAAAATTGACTTATGATGAGCTGCAAAGGACACTTTGCTCTTCTTCAAAAATGGGTGAAAGTAGTGATGGAGAACATCATGGAGAAAGCTGGTAGAGAAATAGGTCAGCATCAGCATGCAGAAGTGGTAGAGTTAAAAGGCAGAGGTGTGGATGGGCAACATGAGGAGAGGGCTGTTCTGTGATTGTGTTTCTTGCTGTTATCTTCAGGAGTTGGACAGCTGGGGATCTCTTGTCCCAGATGAGGGAATATTTTCCATATACTGATGAAAGTGTAGGTCCTGCCACGCAGAAAGCAAGTGCCCTATTCCTACATCCAGCATCTCACTGCTGTCAAAAAGCTCCCTGAAGATGGAGATTGTTTCTGGAACTAACTACTTCATAGAAAGAGGAATAGTCTGTTCCTGCCCATGTGAGTGTGCCTGTAGGCAGAGTGGAGTGGCTTTGGTGCCCTTCAGGGATGAGCAATGTTGCATCACCTATGGAGATCTGCAGCAAAAGGCTTGGGATGAGTTTGCCTAGAAAGGGAAGACCTTAAAAGCAGTAGTAAAGGTCAAGAAGAATGATAAACGTTGGTGGCATGTGACAGAGAAGGTTCTCAAGATGTCATCACATCTCCATACAATGCCTTTAGTTACCCAGATGGGAAAAGTACAGGAAAGACAAAGGGAAGGGGAACCTGCTCTCAGCTGAAGGACAGTCACAGTCTCCAGACAAATGCTTTAAACCTGCAGGTGCAATGTTGGTGATTCCAGAAACATGACTGATTATTGTCAGGGTGAACAGAGGCTCAGAAAGTTTCTTCCACAACTGCTGTTCTGATATCTTGAGTTTCATGTCCTGTTGTCAACACTGTTGTTTTTCCTCTCCTCATTTGTGGCATTACCCCAGATGCTCTGCCAGGCCATATCCACTCAGCTGGAATGCAGACTTCCACCAAGAAATCTGAGTGTGCACCATTGCTTATATGTGGGAGAAAAATCTGTCAGTACAATGGAAATCTGTATTGTTTTTTTCATGGGAATAAATATGAGAATATCTTCCCTATATCTGCAGCTTGGCAAAGCCATTAGTTGACTCACATAACTATTTGTGGGAGTTCTTCTTCCACTTCAAGTCACTGTGGTCAGAAGCTGCTAAGGACCCATGGGTTACCTGGGAGAAATACTAATGAGCTTTATTGGTTGTAATTTTTATTTTTTAAGTTGAGAGGAGGAAGAGTATTTTAAAAAGGGCTGACAAGTGCTAAAAGCAAGGTCAAAGCCATCCACTTCTCTCCGTTTATCCACAAGTCCATTCATTTTATCATAGACAGCAATCAGATTGTTCAGGTGTGACTGATGCTTGGTAAACCCATGATGATTCTTCCTAATTTCTTTCTTCTGCATGGGCCCAGAAATGTGCTCCAAGGGGCCTTGGTCCAGGATTTTTGCAGCCTATAATTCTTGATCCTTACTCTCAGATCCTTGTGGGCACTCTTGACCCCACTGATCTCCTCTGGCAGCGTTGTTGGTGCCCATGTGGATAAGCAGCAGGGAGTGATTGCCCAAGATCCTTGGTAGTTCCTCTGCTACATCTTGGATCTGAGCCCCTGGCAAGCCATGAATCGATCTAGATAGCAAGCCAAGGAGGCAGATGGGGGCTTCTGTCCACCACAAATGGAAACCTACCAACACTGTCCCTTGCCACTGTCTCCTGTCAACATGTGCAGTTTATGTCCCCTGCCATTGCCTCCTGTCAGCAGTATGTGGTTTATGCATGGGCAGCTCGGATGCTTCCACAGGTGCAACATTCTGCTTCTCTCCTGCTACCAGGTCACAAAACCTGTTCTGCAACTGTCTTGCAAGTGGGGAAGGAGCCACCTTCCATGTGCCAGAAGTCAGGTTAGGCAAATCAATTAATTCAGTAAAAAATTATTTCTTAATTATCTTTCCCTTTGATGTTTTGTATTATAAAGACCAAGCTTAGGCACTAATACCTCACTGCTACTTATGGCCAGTCTTGATTCTTTGATCAAATAATAACAGAGAAGTCAGTCTACAGTTTCCAAAAATGCATGCAAATCCTTGAATACCTGAATGTTTCGCTGTCTCTATCATTAAAATGGTGAAGTGGAAAGGTTATTCCTGATGATACAGGGTCTAAACCTGATGGTTTGTTCTCTCCTTCAGTAAAATGGCTCTGAATACTTGTCAGAAGGCAAGGCTGGTAAACAGAAAATGATAAGGATACTACAGAACATGTTTCAAATCTGGATGCTCTTGCAACTGTACTTTTTAATTAAAATGAATTTGTGAAGTTTGGGGATTATTTACCTGCTTCTACTTTAGTTGCCATATGCTAACTGCATAATATTCTTCACATTGAAATATTTGTGGAATATTGCATTCATTTTCTGTCATACCTGCTTTTAGGGGCTTTTCACACATTTATGTTCTTCACTAAATGAGTAAGAAGGGAATATTTTAATTTAGATTCCAGGATGTGGACTGGCCATGAACAAGTCTTGCAAGAAAATCTTTTGACACTGTAAAAAAAAAAAGAGAAAAACTTACAGCAAATAGATTTGTTCTTGAGATTTCCTGGCTTGTCTTCTCATTTTGTAATACCACTTGAAAAGAAAAAAACCAACCCCATCCTGCATAGCTTACATAGAGTGTTTTACTATTTTTAAAACCACAAGACCAGATTCATAGACCTTAAGCATAACTAATGCCTGATTGTGAAAACAAAGCATATGAAACTCCTAAGACTCTCTCCCCACTGGAGCAAGTAGGCTTTTTTGTGAAGGGAGTGCAGCTGATGCAATCAAGCCCTGTGCACAGCAGCACATCCAGTTCTGTTCCTGGCAACCTACAGATGCAGCAGCTAGCACTATAATTACATTTTTTCTTCAAGAGACCTGAGACAGCTACCGAAGGTTTTGTGAAAAAGCCACGACCAGTGCCTCACCAGTACAGTCCATCCTGTCTGCCCTGAAATGCTGTTTCTCTGTTCCAGGCTGTGGGGCCCCTGTTCCATGTGTGTTTGTCAGGTTCTGTGTGCAGCAGCTGGGGAGCAGCCGGGGTCACAGGGGCCCTGCGTGCTTGAGGCAGCATCCCGAGCAGCGAGGAGAGCATGTGTCAGTGTTCTCCCTTCAGGCTGCCTTCCAGGCAGTCTGCAATTCCATTTCAAACAAAAGGTAAAGAGGATGTGGCACTGCGAATCCAACCCTTTTGTCTTTGTCCCTGTCTCCCAGCTGCCATGTCCCAAACAGCCCGTGGCCTAATGACTAGGAAACTCTTTGAGGAGACAAGAAGATACAGTCAGTCCCCATTCTCGCATGCTAAGGCAGCAGAAAGAGTGCTGAATTGTGAGAGAAATTTTCTACTCGCTTACAGAAGGGTGATGGAACACTTTTCAGTGTTTGAAGATCTGTCTTGGAAGCCTCCAGAGAAGACTCAGACATAAAGAGTCATGTGTGTACTGAATATTCTCCATCAGCTTACTTTAGGCAGACTGTAGCTGTTCCAGGTAACATTCATTTGACTAAAGGTTTACAATTTACATATTTACATCCAAGCCAACCACGTCAGGCTCCGTGTCTAACCAGCAGAGAGATGGATTCATGTTAGCTTGAAGCAAATATTCACAACAGGTTGTCTGTCTGAGCTGGCTCTTTAGAGCCACATTTGGATGCACCTGAACTCTCCTCATGCTCTCCGTAGGGAACTCATACAGCACAAAACATGCTCCTCAGCTCCTCCAGCTCTCAGCTGGAAATTAGATAGTTTTACTTGACTTGCTCAACTACTTTGGGGAATTTACCCATGCTTTTGTGTTCTGAAATCAGGCTGGTGTCACTTGTGCTCTCTTTGGGAAGAAGGAATGTGTGAAAATATTCAAGGCTGTGAGGAACTCAAATGTTACAGTTGTGTTTTAAATAGCAGACTAGAGAATCACTCTTTGGCCTCTAAAATTCAAGTTGTCTAACAACTAGAAAAATGTAACATCATGCTCCTGTAGTCATTTCTCTTCCATCTCCTCTTTCCCTATTACCTCCTCCCCTGGCCCACCCCCAAAATAATTCAGTTTCTAACTGCAAATGCTTTTCAGTGTTGAAGGAGGTGAATAGATCAAACCTATATTTGTCTGTGTTGTTTTCTGGTATATATGTAGCTGTGGAAGAAGTTGTTCTGCTGCTTCTTCAGAAATGTCCTTGTCTACGATTTATCTGCTTCTACACTGGAAGGCAAGAAAACAGTTGGTTTTTTTTTTTAACTAAGGTTTCAAAATATTATGCCACAAGATTGTTTGCAACAGGGTGTAATTGGACTATGAGCCCCTGTATCTTTAACCTTGTGTTTCAAGAGAATGTAATGATTCAGAAGTATGAAGAAAATGTAAATACAAAGATTATGAATGACTTCAAATTTTTTAATAACAGATATGGAATGGAGGCAGTGGCTGAGAAGGTTGTATCTAAAATCATAATGAAGTATAAAATTGGCTTCTTTCCATACAGTTCAGGTTCCTGTCTTCTTGCATCCATCTCCATCTCTGTACTGTGGCTGCACATGGCTGTAACTTTCACACTCTACAAATTCTATAAGCTCTTCCAAGAAGACGTCACCCCCAATTGCTTGAGCAATAAAAGTGCTTAAATAATGCTGCTCTGCTGAAGCAGATTTGCATTTCTGGAGAAAGCTAATTCTGCAGTGGATTAATTCTTTTTTGAATTGCTGCTGAGAGGAAATGAACCTGCAGAGAGACAGCTGAGTTGTAAATTTCTTGTCTGAGGTTACTTAAGGTCTCAATGTTCATTTCATACAACTCGCTTGTATTGGACAGATCAATATTTACTTAACTGAGAATACACTAAGCTAAGTTACTATGATTTTACTAAACTGGCAACGCATTGATAAGCACAATAACCAAATTTAAATTTAATCCATAAATCAGCAGTTTCAGTTAATAGAACACCATACAAATACAGCAAACTCAACCTCTGAACCACAGAGATTGCAATGTGCAGACTTGTCTTGGGTAATTGAAGATAGATTTCCTTCAGTACCTAGACAGAGGGTCTTGGTTGATTTATGTCAGTAAATAGTTGTGCTACTGTCAAAAGCATGTGGCTCACCCCTGAAATAATGCTATGTATAGAGTTTGATCATAGAGCAGCATTACAGAATGGTTTAGGTTGGAAGGGACCTTTTGAGCTAATCTGGTTCAACACTCCTGCAATGAGCAGGGATACCTTCCACTACAACAGGTTTCTCAAAGCTCCGTCCAACTTGACCTTGGCTGTTTCCGAGGATGGGGCATCTACCTTCTCCCTGGGCAATCTGTTCCTTTGCCTCAGAATCCTCATTGTAAAAAGTGTTACCCTTGCAGCTAGTCTAAATCTACCCTCTTCTAGTTTAAAGCCACTGACTCTTGTCCTATCTCTACATGTGCTTGTAAAAAGTCTGTTCCCATCTTTCTTAGAGGCCCCTTTTGACTACTGACAAGCTGCTCTAAGATCTCCCTGGAGCCTTCTCTTCTCCAGGCTGAACAACCCCAGATCTTTCAGCCTGTTCTCATAGGAGAATGCTCCAGCCCTTTGATCTTCTTCATGCCCTTATCATCATGGCCCTGTACTTTTAGCACTTCAAGGAATGATTTTAGCACCTTCAAGAAATTATTAGTTTCTGCACACATAACCTAGGCATAATCTACTGAAATAGCTTTCAAATGGAACTGCTTTGGAATCAATGGCTACATTGACTTTTTAAACACATTTAGACTTACCTTTAGGAAATTGCTAAATTCTATGCCATTCCTCTACTTTTAATTCATTACCTTCAGCAAGTGGAAAGTGCTTCACCACAGCCTGTAAGGGTACCAGAGTGCTCTGCCCTGTTGAACTTCTGTCTGTTGAAGTGAATCTCTCCAATAAATCGAGTCTTTCATCTCATCTTTCCTCTCCAGACTTTCACAGGCAGAGAAGGATTTGGGGCTTTGTAGGTCTGTGCAGAAGAGGAAGAGAGCTACTTCTCTTCTGCAGGATCTTTGTTTCTTCTTTGAGTGTCAATATTTATTTTCATAAAGGAGTGACACCTCTGTGCAAATGGTATTAGAAATGTAACTTTTCATTTCAATGCTGCAGTATACCAGCTGACCTTCTTAACCTTAAAAAAATGGGCTTAGAGTACTCTTACCTCTCCACACTTCTTTTCCCATTGAGTCCTGTTCATTTCAGATTGCCTTGTCTGAGAGTTTTAATTTGTTTTCCACTCTCTCTCTCTGTTTGCCTTTGTAAGCAATCTCTATGAATCCTTGACTTCAGTTTTAAGGCAGCCTTTTAACTTATGTGTTGCTGATATGGCTTCAGTCTTCTCACATGCTTTCAGACTGCTTACAACTAGCTTGTGTGGGGCAGCTTGGATAAGAAAACCATCTGTGCTGGTTTGGGCTGGTGTTGAGTTAATTTTCTCTGCAGTGGCTGGGATGGTGCTATGTTTTGGATTTGTGCTGAACACGGGGTTGATAACATAGAGATGTTTTTGTTATTGCTGAGCAGGGCTACACAGAGCCAAGGCCTTTTCTGCTTTTTATACTGCCCTGATAGTGAGAGGGGTGGGGGTGCATGGGAAGACGGAAGGAGACACAGCCAGGACAGTGACCTGCAGCTGATGGAAGGGATATTGCAGACCACATGACATGCTCAGTATATAAAGCTGAGGGAAGAAGAATGGATAGAGAGATATTTGGAGTGTTGGCATTTGTCTTCCCAAATCACTGTATAAGCATCCCCTGCTTTTCTGGGGATGGCTAAACACTTGTCTGACCATGGGAGGGGTGAATGAATTACTTATTTTGCTTTACTTGTGTGTATGTGGCTTTTGCTTTACCTTTTAACAGTCTTTACCCCATGACTTTTCTCACTTTTGCCCTTCCAATTCTCTACCTGATCTCACTGGTGGGGAAGTGAGCAAGTGGATGTGTGGTACTTTGTTGCTAGCTGGTTTTAAACCCTGAGACCATCCTAAAACTGTAAAAAATGTTGTTTGGCAGGGAATGCTTGGAGTCTCTACTCCAACCTTCTGGTTGAAACAGGGCTGTTGCTGCAGCAGATTAGTTAAGTCATATTTATGTTTAAGAAGTCTTGAAAACCTCCAAAATCATAGATTCTGTCTGCCCCATGAATAACCCATTTCAGTGCTGCACTACCTTCCTGGTGAATGTATCTTTTCCTGCTGTCCACCCTAAGCCTCCCAAGCTTCAACCCAAGTCCATCTCGAGCTTCTGCAAAGATGGGTGACCCCCATCAGCCTTTAGCTGCCATTTGCACAGGTGTAGGCTGATCACCCCTCTGCAAGCCCAGGTCCTCTGATCACCTCTTCAAACTCCAGCTCCTCACATACGTTCTGTGTCCCTAACCATCTTAGTTTTTCCTCTGCTGGACTCTCTCCAGTTTCTCCATGGCCCTATTTTATGTATGGACCCCTATCTGCACATACATGGGGATTCATCAATAATATTGAGAGACAAAGCTAAGAACTTCCCTCAGATGATCCTAAAGTGGGACAGTCCATAACCTGCCCTATTTCCATTAGTACCACACTGTCAGCTTGTACTCAGCCTACCATTCCTTGTTGTCTGCAGGTTCTCCTCAGCAGGACTGCTGTTTGTGCAGTCAGTTTCAATGCTGATTCAGTATTTTGCATTTTATATTGAACTTCATGTCTCTATTCTCCCTAATGATTAGCTCAGTGGAGGATTGCTAGATGTTTGTCACAGTCAGCAAAAGTGCTTTTATAAAAATATCTAATGACTTGCTGAACACATTCACTTTATTATGCCCTCTTTTATGATACGCATACAAGCATTGCTCAGCTTTCTGGACTTCTAGCAATACAGCTTTTAGGATACTAATAGAAATTCATGTCTTGTCCTATTGGTATGTACCTAAAAGACCCTGGACAACCTTACTTTTATAGTCTGTCAGAATAAACCCTATGTACAATAACATCACTATTTGTCTTGATCTACCTCAAATCTGTGCTGCTGACTGAACAGTCTTCCCTGCTTTATTTTATTCTCATCAAACACAGTGTTTCTGTTCATCTCAAGTACCAGTGGACTGTGCAGAAAAAACTGTGATGTACTATACCTGTATTGATACACTTCCAAAGAACCAACTAAACAGCTCCCTGTTGACCCTTGTAGACAGCAGCAGGTTTCTGATGGTTACCAAAGACTTTCAGTCCTCAGCTCCAAGTGTGTCTTCGTGACACAACTGCATTTCAAACACATTAAGTTTATTTTGAGCCCCATCTGCTGCTTGGCTAGATGTGTCTGTAGGGGCCACAGAAATGTCTCCCTGTGATAGTTTAGGAGTATCTGCTCTGTTCTGTTTAGCAGATGGTCATGTGAGTGTCAAAAGTTTTATTAAAGGGATGTCACATAAACTACTCACTTCCTCCTTGCAAACTGGTATGAAAGTTTTTGTTTAGTAGAGATGAAAAACCCTGTTCTTCAGAAGTCCAGCAATTATGCAAGAATTCTGGTTTGTAAAAGCAGTTGTGAATGTAAATACGTTATCAAACTCTGATTGTGACTATTTAATGAATTGCAAATATTTAGCGAAGGCATAAACAGAAAACAGGTGTTCTCTGCTGCCAAGACTTCATTTCCCACTTTCCTGAATCCTGTTTTCTTTGCTTTATGGTTATTATAATGGCTGCCACCAAGCACTGCCACTTCAGTGTGCTAACCGTGACTCACAGAAGTGCCTCATAAATTACATCAATGGGAAAGCAGATGAGCACATGAAGAGGAGGTGCAAAACTCATTAGTCATGCAGTCTCCTTTTCTGGGGACTGAATTGCCTGACAGAAAAGCTTTGTGAGCGCCTTGTGCATCTGTCAAGTCCACCAGATGCCAATCTTACTCTTGCAGTTTTTGTGAAAGCTCTGAATCGATATGCATTATTCAGTATTGTAAAACAGGACCTCAATTAAGCAGCCGACTAAAGCAGAAGGAAAAAGGTAATCACCCAACACACAGTGAGTTTCTTCAGACAAAGGGAGTAACACAGGTTTTGCCACTTGAAGCAATATCTAGATCACAGTCCATTTATTTCTTTTTTATGCATTATCTTGCATAGTGATTCAGTCGAGGACAGGTATTCTGGAACAACAGAACAAAATGAGGAATCTGTGAGCTAGACATTGATTTTGATCAATCTGCATCAAATGAAGTGCATCAGTGTGCTAGGTCAAAATCAGAGAAGGACACAGTATAACAACACTCTGTCTGTATTTCTGGGGGATGAGCCAGCATCTTCATTATAACCTGTGTGATTTTGAGGATTTATAGTGTACCTATAATATTTCACCTAAGGCTGAAACTGCGTAAGACCTTCAAATAGCTTTCCAGGATTGTTTTTCCTTGGTTTATTTTCACAGAAGGATCCTAGAACATTTCCACAGGAGCACAGCACATTTAATAAAAAAAAGGTACAATTTTTTTTATCTTAGCAGCTGCAAAGGTGTTTTCTTTGTGAAAGAGTCTCACTAAGCTTGACAGCAGAAAGGACTGCAATCTACTACAGCCATTCTCATAAACTGATCTGTCAGTCAGATCAAGCTCTCATTTAGTGATAAGTAAAAATGAAACTTGAAGGCTTTACCAACACTAACAAATGTCAAAATGAATCCACACTATCCCTAAATCTGGAAAAAAGAACTTAAGAGACCACTTACCTGAAGAAATCAAATAATGATCATGAAGACATTAAAGGAACAGTAGATAGAGTACAGAAAAAAAGTCACAAACAGAGCTGAGCCCCATGAGGAAGCACAACACAGAGGTTTTTCTATCCTGAAAATACTTGTCTCTCTGAACAGATTGCAATGCAGGATTTTGATCCCAGAAAAAGACTAAAAAATATGACCTTTTTTTCTATATGAGGATGCATTGAGTCAGAACTGTGTTTAATATGTCCAAATGATCTTACATTATAACCAAATATAAACCCGCCTCTCCTTCTCGCAGTTCTTCTCGGCATTAAGAACAAGTGCACACATAAACATGCTGAATCTGGTCCCTGCAGAAGCTTCAGGAGTTCTCTGGTACCAGTTTATCCAGTTATCTGACTCTGGTTGGTAGCTGACAAGTTTGTCTTGTTTACAGTTAACGGGGATATGTCCGTATTTCTCGGCAATAGGGCAGATGTGCCAGAAAGGACAAAGACATTTGATTCTGCTTTTAAGTACTCATTGTTCAGGTGAAGCTCTGACCAGCTCAAATGGACTGCAGCACTCAGGCAGAGCAAGAAAAGAGGGAAATAATCAGTAAGTGGTGTTTGCTTCTGGCACTTTTTGATTCTCCCCAGTTTCGCTTTACTTTGTTTTTGCCTCTTGTGCCCTAATAAGCTCTTAAATTAATTTCTGTAACTCAAGAACAGAATGTGCACAGAAACGTGCAGGTCAATATGCCTCTATGTAAACCAGCCTATTCTTGCATTCATTCCACTTTTTTTTTTCTAATAAGGATAGCAATTTATCTCCAAAAAATTGCCATGATTTTACTCCTCATTGTAAGAAATGTTATATAAAAAATTCAGCGATTGACCTGCACACATCTGATGTAGCATTGGGAGCACTCAAGAGAAATGCACCAGTAAAACAGAGCATTGATCAAGGTAATTTTACTGTCACAATAATAATGATACTAAGAAAAATCCTGTTCACCAGCAGGGGACTTCCTTATTAATAGTCCACACACTATATGCATATTCTGCATACTTTATGAGACTCCTTTTGCCAAATTGGTATGTTGACTGCTTTGTATGCTGCAACAATTAATAATATACAGATTTACAACTGCCATCCTTAGGAGCTAAACATGTAAAGTAAACTCAGCTGCCAGCTAAAATGCTGTCTTGAGAGGTGGGATATATTGCTGTGAAAATGTTCACATTATATGTTGTTTACAGCGCTTTTATGAAAAATACTCTTCCTCGTGGTAACTGAAAATTGTAAGTAATTTTCAATGACTAAGGCAAGCTGCAGAAGGAGCATTGCTGTGAATCTCTGGTTTTGAAGCATTAAACAATGTGAAAGCTTGATAAACACACCCCTTTTAGGAGAGCTCAGATCTGGGGAAGCTGGGAGAGGAGTGATGAGCTGGGGCCTGCCAAGTCCAAAAGCATCTTGGACTGCTTTAGGAGCAGCAGTCAAGAGAGATGACCCTTCACCTCTGCTTGGCACTGGTGAGACATATCTGGATTGCTGTGTTCAGCCCAGGCTCCTGAGGATAAAAAAAGATGTGGACTTATTGAAGCAAGTCCAGCACAAGGTCACAGAGGTGATGGAGCCTCTTCACATGAGGGAAGGCTGAGAGAGCTGGGGCTGTTCATCCTGGAGAAGAGAAGGCTCTGGGGGGTCCTTATGGCAGCCTCCCAGTAGTTTCCAGAGAAAACTAGTTGGACTTACTCTGAGATGGTGCTCAGAAACAAACCTACATGTGTGTATGTATTTTGGACAACTAGGGAACTGGCATGGGGCAAACCCTTAAGTTACTTGACAGGACAGATGTTCCCAGAGAATATTTTGGATTATCCAGAGTCCTGATTTGACATATACTGGATCAGGGATTTGGACTCAGGGACACAAGAAATTCCTGAAACACCATGAAAGTGGTTGATAATTTTGCTGATAGAGCAAGTCTATTTAGCACAATGTATTTGATCAATGGGTAGCACATTTACCTCAGTGAAGTCATCATTTCTCACAAACCGTCTTTCAATGCTGATGTACAGAGAGAAGCAGCAAAGTAAATGTTTAAATGCACATGAGAAGTCAACCCCTTTTTATACCTTTATATAAATGTGAAAGAAAACCTCAGGCTATGCCCTGTGTGCAAGTCAAGCATAGGCTCCCTCAGATCTATTAAGAAAAGCACAAACTGACTCTAAGGCTGTTCAGATTTCTCTTTGTCTGTAGACTTCTGCCTCCATGCTGTCACTTAATTCTCCAGCATGCCACATGATAAGCACACCCAGGTCTTCTCTAGGGAAGGAACAATCTCCAGTTCCTACCAGGAGATCTTTGCACTTGTTTTTATAAGATGATAGCCAAGAACCAAGGTCACACTAAAAATCTAGATATTATTGTCACATCTTCTTTGAAAGGACCATTGAGATATGCACACAGCCCATTTTATGAGTTAAAAAGCATGCCTGAAAGTTGTCCAGAATAATTTATCTTTCTCAGGACTTTGGACTTTTTTGCTTAGAATTGGAAAACTACTTTTTGAAGATTGGTTTGGGTTTGGTTTGGTTTTCTTTTATTTTTTTCTTGATTGTTTTCCTGAAGAAAAGAGCAGTGAATACTGCACTAGCCTTTGCACACATTTCCAGTGAGGTATTTGCTATACTTTGCTTGGAAAATCAGCATAGGTAAAGTTGTTTACAAAGTTGTTTACAGTTGTTTTGAATTTTCTCTCCCCAAATACGTGAATTTTCATTGTCAACAAAATTATCGTAGTCCAGTGCGTGTTCTCATGAGACTTGACTTTAGAGATGGAAGGATCTTTGGATATTTTTAGTAGGATTTATCTTAGAAAAGGTGTCTGAAGATCTACCCCAAGGTTCTAGTCAATGTGATATCCCATCATTAAGGAAAATTTCTTGTTATAGGGGCTGAGAGATCAGGGTATGCAAAGAAAACCAGACAAGATCTGCATCCAAGGGCTGATGAATGAGTTCCAAGAGGAAGGATATGAGCACTTTAGAAAGAATAGCATAGAAAGAGAAACAGCCAAAATAAGGTAGGCCAGAAAAAAACCAAAAGAAATAAAACATTATTTATCCATTGTAAAAGAAAAGCAGTGATTACTGCAATAGATCAGAGCAATAGAAAAGTTGACTGAAATTGCTTGGTTTTCTGTGTTAAAAAGGAAGAAGCAGAAAAGCTTAGCAAGATAAAAATGTAAGACAGGTAGAAGCCATCCTTGATGATAACAATTATAGTAAACAACTGGATTCCATGGATATGTTTATAAAATAATTCTGGATACCTACAGTGGACTGAGCTTCCTATTTTGTTATCTGAATATTAGCTCTCCATCAGCAAATTATGTAAGTGAGAAGAAAATAAGATGAGTTTGGAAGGGGATACCCAAGTAGATGATTCTGTGGTGGATATACTAAACTAGTCAGTTTAGTTTTCATTTACTGAATGAAAAACAAGGCATTTTCTGTACCTGCAACACTAAATTAAGGACATTATCATTCCAAGATGTTAACCTACTCTGACACACACAAGTTCATAGTCCTGAGCAACTTTTACTCTTTGCAAAAGTCTGAGATCCTTGTAGCGTTCCTGGAAAACAAAAGGCTCAGACTCAGTGTGCTGAAATGAGAAGGAACCTTCTTACAAGCTACTAAAATCCAGATACTGTTTCTATGGAGGTTATATACCAAATATATGTATATATATGTAACCTCCAAAGCATGAACCACTGTTTCTCACCTATGTCCCTCCTTGCAGTCCAACCACTGCTATTCCCATTTTGTTGCCAGTTGTTAGAGACTTCAAATGTTTTCCTGGTTTGTGTCAGTCATTTACGAATCAAGATGCAAAACACATGTATTTTCTTTCCAGCTTGTGGCTTCCTTTTACAACCAAGAAAGAGAATGTGAGATATGGAATCCTACCAGAAGTTAGAAAAACCAGCAGGAGTTTTGTCCCTGAGTTTCCTGTGTCTAATTACAGCACACAGGCAAGTAACCTACAGACACATCAGGAAAGAGGAAGGGAAGGTGCTCACACACCAAAGTAATAGCTTCCTTACAGCTTCCAGTGGTTGACAGGAGAGAGCCACTGAAGGCAGCCACCAAATATAGTTTGAATTTGCAGAGCAGATACAGACTGCATTTCAGGTACTAGTGCTTAAACAATTATAGGTTATTAGTATCACAAGTGAGAAGAAAATGATGGACAGTTTCATTAAAAACCCTAATATGGAGGTAAGACAAAGCTCTGAGGTATTCATAGATTGTGACACAATGAAATTGTGGCAATAACACAAAGTAAATCAACCTCAATCTGTTTTGATAAATTCAAACTGAGTTGCTAGAATGTGTTTAAGAGTGGACCCATCTCAAAATCTTCCTATTTATTAAAACTTTTCTTTGGGATAATGCCAGTTCCCTTACACAGTTCCCTTTCTGCTGTCAGAAAGGACCTGGCAATTCTCATGAGCGCAACGTGATGAATCAACCGTGCAGCCCTGCGATGAAGCACAGAGAATACTGAAAGTGCACAAGCAAGAGTGAAGCCAGCAGCCAGGGAAGTGTTTTCCCCTCTCTACTGAACACTGCTGAAATTATGTCAAGAGAACTGTGCCCAGTTTTGCCACTCCATTGCCAGTTATGGGAAGGATAAGAGAAGGATCTTGTCGCTTTCTTCGACTGCTAAAAGAGAAGGTTTAGGAAAAATAGAGACAGATGCTTTTTAGGGATAAAAATGATATGGTGAGAGGAAATGGACAGACATTGCAAAGTGTGAAATTCTAATTAATTTTCAGGGGAAAAAATAAAAATTAATGAGATTGCTGAAAGACTTCATTAAATGTCAAGTTTTAGGAGTATTTTAAACTTAATTGATCAATGCCCTGAGTAATGTGGTCTAAGTTGATTCTGTTTAGAAGTAGAGTTTGGGCCAGATGACCCTTATGGGTCTCTTCCAACCTATAAAATTCTATAATCCTATGATCCTGCTGGTGCCTGCAGAAAAAATAAAATCCTTTCTCATCTCAACAGAGCCAGATTATTTAGAAATCACTTTTTAAAAAACAATAGGTCAAATTCCCCAGTGATATGATTGCATCAAAGAATGGAATTGCATTGAATGTTCCTGAATTCTATGTAAATCAAGTACTAATGTTAAAAGAAGATAAATATTATATTGGAAGAGTATCTATCCAGGACAGTAAGACATGACACAGCTTCTTGTTTAGAGACAGTGTTTAAATCCTATATTTTTTAAATCCTGGGGTTTTTTTTTGGCCAACCAATGTTTAAATATATTTGCAAAATTGTGTTTAACCTGTTTTTGAATATAACTTCTTATGTTATTGCAGTAAGTCTGGATTGTGATATGTCAGAAAATGCTTTCAGAATTCAGGATGCATCAACTCTTCAACTCAGCCTGAAGCTCTGAAACAATAATATGCACATTTTTATTTCAATTGTTCTTCCATAATTTATAGTGAATGTAATTGGACTGAGACTCTCATAATAATGTGAGCAGATGTCTTCACTTGTAATATGTTGTTCCATATTAGACTCTATTTTTATTACCATTGAAATGGGCCTTTAATGCACCTCTCCTTCCTGTGAAATATGAAACAATTTACAAGTCCAGGGGCAGTGTCTAACCAATAAAACAGATACCAATGGGAAACAGAAAAATTTTCTATCACCCATCAGAAAGAAAAGCCATAACTTTATGAATGAAGTGTTTTACACCAGAGACTCAGGACACCGCCTCAACATTTCTTGGACATTGCTATTACAAAATTAACAGCAAATTATGAGATAAACCAACCAAACCAACAAGGGTTGTCATTGTCCACTGGGTATTTCCCACTGTCTGTCACAGAAGCTTTAGTGAAAAGGGCCAGACAGATAGTGATTCAAAAATTTTAGTAAGATTTGAACACACCCCCAAACAAGTTCAATATTGCTCGTATCAATAGAGGAATACCTTAGGAATACCTTAGTCTGCTTTAGAAGATGTCTACAAAGGAGAAGGGCAAAGAAGTAACTTCAGACTCTGCCTTCTGTAGTGAGGAATGGATTTGCCTAAACCAGACAGGATTTGGTACCTGCTCCCCACTTCATAATTGCGGTTTATCTCTTTGTAATTAGCGCTTCACTTGGCAGGCCCACAGAGGCATCCACAGGCATTCTGCACCAGGTAGAATGGGAATGCTGGATGCAGATTGATCACAGAATCTTTGAAAAGAATGTGCTGAGTCAGAAGGAACACATCAGGATCACTGAATCCAACTCCTGGCTGTGCACAGGACACCCCAAGAATCACACTGTGTGCCTGAGAGTGTTGTCCAAATGTAGATCCTGTCCAAAGCAGCACCACATCAGTGCTGAATGCACTCCTCAGCTGTCCATAGCACTGCCAAAAACAGTGCACTCTTCGTGTCCATGGGACACCACTGTACATCATTCCAGAACAGCTGGCAAATTCTGCCTTGCAATGCATTGCAAGAGCAGGAATTTTCTGGCACACAGTGAGCTGCTGCCAGAAGGAAGGCTGTAAAACCATTATTAGGTTTTTCATAGGGAAACCCTTTAGGTATTGTTTTCAGGGAGATAAGAAGTTCAATTTAATGACTTAAATTGCTTGTTCAAAACATGTTCCTACCTGCAGTGCAGCAAAACTTTTTCATTTCACTCCAGTAAATTGGAATGGTCAATCTCCCTGCTCTCCATTTCTCTACCTGCTATCCATCCCCAAAGGTGCCACAACAAATTGACATTGAAGAGGTGTTTGGAAGGGCAGTTTGGAAGGGGAGTGAGAGGGCTAGAAGGAAGGCTGTTTGGGCAAGGTACCCTAACTACTGCAGGTGTGATAATGAATGGTGGTGATCCTGAGAAAGGACAACAAGTGCATGTGGAGAGCCACCACCAGAGCTCTGGACTGGTAAAATGCCTACCAGGAATGACAGGCCCCCTGCCTCTTCTCACTGTGATCTAGAAGAATATTAGTGCTTCTTGTTTCAGAAGTAGATTAATCACAAATAAATCACAAGTATGTGATTCATATGGATGTTTGGAAAAGGTATTGATGAGAGTTTGTTCGGTGCTTTGAATCTGTGCAATCAAAAATTTTGCTTTGATCCATTAACACTACAGTTTAGTGGGAACAAGGAAGAAACATCTTGAGTAGTGCTGCCCTAGAGCTGGCAGAAGCCCTCATCTGTATCTATGAACAGATGGCAAGCTCAATAAATAATATTAAAGCCAATTCAAGAGAATGCAAGACTTTTAGGACAAGGATGTTACACTCTCCTGCTCTTTTTTCAGCTTTACTTTTTTGAGTCCTCTCCTTTCCTTTCCTCTCATTTTCTATCCCTCATGCTTGTTTTATTTGTTTATTTGTTATATTTTTTTCTCCTCAGTCTCTTTTTTGTTTGCATATTTTTCCTTTTGGAGTCAGGAGGAGGATGGTACTTCTTGATGTAAATGAGGGAAAGAGCCAATAAAGACAGTGGCAAATTGCACATGCTTAGAGAATACTCTTATCTCTCTTCAAATGAGAGTTGTCTGTTTAAAAAAGAATTTAGAATGCTACCTGAGTGAGTGGTGAGTAAAAATTATAACAAGGCACTGTGGCTGTTCACAAACAACTGCTATTCCCATTTTATCACACCGGGAGTCCTTCCAAGTTGCTCCTGCAGATGGTCATTTCCCCCTGAGCTGCACAACAAGAGGAGAGGGTTAAGCTGACTTTGCCCAGGTATCCTTGCCTTGCAGCAATACAAAGTCTGAAAGAGACTAGGCAATGACAACAAATTAGAAAGAGTGCAGCATGTTTTGCCAAGTTTTGTTTGGCACATGAAGGAGAACAACATCTCACACCAGGAGAAGAATAGGCACTCTAAGCGATTGTTAAACAACAAAGACTCTATGTGCTATCTCGTTTGGCTGTTCTTGTTACCAAGTATTGACATCCTGGAGAGATTTGAAAGCACAAAGTCAAAATTATCTCAATTCTGAGAAGATACATGACAAGGTAAAGCAATAACAGCCTCTATCTCTTGTTTGAAACCCATAATTTTATTCTGCAAGTAGTTAAAACACATTAACACCAAAAAACAGAAACATTATTAAGGATAAAGATGATGAAATCACAATAAAAATAGAGAAATTTAGATTGCAGTGCAGAAAACTTTTCTACACTGCAATAAAGAATTGTCTGACATATTTTAATTCTGATAGAATTTCTGAAAGTATATAACCAGACCTGCTTTCTTGTTGGAAGGGATCTAAAGACATTTTACTACATTCTAGCACTATATTAAATTAGCCAAATTAATTTTTAGTGCACTCTTTTCAAGCAACGAACTGCACAATACTCAATATTCCATCTCCTTTAATAAGGGTCTGTGTGCACTCTTCTGCTTCTTCAAAAATAACAGAATTACTTTGGGATAAAGAGTGCCTGAGCTTACATTAACTTTTTTTTTTCTCAAAAAGCAAAATAAAGACACTCAGAGTAATAAATAGCAAAAACAAAAA
>VZRX01021763.1:58594-86754 GCA_013398075.1 Notiomystis cincta
TGAAAGGAACAATAATTTTTTGTTTCTTTTCCACTTGGAAAAGTCTCTTTGATATTTCCTATCCCTCCCCTCCCCCCCACCCCAAAAAAAGTATAGCACTCCCTAGGTGACTAGTTCCCTCATTCAAGATAATCCCTACATTCAGGCAAAATTCTGTCTTAAGTGTGACATATCTACACTGCAAGGAACTATCAGTGATGATTGTACAGCAGAGTGTGACCTCTGACAGTGGCTGCACATTCTAGGCCACTGTTTGAACTTGGAAGGCTGGAGCTAGAGAAAAAAGAAGCCTTGCTCCCCATGGGTAGCTGCACATGTTAGAAGGTTGCTAGAAATACAGATGATTCATTGGTTTTTACACACTCCACTCTTCTGTCATCAAGGCTGGTAAAGGATTAAAACTTGCTGGTTACCTATTTTTGTATTCATTGTGTTTTGTACCTATGTACACTTTGCCCTGCATCATCTTTCTTGATCCTTTTTGTCATATGCAAAAACCTATAGTGCTGGGGAGGACATGTTACAAAAGGAAAAGGATGAGATAGCAGCTGGGGTCTACTTGGGTCAGGGGACCGTGCTAGACCTCAAGATATCCCTTCTAGCAAAACTCTTCCTTACAATTTTAGGGAAGTGGGTAAAAGTATTTCAAAGACCAAACTCAGTTCCAGGGCTCCAGTCTGAACTTGCTGCAAGCTCTCATTCATAATAGCTGGAATGGTATTACTTTTAGGGCCTGCATGATGCTGCCTTTTTATTTTTAACTCCTGGAAAATCCAACTGATTCCTCCTCTCACTGCTTCCCCAGTGTGTGATAGAGAGAGAAGGAATGTGTAGGGTTGAAAAAAATTCCTTGCACCTGTACACCTTGCACTTTTATTCTGTAGCCATGCCAAGGCATCAAGGTTCATAAGGGAAGCTGTAATCTCAAAGAATTACTGAAGACCTATGAGCCTTCAGTAAAATAGAATTCTACTAGGAACTGGGGTCCCACCATTCAGGATGGTTTTATGAGCAAATTAGCAAAACCACAGCGCTTTTGGAAGTTTGAGGTCAATACAGCAAATATCATCTTGTGAAGTCACCACTTGAGCTGTCTTAGCAGTATTAGTGCCACTAAAAAAGGGTCCTGAATTGATTAAATTAGCATTTTAATTTATTTTTTTCAAAATACGGAATATTGAAGAATTAAGCAAACCTTTTGTCTTTGTCTTATAAGATTAAGACTACATTTTATGGAATCATAGAATCATTTAGGTTGGAAAGGACCTCTAAGATCATGAAGCCCATGATTATCAAAATTATCACACAATTCATCTAGCAGCCGGGTAAGATTTTATTGGAAGGTCTGTTGCCTCAGTATTGAAAGTGAAATCTATTTTTCAGAGAATAAGTGCAATATTTAATTTTGGTCAGTTTCAGTTTATTACATCTCTGTGCAACAGAACAAGATTTCCTCTTGGTTTTCCCCATAAGTCTCTTTACAGCATTTTGCAGACTGACTTAGATATACAAAATGAAATACAGAGCTGTGTTCTTTTGACCTGAAATCTTTGACCTGTGAGATAAAGTGACATTGTTTCTGCTTGAGGACTGGTTCAGCTAATTGCTGAGTGATGGCTGTGACACAGCTGGTACACGATTTTGTTCCCAAGGTAACTCTGCCATACAAAGTGATTCAGAATCAATCATTTGTTTTATAGGGAGACAGCAGGTGTTATATGCTGCACATGGGGAAAATAGGCATTTTTACTGAGAGGGTCATCCTTTTATTAAAATATTCTTTCATCTCCCTTTGTGATGTAGAAGGCACATTTTCAGTGTTATAGCTAAAAGGAACATAATGTTTTCAATAGGAAGGATACTCAGGAATTTCTCCTTTGCTTAACACGAGTTCCCTGGGACTAACATGAACATAAAAGCTGTAATAAAACTGCAAAGGAATACTTTTATATTTTCTCTTACCTTCAGTAAAACCATAGAGCTTTTCCCTGTGCCCCTCACCTAAAAACATTGGTTCACAACAACAGTCAATAAGCTCCTTTATATTTACAACACACAGCAGAGACCATCTCATTAAATACCAGTGTTTGGCACTTAGGACCAAGTTCATCTCCCAACAAAGTCTAATGGATTTCTGTGCTTAAACTCAGAGGCACTGGACTGCATTTGCAGTGCTGAAATTGTTGCTGGGGAAAGCAAAAACTTCTGCACAAACAATTACATATGCCTTTTTGTTCTTGAGACAACATCAGAAAAATAAAGCACAGAATTTGTTCCCCTCTCTCTGAGAGAAAAAAGCCTAATTTTTCATGTGTTCAAAAAAGAAGCAATTTTAATAGAGACCCTAGCCCCAGATCGACATTTATTAGAATAAAAGAAAGAAATGCTATTGTCTGCAATGCATTGAAGTATCTGTAAAACTGAAACAAGGACCTAGGTTCTGAATTGCTGATCACTTTTTGTAGTTGCACAAAACAATCCTTGATTTCCATCAGGTTTTATATGCAGGCAACCCCCCCAGAATCTGTTATTTCTAAGGAAATACATAAAATTTTGAAGATGACACAAAAGAAGCATTTCTGAGTTTGGTGAAAAATACATTTTTAAGAGCTGCACAAAAAGGTACTCTCTCCATTATTTTCTAAATATTTTTTGAGTTTATTTTCTTTATTTAAGAACATCACAAAAGGTTTCTTCAATTATATTAAACCAAGATTTCTTAGCTAAGAGCTGTGAAGAAAGTCTGTGATTGAATTTCAATAATTGACTTTTCTCTTAAAGCTGGTTCCTTTTTAATCCAACCACAACCAGCATTAGCATAAATTCCTGCGAAACAAGAGAAGATCCTGTCAGATTATTTTAAATCTATGGGAAATCCCTTTTAAGGTTCATTATCATTTTAAAAGTTTAAAAATTAGTGATTTTTTTTTTTTTTTACTGTTGTATTGCTTGGAAATATTTCTTATAACTTCAGTAGCTTCCTTAACATGATTTTTTTTCTTGAGGGAATACCTTGGTTGCTTGAAGGCTTGTGTATGATGGGTTACCCTTGGCCAACAGCCAAACTCCCACCTGGCCACTCACTCTGCTCACAGTGGAAGGGAGGGTGGAGGGAAATAGGAAGAACAGGAATGAGAAAGCTTGTGGATGGAGAAGACAAGGAGATCACCTACTAATTACCTTCTTTGTCAGAGCAGATTAAATTTGTGGGAAATTTGTTTAATTTCCAGCCAGTTAAAGTACATAGGTAATTACTGATTTAGTAGTGGGAAATAAAAGGAGAAACAGTACAACAGCACCTTTCTTCTCCCCTTTCCCAGGCTCAGCTTCACTCATCCAACCCTGAGCCCTCTTCCCAGAGCAGAAGAAGAAGATGGGGAATGGACTTGCCATCAGTCTAAAAGCTCCTCTCTGCTGGCTCTTTCTCACTGTGCTGCTTCCCTGACCTCATCTTGGTCCTTCTCACAAACTGCTCAAGCACAAGTCGTTGCCATGGGCTCCAGTCCTTCCAAATAATCCTGCTCCATGTTGGTTCTTCATGGACTCTCATGCAGTTCTTCTATCCTGGTGATACAGGCACTATGATTTTTTGTGAAAGTCCTAGCCTTTTGTAAAAAACTTACCTTAACCAAAAGATTAAAGCATCTAACTCCTCATCTATCCCAGATAGATTTGTATGTTCAATTACTTTTGTCAATTTTTATCTTACTTCAGTCATTGCATTTGAATTAAATAATTGTTTTCTAGGCTCTTTTTTTTTTTTTAGTGGTGTCTGTATGATCCTGACCACATTTTGGTTATACTGCAGAGATCTAAAGATGCATTGCATCTGTCTTTTGAACTATTAGAACATGAAGCATAGGCAAATCAAAGAGGCAGTTGAAGTGAAATTCATTAAAGAACTGCAGTTCTATGATAAATCAACGGCCTCAATAGAAAAAGTAAACAATTTTTTGATTGAGAAAAGTAAGTGGTGACTGAGTTTTGCCCTCTTGCCCTTATAGGGCTCACAATGTTGAGATTAAATCCCTGATTCTGCAGAACCACTGTGTGAATTAAGTATATCAGTAATCAAATCAGAAGTTTAAAGTGCATTCTTTAAAAACAAGCCCTTCAGTGCAGACTGAAACCTATTGAGCTGCACATACTGGGGATGGCTTAAATAAATCTGCAGAGGGGTTACTACAAAAATGAGGCCTGGCTCCAATGGAACTCTAATTGTTTGGTTTGTGACAGTGGAAGACAAAGCCTGTTACCAATATACTTCTCCCAACAAACCAGGCTAAGTTTTAAAAACAATGAAGATACAACTTTCAGTGCATTTTTAGAGATCGTTATTTCTTATTTCTTGAAAAGGACAACGTTTTAATATAATTTACAAGTTCTAGAATACACTGATTACTGGAAGTTCGAATTTTTATAGAATGAACAATTCTAGTGGTACAGTGGCATTGATACTGCTATTATAATCTCTTCAGAATCCCTGGTATAAAGAACAAATTTTCTCAATGTGTCACTCACAAGAGATGTCAATTCTTTGATGGTTTTAAATGCCGTACTATTATTTTGTGATGCCTTTTCTATTTCCAAGTTTTGTCATTACCTGTAGATCTTACTATTAATTTCCATTGTTTTTCTAAATTTGATTTTTTCCTTTCATATTTATTTGCTTTTTTATTTCCAGTAAATCTCACCTGTCCTGATTTTGCATTATAAGAACCAGGGGTTCCAGTTATTTCTAATCACTTCCCTCTGCCTCTGTCCTTCTTTATTGAAGTTGACAGGATGCTTGTAGGCATTTTAAAAACAGATTTCCTTTTAAAATTATTTTTTAAATCTTTTCAGTCAAAATGCTTTATTCTCAAATATTTGTTCTTTAAAAAAGATTTATTTTCATTCCTTCCTAGAAAAGAACCACAAAGTCAAGCCCTTCTATTAGACATAGTGATAAATTAATGGTAACATTACATGTTTCAGACATCACAGATGCACATAATAGTTACTATATTAGAAGTGTTCTCCTAAATAAGACAATGGCCTTGAGAAATTGCTGCCCACGAGCAAGCAATTTGAGCCTTATGTGTTTTGGGGTTTTGCCTATTTTTTTCTTTCATTAATGGAACATATTTCTTTTTACAAACCTGATGAAAATTGAAATGTGGGCAATTTTCTGTGGTGTGTTAAATCTTTTTAAAGATTGATGACCAGATGTGCAAATGGTCATGGATGGCTATAAAAAGCAGGAATAAAACAACAAATGCATCTATCTGATCACTATGTGGAAATTAAAATGCTATCACCCTATGCAATGTCAATCGTATTATTTTGATCAAGCCATCAATGCACCACCAGATTGAAAAAGAAATTACAGTATCTTCAATTAAATTGAATTTCCATATAAGCCTGCTGCAAGGACTGCTCTTTTTTTTTTTTTTTGGTGCTTCTGGCTTCCTTACTCCAAAACAAATCTCTGATTCTGTTCTTGGGCCTTCCTTTTACCCTTATCTCTTTCTCTGCTCTCTCCTTGTCTATGTTTAACAAAAAAGAAGCCAAGCAAATCAATGCATTGATTTTCTGCAAAAGGCTGTGCTTCTACCTGATGTTGCACATGCTTTTGATCTGAGAATTGTAGCACTTTACTTTTTCATGTAAATAAATTATATCAGTCTCTGATGGCCTTAACTGTAAGGCAAAGCAAGAAGCATATCCTTATCTGACCAGGGGATAAGGTTATATAAGGTCATAAGGATATCCCTTGAGCTGGCAACCTCAGCCCTTGTGGGTGCATTCCATCAGGTCACATGGACTCATATCTGCCCAGTTTCTTTAAACATTCCCTACTTTAATCACTCAAATGATGGTGAAGTCTTTCTTGCCCTAGACTGTTCCACTGTTCCCAGGGTCCTGGTACCCTCCTGAAGGCTGGTCTTGCTGGTAAAATCTGAGCCCAGATGCATATTGAGCACTTTGTTCTCTCCTGACTTGCCCCATGCAGCACTGGGCCCTGCTTTCCTGTGTCACCTGTTTGCTGATGGTACATCAGTAGAAGCCCTCCTTGTTTTCCTACATGTCCCTTCCCAGATTCAACATTAGATGTGTCTTTCCCAACCCCATCCTTGTGGCTTCACACTGTGTCTCTTCTGGTTGATATCTCCCTGTTTCCATTTCTTGCAGACTATTTTTCAGATATGACTTCAGTCAGGAACTCCTTGTACTATGTCTCTGTTACAGACAGAAGCTCCATGAAAGTTGCTGGCTACCTTTCCTTGAATTTCTGTGCATCAGGATGAACTGTTCTTGAGCTTGAAGCCAAGGTTTGTTATTCAGCCATTTGTCTTCTTCCCTCCTCTCACAATCTGAACTCCACCATCTCATGGTCATGGCAACTAAGGCTGTCCCTGACCTCCAAGCCTGTGAAGCCTCCAAAAGCCTGAAAGGCTCAGGCTGCTCCTCCTGTGCAAGAGTAGGATGTAAGTGCTGGTACAAATGGCCCATACACAAGAAAGAGCCTAACATGTTTTGCAATTATTGTAAAAGCATGTTTTTACTTCTTTATCAGCCTTGAGATGCTATCACTTTTGGGACACGCTAAGTAGATATAATCTTCAAGAAGATTACAAGTTGTCTTTATTGCAGACAAGTGTTCTGGCTGCAAAATTAGAACCAACAGAAGACTTTCATTTATGTACTTGCTATAAGTTGTGCTAATATTTTGATTTTAGTTGTGCTGATATTGTTAGTAAGTACATTTCATTCTCCCTTGTTTGTGTTTATTTGACCGAGTTCAGAGTTCTGCTTTAAGATTTATTACTATTGCATTAAGAATGTTTTGCCCCGCAAGATACAATGACCGGTTCTATTACAAAATCATTGTGCCAAATCCAATTAGCAAAGATTTTTTGATGAATTAACCTTGTCACAGCATAATATATACACTGCACCTGCTGTTCTGCTTCAGAGCCAGACTTCAGCCCTCCTACAGTTAAGTCCTTGGTTGTTTTGCTGATCCCTTTCAGCTCACTTTTTCCTTCTTGTGTTCAGACGTCACTACCTCCAGATGTCCAAGATTTTCTGCCTCATTTATATGTATGATTTCCCTCTTTAGTTTGTTCTTTCATCATTCTCAGTACTCTCTTGTTGCAGAAGTCTGCAGCAGATGTTTGATTTTTTGCTTGTACCTTGCCTTATCTCCAAGGAGCCTTGCAAATTCTGCTGCTCCAGATGGGAAAGCAAGGCAGATCGTTGGAGTCCATGAATAGCCAAAAGAGAGGGTTATTTAACAATCTTGCTGGGGAAATAGCATTAACAATTTTTATTTATGTGCTTAAGGGAATCTGACCCCTGTGGTAGCATGATCCTCCATTTCTGGTGTGGTGGGAATTCATGTTCCCTCCACTTCTGGCAGTTCCCTGTGAAGAAAAAGTGCAGGAGAAGGAAGGAGTTTGCCTTTGCTGTGTCTCCCTTCCTGTCTGGAGGGACCTGGTGTGACAGTGTGAGGAATACAGACTTTGAGCCAGTGTCAGGGTAAATTTAAGAACTCCATAAGGGGTTCCAGGCTGACCAGAGACCTGAATGGCTGGTCTGGTGTAACTGGTCTTACCCCACTCTGCTAACCTCACCAGATATTTGGCTGTGACATTGTACCCTGCCTCTGGGTACAAAGACCCTACAAAACCTCCTATCCTCCTCAGCTTCTGTGGTCTTTAGCCAGAATCCTGGCCTGCAGCATCACAGGTTGCCTCTTTCAGGGCCATTCCTGGGTGTCCTACTTTTCATGCTGTGTTAGTCACAGATCTCCTTCTTCATCACCACCACCTGCAGCATCTGCCTTGAGAACAGAGGCAGATATGAGTGGTATCCTTCTCCCTCTGGCTGGCAATGGAAGGAAAAGGAGAAAACTTGGATTTTTTGCTGGAATCAGATGCTTCATGTTCCTGGGCAGCAAACACAGAGGTCTGCACTGTGGGCCATCTGTCATCTTTTCAGCTGACAGCCTGACTTGAAAACAAACCAAAGGATCAGTCACTGGAGAGCAGGCTTGCATGGCTAGCATCCCTGTCAGATGGACTGCTGTCTTTCAAGTACAAGGAAGATGAATGTGGCTAGCACAGCAGGGCACACACACCTCCTGAGAGGGACCAACTCTGGAGCAATATTTATTTGATGTTCAGAAAGCCCAGCTCCTCCTCCTGCTCCCAATTTCTCTCCATCTCCAGCCATTGACACTGGCTGGCCAGAACAACCCGAGCAGAGCCCACTGGGCCCAGCATGCCAGGGAGGTGAAAGGAGGTGGTACTCCTCTACGTGCCTGTAAAAGAAAAGTAGTCATGGCCTTAGATGGCAGGAGGAGAAATCTTTCAACAGTAACTAGGAAAAAAAATCACTTGCCAGGATTTTGGGCTTCTCTTGGAGCACAGCATAATGCCCAGACTCTCCACTGGGATGAGATGTACTTCTGCACGAAGAACTCTGGTGTTGGTCCCCTAGGGAGGGCAGCCAGTGGCCACCACTGCACCCTTTGCTGGCCCACTCCAGGGGCCACACATCAGCATTGAATAGGTATGCCCACAGAAAATGGGTACAACCTTCTCCCATTTCCAAGACACCCTCCATTCTAGCATCTGTGTTGTAAACATTCCTGCTCCCAGGATATCTCCCTGACAGAGGAGCCCTGGACAGGGTCCACCAGGTGTGCTCTGAGATGGTGGAGGCAGTGCAGCCTGCACAGTGTCCTCAGTGACCACAAGCCATGGCTGAGCAGAGGAACCTGCAGTGGAGTCCTGGCTAACACTGGATGTGGGCAGGGAGCTGTTCACTGCTTCACCCCACTGGTACTGTGCAAATCCAGCAGCATTTGTTACTTTCCAGAGAACCTTTCTGAGGTCAGCCTGTGTGATACTCCATCCTGTTCCAGGGCAGGGAAGTAGAATCCTGTGGGTGCTGTGCCTAGGAAGCTTGATCTTGTTTGAGACATGCATGTACCTGATCAAATTGCTCTGTAATAGTGGCGTGCATGCATGAGGAGGGGGTGTGGGACCTTTGCTATGACATAGCTGGTTGCTATGCAGCTGTCTGCCTCTGCAGCTACTGCTTTTACTGCTGCAGTTGCTATAGGAGACTATCTGATGAAGTGATGAAAGATTTCTCCCCTCACTCTCCATGGCATATTGCCCAGCTTTGTGTACACTGCATACCAAGCATCCGATCCCTGCAAAAATCTATCCCTGTTTTCTTCCTTCTCCCCCGGCTGGAAACCATGGAAACCAAGCTGACTTGATTCTGCCATGGACAAAGAATAGAGAGAGGGGTGGCCCAGAGATGTGGCCCTTGTCAGCACCACTGAGCTATGCCCATTCTTTGCCTGTAAGAAAGAGTTAAGGCTTTATTTAGTCAGAGGTGAAACTCAATGACACCAGTGTTTCATTTAAGATAATATTTACAAATATTCTTTGACATGTTACTAGTTCCTGTATACTCACTTCCCTCATATCAGGCATTCCTAACCATGAGGGAAAAGTATGTAGACCAGGAACATTTAGATTCATTGCATTCCTTGAGGTTTTCAAGGTGTTGCTTTGTTAAAAAGCCAGATGTTAGGCAGAGCCACACATACATCTCGTGGTTGAGCCATCATTTGGCAGGGGCTTGCAACACTGGTACTTTCTGACTCACAGAATGATTTGTTGAGCTGAAACATTTTCAGGGTTGCAGATGAGCACACACAATTAGTTTTCCTGGCTGAAGGGAGGACCCTAATCTCCCTGGTCAAGAATAAAATAATGCCCTGCATGCAATCACTCACACTCAAGGGAATAGTGCAAGTCCCCTCATGCACACCCTCTGGAGAGGTCAGTTGAGTGGTAGCAGCCCTTTATGGCATCCTCAGCCTCTTTTTTCCCCTTCCAGCACACTAGGCCAAGAGGCCTAGCTGAAAAATGGGACCCTTAAAGGGAGCAACTGCATTCCAGCCTGGGTTACCAGCGACCAAAAGCTCTGCATCATCAAAGAACTGGGATTCATGCTGAGCTACAACAGAACATGGGCTGCAGTCTTAAACTTGTGTATGCCCTGTCTTAAACACTAATATTTTTTTCATGGCTGCCCATCTGTGCGCTGCTTATCTGGCCCAGCTGCCGTTAACTCTCTTTGAGTGGCAAGAGACACAACAGCTGGTATACAAATCTTCTCCAAACCCTCAGTCCTATGGGAGATCTTAACAAAGAGAGGCAATGTTTGCCACCTCCTTGGTGTACACAGATATCTGTTGTCTTTTGTCTATAACGAGAACTAAGAAGTTCTTCTCCCCTGAGCTGACATTCTAGGAAGGAAGAAAAAGAGGAATTTCCCTTGTAGTAGAGAAAGGGCTAGGGCTGTGTTTGATGTGGCCCTAAGGGACAGCCCCAACAGAAGCTGGGGATGGACAGCTGGAGAGCAGCCCTGCTGAGAAAGACTTGGGGGTGCTGGTGGGTGAGAGGCTGGACATGACCCAGCCATGGGCACTCACAGCCCAGAAAGCCAAACGTGTCCTGGGCTGCATCCAAAGCAGTGTGGGCAGCAGGACAGGGAGGGGATTCTGCTCCTCTGCTCTGCTGTGGGTGAGCAGAGCCCCCACCTGCAGTGCTGCATCCAGCTCTGAGGGCCCAGCACAGGAAGGACATGGACCTGTTGGAGCGAGACCAGAGGAGGGACATCAAGGTGATCAGAAGGATGGAGCAGCTCTCCTACGAGCAAAGCCTGAGAGAATTTGGATTGTTCAGCTTGAAGAAGAATAGTTTAGGGGTGACCTAACTGTGACCTTCCAGTACCTGAAGGGAGCCTACAAGAGGGCTGGAGAGGGACTTTTACAAGGGCATGCAGTGACAGGACAAAGGGGAATGGATTCAAACTGAAATAGACTGGGTTTAGATTAGATATGAGAAAGAAATTCTGTAATTTGACAGTAGCGAGGCTCTGGAACAGGCTGCCCAGAGAAGTTGTGGATGTCCCATTCCTGAAGGTGTTTCAGGCTAGGTTGGATGGAGCTCTGAGCAACCTGGTTTAATGAAAGGTATACCTTTTAGGGGGGTTGGAACTTTAAGGTCCCCTCCCTTCCAACCCAAATCATTCTGTGATTCACTGATTCTATGAAGTATAAACATGGAAGAGAGGTTACTGTGTCAAGGTCACCTGGGATAGGGCTCTAAGGCTGCCAGAGTGAACATGACAGAGGGACATGATATTGTCCATACTTCCTGCTGGGATTGTTCCCACATCCAGATCATGCCCAGGCATAGCTGACAAGTGTGCCAGTTGGAGAGGCTAAACACTTGCCACAGGGGCTTATTAAATGTTAATCAGCCTGGAGAATCCTGTATGACTATTAGATTATGTGCTTGGCACAGTTTGACTCGAGTTATGTCAATACACATAACCCCAGACTCCATGGACTATGTTAACACTGGCCAGAAGATTACAGAAGAGACAGTAGAGGGGATCTGCTAAGCTAACAGATTTTCACGCAGAGACAGAATGAAAATGCTGTGCAATTATCCCACATAACACAAATTGACTGACTTCATAAGTGGTATAAAAACGTTTGCCTTGTTGAAGCAAAACCACATAGCAGCAGGGTCCTGTTTCTGATCTCAGTAATCCTAGTTGCAAGAAACAATTAGTTTTTTGAAAGGGAGTCAGATAGGGCACATCAAAGAGCAGCAGTGGGTTGCTGCTCCCTAAAGGACAGAGAGACAAGAATCAAGAGCAATAACTCAGATGACAGGGCAGGGCTCTCAGGCAGAGCCCAGTCCCACAGCCCCTGTGCAAGGTGAGTAGGGCAGAACAGGGATAATGACTGGGTTCAACCAAGGGTCCAGACCCCCAGCCATGTTCATGTTATTGTGGCAAGTCCCAGGTCACATCAGAAATTTAGTCTGCAGGACAGGGACTGGGGCAGTGGGGACTAGGGCTGAGCTGGAGACCAATACTCCAGTGACTGGGCTCGGGGAGGAACTGAACACCCAGAGCTGAGCTTAAACAGAGTTCCTGGTCCTTGGGGCAGGGTGTTAGGTGGAGGTCCCAGCCAGCACTGGGTCAGGGCTGTTGAGGTTTATTTTTATCTCAGAACTTAGTCAGGGCAGATGGTGCCTGGACAAAAAACACACAGGCAAGAGAGCAGGCAGAGCCAGGCAGTCTGCATAAAGGCAGAGTCATCCATGGTCAAAAGGACTTCACACAGAGAACAAAGATGACAGAAGAAACAGCAGCAAGAGTTCCCTCTAGAAATTAATCAAAAGACAGCATGGGAAAGGAATATTACACTGAACCCTAACAAGTGTTTCTACCAGCAAATTGAATATGCCTGGTAGCAAACATACCCAGGCACTGAGGCCAGCTGGCATGAAATGGCTGTGCCTGTGCTTGTAAGCTGCCTTGGCTTTTAAGTATTAAACCACATCCAGCTCAGGAAATTCCCCATGGAGCATACAGAAGGCAGGGCAGTACTCTGGGCATTTCTGGAGCTTTGGTAATTTGGCAAGAGGAGAGGTATTTTTCCAGTCCCAAAGGTGTCATATGTCAAGAAAGTAGCTGGCTGATGGAACGTGAGACAGTAAATGCATGTGACAAAATGATCCTCAGATCTCCTGCCTGTTCACCAGAGTGAGTCTCCATTCTGCTTTCCGGCACTGGGGCACGTTAAGAGTTTTGGGAGCAGCCAGAGCTTGCTCCTGCTCTGCCTGAGCTCTGGCAAAAGCCTCGGCAGCATGTGTGCTGATAAACTCTGATAATCTCTGCTGATAAACTCTGGGCCATCCCGGGCTGGTGGCAGAGGTCGTTCTGGGACATCCTGAGCCTCGGCTTTGCTGCTATTCAAAGTGAGTCTTTGGGCTGTGGATGGCCACCAGCCAGGCTGTGATTGCTTGGTTGCTGGGGAGAGACCTCCAAAATGAGAACAGACACAAAACACAGAATGATATTTCACTTTTTTGAGATCACTTGGGATTTTCCATTTTCTGATTTTCTGAGTTTCTGCTCTCTGCTGTTTATTCCTCTGTACCTTTAAGCTGTGACTCATCCTTTAAAGAGTGTGCAGCCAACAGTATTCTGGAATGGACTGTGGATGTGCACAGTAATATAATACAGTTTTGTTCTCTAATTCCTAATTTACATTTTTTTTCCTTCCTTGGGCACTAGTGTTCACCAAGAATGATTTTCAACAGCTCCAAAATTCCTGTCAGGAGCACCAATGGCTCATTGCTGTACCTGGGCAGTCAGGGCTGTTTCTTGCTGCCTTTCCTATAACTCTGTAATTAGTAACACTGAATTTCTTCTGCCATTTGATCTCATGGGCTTTTTAAATTCTAAGACATTTCTCAAATCTTTGAGATCAGTCTTAGTTAGTCGACTTTGAATAATTTTGATTTCTCGTTATTCAACGGCATTTCTAGGTAATTTATGAATATATCGAACATACATCCCAGGGTATATTCCTGTTAATGTAAGAGATCTGTGGTGAGAAATGGCCATTTAGCCACACCTTTTATCTTCTCTCTTTTAATGAGCAATTTTTTTTTCTTTTTTTCTATTTTTTTCTCTTTTGAATGAGACCGCTTTTGAGGAGATGTCTTGACAGGATTTTTTTCTTTTTAAAAATACAACTATACTTATCCATTTCCTTGTTCACTGCCTAAAAAAACCAATTAATCAATTTGTAAGGGATAACTTCTCTCTACAAAAACTGTGTTGACTTTTACTTGTTTAATCATTGATCACGGATCTATTAATTTTTTCTTTCATTCCACTTTCACTCAATTTTCCTTGCATCAAAGATAGACTTCCTGACTTGTACACCCAGGGGCACTTTATAAAATATTCCATGACATTTACTTTCTATTTTACTGGCAAAATAGATTTAAGCAATACATTACACACTTGGCTGTTTGGCAATCTGTTTTACAATCTGGCCAAATACAAACTACTGATTCTGAATTAGTTTTATTATTTTTCACTTCTTATTTGTGTTTTCCAAGATGTTTTTCTTCCTTCACCTTCCCAAGGAATACTGTATTTGAGTTCCCAGTTTCTGAAGCCCATTGTGCTTGTTGAAAGTGATAAATAAGCATTATGAAGAATGACCTTGAAAATTCATGGTTCATGAAAATCTGAATGGTGAAGACCATTCCAGGAAGAGTTTGACCCATCTTTTCCATTTAATTTTCTTTTGATCCACATGTGTATAACTTTTCTACCAGCTACTGATGATAACCAAATGACCTGGGCTCAATACACGAGTGATACTAAATAGTCTATCCCTGGATAGTCTATGCCTTTCCAAGCAGATTTTTTAAGACTAATAAAGACATATGGCTTTTCTGTCAGAGCTTTCTTAAAATTTAAGTATAGATGCAAGGGTAGGTAACATATAAGAGTAGAGTATATTTATATATATATATATATATATATATATATATATAAAGATATATATAAAAATATATATAAAGATATTTTTCCACATATACATATGTATATAGCTGATCAGGAAACTAGTTTTGCTATAACATTAACCAAGTATTTATCACTGGGATTTAGTTATGTTGTCTGGTACCTAAAAAAAAGTGTTTAGCTAACAAAAGAATTATTCAAGATGTCTTGATCCTCAAAAAGGTCCATCTTGAACAAAATAAAAACATGCTGTAAATTTCCATTAATCTAGATCACACAGACCTAATAAAATTATTTTATATATGGGCTTCTGATTAAACCTAATGCAAACACAGATGTTTCAATCAAGGATCTTCCCTCCCTTACATTACTAAGAGGAGAAAATCTTTTAGAATTTTACTACATTCTATGATACAAGAGCAGCCTACTTGGGGATTTTTTTGAGAAATCTAGACAAGTCTAGTATTATGAAATTCTCTTTAGACATTCATAAGGAGGACTTTGGGAAATAAAAGTCATGCTGCTTGATCATATTCTTATGCTGATCATTTTGGGTTTGGTTTACCTTTTAGGTGGACAACAGTATACAGTATTCTATAAAGCACTCATTGCAAAAAGTGCTTAATTGTTACAAGAACTGTAGCTTTTCTAGGAAAAATATACAGACAGCATTTTTCCTGGTCATAGATTCAAAGGGACATCCTAAAGTCATCTAGTTCAGTGCCTCAGTTGAAATCAGGACTAACTTCTAAATTAATCATGTGTTCCTACTGGTGTTCAGAAAAGTACAGGAGTAAATGACAACCAGAAAATAGGGTAGAGATGAGAAAAGCTTGAGCCTAAGCTGTAAACAGACTGCTCACTACTCAGGTGTGGCTTTCACAATATGGGTTTGTTTTGAATGTAGTAAGCAGTGAACTGTGAAAGTTCCTGGGCCCACGAGATGTGCACCACACCACAGGGGAGCAGTGGGAGCCCTTTTCCCAGCTGAAGTGTTTCAGCTTTGCAAAACTGTGAGTGGTAAATATTTCAGCCTGAGAACTGAGTTGCATTAGGTAGGTTAATAAATAGAGTGCTTGCTTAGATGGGAAGGTCACACTGACCTTGTTTATTGAAGAAAAAGAAGAGATTTTATGTTGTTATTACTGTGAGGTTTTTCTTTGGCTGGCAATGACATGCTGGCTAAATTATAATAATAACGTAACCATGGTAATGTGGGCTTAGTGCGAGTGATTTGGTTAACTAATTTTATTGAATGTATTAACTAAGGACTCAAGTAAAACTTTCAGTGCAATCCTTCTGTCTCTTCCTAATGCAGTGTTTCCAGAGAGCATCCTCCTCTGCTTCCACTGGTGAAGGACAGGATGAAGGAGGCAGGCTGCTTCTTTGGCACTAGCCATGATGGCTGAGTGGCAGAGTGCTTTAGTTTAGGTCATGAGGACTCTCCTCAAGCAGGTGTCCTGATCATCCCCACTCCCCTGCTGTGGAGGGATGTTACAACATGGGGACTGAATTCTTTCACAGTGAAACTAAGCTAGAAGGTGTGTCTCAAGAGCACACCTAATGTGCTCCAGCTCCACATGACCACTCAACACATGAGACCAGGCCAAGGCAGGATCAAAATAAAACTCCCAGAAGCATACCCATGCCCAGCATACCTGGACATTGCTTCCTCAGCTGTAGGTGTTTCATTCTACCTATATGTATTTTTCTTCAAAGCAGACATGCTCAAAATATATTAGCTGTTTCCTGATACCTGTTTAAGTGAGCCTTTGACTTCCTGCAAGAATTTAAATATTAGATCAGCAACTGAACCTAAAAAGAGTTGTGTTAGTTAGTGCTACCCCTTTAAAACAAAGTCTGATGGTTGGCAGCCACAGGGGTCTTTAAAATAATCTTGATTGTTTCTAATTCTCTAGTCCATGAGATTTCTTTCCTGTATATCTTTGAGGTCTGTTGTTGGTATTTTATACCTCTCAGCCTTGCACAGATTTTCCTATGTAGATTGTACGGTGGAAAAGTTATCCATGGCCTGCAGAAAAGAGCACAAAGCAGGACTACAGACTACAGTACCATAGTTTACTTCTTTGGCACTGCTTATACAGAAGGTAAGAAAGGGGAAAGAGGCCTTGCAGAGAGAAGAGAATGTGTTTAGTACAGGAAACAGAAGCAAACATAATTCAGGAAGTTCTTCCTCTAGTGTAGTTTGAGCACAGACTTCATAGTCATGAGCTAAAATGATTCCATGGTTTGCAGGAATGGGATCACAGGGTATCCACAATCTTATTGTATCAATATTGCATCAAATTTAAACAGGTTTATGTTATGCCTCCTGCAGAAGCTCAAAGCCAGGGAAAAAGTGCCAAATCCCTGAAAGAAAAGAAAACAGCAGAAATAATACATTCATTAGTGGCATGTCCGAGTTTGTAAAGCATTGGACTGGGTATTCACCATTTTATTTGAAATGGCAGAATTTGGACAGCACCTACAGCTGCTGTGTAATCTGATCAATCTCTTCTGCATTTAAACACCGAGTACTTGCTGACTAAGACTGATTTGTGAATTGAATTGTGAAAAGAATTGTGAATCCACAGCTAAATTATAACTTAAAATCGTTTTATCAGATAATGTAAATGAAAGGTATTGCTCTTTTTAATCTTCAGCTATTAAATTTTATGTGACCACTCACATGGAATATAGCGATATGACTGAAGGACTGCTACAAACCCACCATTTGTTCCTGATCTTAGAAGTCATTAATCCACAGCATTTCCTCCCTTGTGAATGCAAATGGCCTTTATTGATCCTATTATCGTAAAACATTTACCTCTTTATGCTGTGGTGTGAGATTTCTCTGAGATGAAGAGCTCAAATCGTTAAGTAATTCATAGTATCAGCTTCCTCATGTTCTCTGGAGAAACACAGACAAAGAGGTATGACAAAGAGTATTGATTAATATTGAAGCTAATAATGTATTCTTTTACATCTATGTTTTATGCCCATCTATCATCTTCTTTTACACTGTTGCCTCATTTTTAATTTACCAATTTCTCTAGCCACACTCCATTTCTCGTCTCTTTTTCTCCTTACTGTTTTGCTCCAGAGTTCTGAATGCATTACTCACGTGGAGCAATTGGGTAGGACAGGGGCTCTCACTGTGTTGCTTTGCTCTTCCAGGTTATTTCTTAATGCTTATACCTGCTTTGAACCAGTGTGGGGACAAGGACTGTACTCAGATCCTTAAAGAAACACGTGTTACTAACTTAGCAGCAGCCCAATTTGCAGACACACAAACATCAGAGAAGTGTCCTCATTCTGATTTATGTCAAAAGCCTAATACAAGAGGAGAGAAGAAGGAAAAAAAAAGTCTCATGAGAAACTGCAGAAATTACTGATATTTCAGGATCTGGAAACTAAAGAACTCAGTAAAGGGTAGGATGGGTAATAACTGGTGGGGTACTGCACTGATAAAGATGGGTAGCATATATTGGTAAAGCGTTATAAAAAGGACATATTTTAAATGAAAGGACAAACAGAGGGCTGAAAAGAGAACTAAATCTCTTTTCAAATGTCAGAACCATTTTCTATCTCCTTTCATTTGGACAGTAATGCACTAATAGCAGAATGAAGTAGACTCAGGTTCCCAATAAGCATTTTAATAATTAAGATAAAAGGAAAAAAGTTAGATATAACTAAAGAGAAGAGGAAGAGAAAACTTTAAAAATCTAAAGGGGCATTAGGAAAGTTTGAAGTTAAATGTAGCTTAAATAATAGCTCTTTACAAACTTACTAACTGATGGACTGGGTACTGAAATGGGACTCATAGGAGAATATTAGAAAATAATTCTCCATAACACCTTTTATGTGAGAAAGAAAGTTCATAGAAAAAGTGAAGAGCAAAAATGTGATCCAGCATTGCTTTAAGGTCTTATGGGGCCACATGACAGAAAGTTGAAACAGAGGCAAAACTGTACTAGTTTTGACAATGAGTCATGATCCAGGGTCGTGCTCCTTGAGTCATGATCCAAGACTGGCAGAAGAAGAAGAAGAAGAAGAGAGAAGAAAGAAGAAGAAGAAGAAGAAGAAGAAGAAGAAGAAGAAGAAGAAGAAGAAGAAGAAGAAGAAGAAGAAGAAGAAGAAGAAGAAGAAGAAGAAGAAGAAGAAGAAGAAGAAGAAGAAGAAGAAGAAGAAGAAGAAGAAGAAGAAGAAGAAGAAGAAGAAGAAGAAGAAGAAGAAGAAGAAGAAGAAGAAGAAGAAGAAGAAGAAGAAGAAGAAGAAGAAGAAGAAGAAGAAGAAGAAGAAGAAGAAGAAGAAGAAGAAGAAGAAGAAGAAGAAGAAGAAGAAGAAGAAGAAGAAGAAGAAGAAGAAGAAGAAGAAGAAGAAGAAGAAGAAGAAGAAGAAGAAGAAGAAGAAGAAGAAGAAGAAGAAGAAGAAGAAGANAGAGGCAAAATTGTACTAGTTTTGACAATGAGTCATGATCCAGGGTCGTGCTCCTTGAGTCATGATCCAAGACTGGCAGAAGAAGAAGAAGAAGAAGAGAGAAAGAAGAAGAAGAAGAAGAGAGAAAGAAGAAGAAGAAGAAGAGAGAAAGAAGAAGAAGAAGAAGAGAGAAAGAAGAAGAAGAAGAAGAGAGAAAGAAGAAGAAGAAGAAGAGAGAAAGAAGAAGAAGAAGAAGAGAGAAAGAAGAAGAAGAAGAAGAGAGAAAGAAGAAGAAGAAGAAGAGAGAAAGAAGAAGAAGAAGAAGAGAGAAAGAAGAAGAAGAAGAAGAGAGAAAGAAGAAGAAGAAGAAGAGAGAAAGAAGAAGAAGAAGAAGAGAGAAAGAAGAAGAAGAAGAAGAGAGAAAGAAGAAGAAGAAGAAGACAACAGCCACCCAAAATGAGGAAACAAAAGAAAAAAGGCAGCCTAAGATTTACAAAAGATGAAACAGGTTTTATTAGAAGGTAAAAGATAATGCCTTTTTGTGAAAGCTGTAACCAACAGCTTCTGCATGGTGGGGGTGGAGGGCATGGATTACACACTCTTGGTGTTCAGGCTGGTGGTGTTTTTCCTTCGTGGAAGAAAACTTGGGCGGTCTGCATGACATCAAGGTTCCTGTGATCCTCAGATTCCATTCTTTCCACAATTACTCATCACTTTTCGTCTTCACATTTGCTAGTAGAGTGTATCAAATTATCCAAAAATAACCATGCTTTCTGGTATCTGGAAATAAGCCAAAGTATATCCTTCCAAAGAAAAAAAGGAACAAGATTCTGTCAAGCAATCCTTTGTTCAGAAGTTGCAAGTAACTAGAACACTGCACAGTGTTTTGGAGGATGGCAGCATAGCAGACAACACCCACAACACATTCTTCTTTTCTTTTTTCCCCCTAAAGTTCATTTTTGCCACTCTTTAAGTTTTAAAAGGTGTTTCTAATGTACATTTGTTTTCTAAAATAGCTGGTGAGAAATCCTTTTCTGTGGTAACCAGTCTTTCTGGTTAGGTATTTAAGGGCTATTTTCCTCATCTTCCCCTGTTTTTATTCTTCTGCATGGTTGATATACATGTTGCATTTCTTTTTTAAGATCATTTTTCCCAGCCACAGTACAGCTTGGGACAAGCAGCTCTTTTTATATAGTCAAAACAGATTTATTTATCCTCTCAGTTTGCATTTCAAATAATCCCTTTGACTGCCATGCAGGCCCCCACCCTTCCACCAAGCTGGAATTTCTTGGGTATATAAACACAAACATGATGTGCTGCTGGCATGGTCCTAGCATAGGAGTGTCTCTTAAAACACCTTCTGAGGAAGGTTCTGCTAACCCCCTGCATCAGAAATGCCACAGAAGCTGAGCCACATTTGTATCATTCCAAACAAATAAAAGGGCTGGAAAAGAGCCTCCTAAAACATGCATATTTCTGACAGATGCATAATAGTCTTTGGCATAATTCCAAGCTGCCATTTCACTGCTGATTAAGTCAGAGGATGAAACCAGTTGTTCTGTGAGGAAAAGAAAAAAAAAAACCAAAAAACCACCACCATCACCAAAAAAACCCCAAACCAAATCAAAACAAAAAAACCCTCCAACAAACAAATAAACAAACCAACAAACAAACAAAAAGAACCCCTCCAAAACTCAAACAAACAAACAAAAAAACCCCAAAAATTCAGGATCTCTCATGGCACTGAGATGATAAAGATTTGTTCTTTGGATAAGTTTGCCACTCAGATTTAACAACATTTTTCCTCAGGCAAAGTTCATTCAGTACTATGTGCTGCAATGGGGGTAAACATAGAATTGTTCCTGTACTATATGCTACTATTCTGTATATATTTTGTGCCATGGAAATACACACCTCAGGTTTGGTGGAGTTTCTCTTTTCCCCTATCATCCCAAGCACTGTATCATGCAGGAAATTCCAAACACCCTCTTTTTTTGCCTGAGATGTAATTTCACCTAGAAAAAGGAAGGACAACTTTCTCTCCAAGCAATGCTGACCGTGCTCACACTCCCCCTTTTTATACCCATCATGATTTGTGCCTCAAGGCAATGAACATTTTCAGGAAGTGTGGCTGTGCATCCACTCCTGGTGGTGTTTCCCACCTGAGGGGTGCAGAGGGAGAGCTGAAATGCATTAAGCAAAGCTCTCCACCCAGCTCCAGCACAGCCTTTCTGTCGTATTCCCAACAGGTCCTTCAGTGAACTTGTATCTAATTAAGATANCCTTGTGTTTCACAATAGCAAAAATCTTGGAAAAACAGTCTTTATATTCAAAGGTGTTCCATCAGCAACTGTGTAACTTCAAAAAAGAGCCCTCTTTTAATTCTACCACCACAATCTATGGCAAATCTCAAGGTTTCTTTTGCAAGATATCTATCCACCACTGTATCAGTAAAACTGGATATATCCCTGTAACAGCTCCCTGGAGGTAGAAATCCTGTGCTTTGTGCCTTAATTACACAAACCTCTGTACAGTCAAGCAGCTGGCAGGTTACTTGGAAAGACCTGTGCAGCATTTTTCTTTCTCACATCTATTCCCTCTTTGTCAAAGTGGCCTGCTCTGCCATCTCTTTTCCATAGAGAGTTCAGGTTGACCTTAAAATTTTAGCATCTCACAGCAGTAAGTATAAACATTTCTTTTGAAGGGTAAAAATCTCAGTCGTGTTCTGATGTTTTTTATTTAAAACTCCAGCTTGTTCCTGGACTTCATTCCATCATTATCTTCTGTAATGGTAAACAAAATGCATATTTTAAGTACATTATTTTTTAAAAAGGGAAAAAACAGGGAAAAAAAGAGAAAAAACCTCTTTAGAGACTTTAAACATCACAGTGTGATGGAGTTTGTGAAATCTTATAGTAAAAAAAATGCAAGGAAATGGTTAATCCAGAAACTTCACTTTTACACACATCAGATCCTGAGAGATCAGATTTCCCTTTTCCTTCAGCAGCTAGTTGTTACAAAATAGCCTTTTCAACCTGGGAATATGTTTCCTGCATCCCCACACTTTGTGCCCCTAGGTCTCCCAACAGACTTTTCTTTCCTTTCAAGTTCTTAAGATTTCTCCAGCCCCAGGCTCATCCCAGAACTGCATTTGGTTATATGCCTTCCTGTCTCAAACATGCACTCAGAATTATTGCAGAAGTCATTTCCTTGAACCTTCCAGGTCTGCAATTTGGAGACTGACATGCAGAAGACCTTTAGTGACAAAAAGCAGAAAATATCACTCATGGCACTGCTTTATTTTGCTTTCCTGCCTGTACCAGAGTGGCACCAGCACACACACCGTGCTTTAAATTGGCCCTCAGCACAGCTCTTACTGGCACACAGTTGCCTGTGTGTTGAAGTGCTTTTCTGAACAAATACACTGCAATTAGGCCAATTCAAAGACCACTCACCCAGTCATCTGCACATATTGCACTCAAATAAACAACTCTGGGGCCAGCAAGAGGGCTATGACCACCTGATGTCTAGCCAGAAATTTCTCTCTCTGGCAAGTTATTTACATCCAGGGCACCATGGCAACACCAACCTGTAGCATGGCAAAATACACTGGAATACATTGGAGGGACATCCATTTTGAACACCTCCCAGAGTTTTGTTCATGCCTGGAAGCCCCTTATTAATAACTGGCAAAAGCTTTTCAAAAACCATTTGGTCAGACTGTCTCATACCTTGGGTTTTGGCCCTGCTAGCAGTTCTGTATCTGTGCCATCCCTAGTGAGTATGAAGTCAGCTGCAAAACAGTTATTGCTTACATTGTACCCACCTAAAATTATAACTCTGCATGCCCACAGCCCATGTACTTCAACTGCATGCCCACTGCATCTCTGTGTTTGCTATAGGAACCAGAAAGGGGAAAAAATGAATTATGGAGACAAGAAAGCTAGGGAGGGACTTTTAAAAGGCCATGTATTGACAGGCCAAGAGTGAATGGCTTTAGACTGAAAGAGAGTAGGTTTAAATTAGATATTAGGAAGAAATTCTTCACTGTGAGGATGATAAGGCACAGGAACAGGTTGCCCACAGAGGTTGTGGATGCCCCATCCCTGGCAGTGTTCAAGGCCAAGCTGGATGGGCTTTGAGCAACCTGGTCTAGTGGAAGATATCCCTGTCCATGGCAAGGAGGCTGGGACCAGATGATCTTCAAGGTTCTTTCTAACCCAACTCATTCTGTGATTCTGCAACAGGGGACACAGGGCAATCCTCCTGCCTGCCTTATGAGGGCTGGCACCCTGGGTATTTCTCCAGCCCCAGGTGGTGGTGCTAGACTGGGGTTGTTCAATTCTTGTGTGGAGCTCATGGCAAGGTTGGGTGCAAGTTCCCAGACAGACCCCACAGAGCCCAAACCTTTTACAGAACTCCCCTCAAGTGCCCTGTCCCTCCCAGGGCTATCTGTGACTTTCGACCACTTCTCACTCAGATATTTATTAAGCCCATGAATTTTTCATGTTACATTCAGCAGTTTAATATGTTCAATTCAGCTCCTTTCTGCTCCGGCCAGGGCCCTGGCACTTGCACATACTTCAGGAGGAATGGTACAGATTACTGCACTGATTGAAAATGTACTGATTGAAAATGTAGTCACAGGTAGTCAAATGATCCCAGTTTATTTATTTGAAGGGCAAAGTATCAATCACATCACAGTCCTGCATACTCTCCCATTTATCCTTCCACACAACAGTGAGGCCTAGCAAGGACTCCTGAAAAACCTGACACATCCCAATAGATATTCTCCCCTCTTAAGATATAGAATATCTTGAATTCATCACATTCATGTCACACATGTTCCAGGAAGAGCTCTTTTTGATCTTAGGTTTACTAACTGAACAGAAATTTCCCCAACTATTATGCTACAGACTCAGTCCAGAGTATAAATACTAATGAGTGGCAATGGAAAGCATAAAACAGGTATCAAAATCTGAAGTTAATGCCTATCTGACTTGATTCTGCAAAAGAGAAATAGAAATTATCACAGATTGAAAAAAAAAGAAGTTTTGAATCAGAGAAGTTCCAGACAGAGAGAAAAGTCCCAGTAAGGCAGTAAGGCCTCCAACCTCCAAAGGCCCGTTGTTCTTAGACAAAAAAAAAAAAAGAAAAAAGAAAAAAAGTGAATTGGAGAAAGAATATACCCATAATATTTTGACTATAAGTTCAGATTCCACCAGAAACTAGAAGAGAGATATCTGAATCTGAGTTCAATTTTCTGTCTACAACCTCTATAGACTATTCTTTGTTGAAGGAATGTTCCATTAAATATTAATGATTAAGAGGTTCTAGAGAATACAGATATTAGTTATTTTATGACTAATTTGAAGGATGAGGAAGTCTTTACTGCAGAAGTCATGGTGTTTGAATTTATGTGCTACAGTCAACATACTCTGTTGAAGTGTTGCACTGAAATATATTGACAGAAACACTGTGGGCAAATTTAGAACCCCAAATGGTCACCCATAAAAACTACTTGTACTCATGTTCAAGCTATTGGCAGGTGTTAAAGTATCTCAGTAAGCAAGCATTTTGTGGCTTACTGAAAGTAATTAACATATGGAATACAAAAGTTTCCTAATGATTGAAGACACAAATTTCAAAAGCAAACATTTTCTGGAGTGGTATTAAATTAGTGCTGTAGATGAGAAGAAAGAAATGCTAGTTACATACACAATCACTCCTTTTGGCAAGGATTTTCTGAGATCAGAGGAAGCAAAACAATCAATCTTTAGAATCCCTTGAGAAGTGTGGTCATGTAAGTCCTCAAAATGTTCTCTGGTGCAATTATCATTGAAAAGAAAGGAGACCTATCAAACTGTGAAACACCTTATGTTGGTCTGGCAAAATTGCTCTAATAAATGTTAATCAGAAAATGTAATGAAATTCTGCACAGCACTGCCTAATTTTATTGCAGTGCATTGATGTAGGCATCATTTCAGCTACAGGCCAGTCAAAGACTATGAAGTGATGACAATCCATGCTAATAATAACACAGAGATCATTAAAAGGCAGCGTGGTTTTAATACAAATGAGAGGATAATGTTATACTTGCCTACAGCATGCTTTCCAATGGATTCTCTCATGATGTATATGCTCTCCTCTCCTTCAGATGTTTCCCAATACCTGACCACAGTGAATGTGCCCAACAGACAGACTCTTTAAGCTACTCAAAATCAAAACTTAGTTGGGGCTTAGGTTGTAGATTTGGTCCAAAATGACTTGTGACCTGTTCAGATTAATTTATTCTTTTGACATCATTATACTTTTCCCTTTTTTTTTTTCCCTTCCCATTTCCTCCTGTGTAACAGCCAGTTCTTCTGATGTGCTTTGGAAGAGCCTCTGTATCCAGTTACCAATCCAAGCAAACAAACCCCAGATCCTCTGATCAGCTACTATCTGTTCTCTGTTTTGTGGGACATCACGTGTGGCAAAATCACTTTGGTATTTTATCATGAAGTTTGGCAGATAAACTTTTCCCAGTTCCACGGGGAATTCAGAATTTGGAGTGGCTGAATCCAGCATGTATTCCCAGCAAGTCTGTGCACACATATTTACACACAGAGTGTACTTATGTGCCCACAGACAAGGCTGGACACACAAAGCAGCACAGAGAGACACACTCAGCACACACACAAACACAAATGACACCAATAGCCTCATCCTGCTCCCTGCTCTGGCTGGGAGTAAATAAAGTACATCAGGAAGATATAAGACATGAGTGAGTGGCCTATTCTAGTGAATTATTCTTAAATAAAGTTACCTTGGAGCAGTATTAAGACAGACTCTGTGTGATTGAAGCCAAAATTTACAATTAGGTTTGAATTTTTACTTTCATTCATTCATAGTTGCAGCATCATAACAAGATGGCTTGATTCTGATGTCTGCTTTAGACAGAGTGAGGAGACAAGGGCTGTGGAGGGGTTTTTGTTTCTTTATGTATGTGACACTGCAGAGATCAGATAGAGAAGTCAGAGTATTGTGCAGGTTTTGGTTCTCACTAAACAAAGGAGGAGGAAGAACAGCCTTTCCATGTTAAGTATGCATGAACAATGCTGTCACTGGGAGCTAAGTAATGGCCTGGAGTAAAAATTGAATAAACTCTGCAATAAACCTGTAATTTATAAAGCAATTTTTAATATTGTATATTTTTCATTAGAAATTGAAACAGAAATGTCAGGTGAGATTTAGAAAGAATCTGCTTAACAACTGGTTCATACATCAATTTTTCAATGTAAGACTGGTCTGAAGTGAGTTTTTGTTAGCTTATTTCATTCTTTAAAACAGGGAGAAAAAATAATCACACAGTGTACTGTACAACAAGTCTTCATATCAGGTTATCTGACAATATCTCAGAATTTTTCCTTGCAGTATGTTATTTTCCCTGAGCAGCCTTGAATGCTCAGAACACCGTGTAGGAGAGATTTGCTTAGAACTTGGAAGCTACTAAACCTGTAGTAGTTAAATTCCTGCTTACAATCTGAAAGAGACAGTAGGGACTGTCTTTTGGGAATGAGAGGATGCAGTAGGAACTAACAGAGGATAAATAGCTTCATTCCAGTTTCTAAAATGCTGAGGGCAGAATATTCTGATCCTGGTGGATAGCTGACTTTATTGCAAAAATATGTTGTTTAAATTTTGAGTCTAGCAGAGAATTTTTTAAAAAATAAAATAGGCTTCCAATTTCCACTCATTCATTATGAAACCCTATTGAAGTCTGAAATCTAGACTACTTTCTGACAATAGGTTCAGCATCTAAAAGGCATTTGCAGAGCTCAGACAAAATCCAGCATAAGCTACACCTAACTGTAGCTTGTTACAGGAGAGTGAACATACCATGAGAACAGCAACATCAAAGCATTTGGTCAAAGCACATAGGGCAAGAAAAAAGAGCCTGAAGGGAAAATGCAGCTCTCCATCTTGCATATGACCTGAATAGTAATTTTTCACAGAAAAAAATCAGGCAGGCTATTTACAAACAATAGAATTGCTTAGTCAGAAAGAATGCTTCCTCTTCTGTGCTTCTCCCACTTGTCCTCCACTGTGAGCCACAGCCACCTCTTCCATCTCCCAGATTCCATGAGATTGAGATGCATTTGGGATCTACCACAATGCCATGAGTCACTGAAGATTCCAGCCAGGAACTTGTTGACTTCTTGGTCTTCTTGTGCTCAGGGATCAGGAAGCATTTAGCTTAGTTCAACTGTCAATCATACAGAACTTTTCAGTACTTTGGGAGAAACAAACACTTATTGACATCAAGTAAAAAGGGCAGATGACAGGAGAACCCTGCCCAGACAGGAGGCATCTCTTTGACATATGAATCTCTATTGGAGAATCAATAAGAATAACAGCAATATTTTGAGCAAATAAAGAGGGAAAGGATAGGGAAGAAACATTCAAAGAAATGAGTATTTACTTCACATATTGATCAGCAAACACATTTGTGAAGCTATTTAATGTTTCCAGTTATGGTTATGTTTCCAGACTGTACCCAACTGTACTTTTTAAGCAAGCCAAGGTTAAAGAACAATTTTGCAACTAGAAGGACAAAAGGTGAGCTATTTCTGTAACCTTTCAGAAAAGAAAACAGTCAGAGGGCTTGAGCCCTTAAGGAAAGGCAGTCAAAGCATTTGACATCTTTGTTTATCCTACAAGATGATCTTTAACATTTTCTGTCTTTACTGCCAAAACCTACCCAAGATAAGTGATGTAAAGAATTGACAGAAATACTGTTTCCCCCCACCTGTTATTATTTAAAATCACAGCTCTATACATAGGTTTACAGTATTTGGTTGGGGAAAAATTTTCCCTTAAGATGAATGCACTAAAGTTGGCACACATCAATGTTACTTTGTATTTCTCCATACTCTTAATCTGAAGCTCAAAATTGTTAACAGCACAAAAATGAACTGAAGAGGGCAGTCCAGTCACAATCTTCATAGCTTCTCATGTCACCAGTTCAGCAGTTCAGAATGCCAATGGAGAAAAAGAAGGGGGAATGTTATTCCTCTCTTTGCTTTTTACAGTTGAAATAAAAATGTGGTGGGTCAGATAATAAAATGAGAAAAAAGTTTGTATATATGACTAGCCCAGTGATCATTTCAGAGCATATATGGGCAACTGGCTTCTAGTCCTTGCTCCAGTGGACAGCTTCATATTTCATTACCAAATATCTAAGTGGCTATGATGTGCTGCTGTTACTGAGGACTTACAGAGCTCTGTCCCAAAAAAAAAAAAAGAAAAAAAAAAAAATAATCTAAATCTTTATCTTAATA
>VZRX01021763.1:86816-103439 GCA_013398075.1 Notiomystis cincta
AAGCCTGTCCCCAAAAAAAAAAAAGAAAAAAAAAAAGTATCTAAATCTATGTCTTCTGTAACCAATCCGAATGCTTTCAAGAGCAGAGCATTGCAGACTGACAGCTACCACCCTCAGACTGGTTTTCAGGAAGGTGGGAGGCTTAGGCACTATCCCTGAGGCAATTGTCTTGTGTTGAGTCACCTGTATGCATTAACGAGATGGATCCCAAAGGGGTGCTGGCTTTCCTCCAGTTCCGCACAGCCCACACAGAAGGGATCCTGCACATGCCTGCCAACAAACCTGTGGAGACAGTGAGGAAGATTCACTTGTTTTAGTTGAATACCTACTAAGGCAGGCAGGAATACAAATCCTCCTAGTGAACCCATACTTCCCTTCACTTCCAGAAATATATACTTAGAACACGTATCTAGTGCTTGTTTCATGAACTTGAGAGAAAGAGATTTCACTGACATGATGTTAAGTATCTCTGATGGATTTGCTCCAAGGTAGCTTTATTTAAGAATAATTCACTAGAATAGGCCACTCACTCATGTCTTATATCTTCCTGATGTACTTTATTCAAGTAGAGGCTTGGCTGTGTAAGCTATTTTAATTAACACTTTAAGATAAGCCTTCACCATCTGCTCTCCTTTATAATTACCAATGTAAAGGGAATCTCATTCTCAGTAGTATCATTAAAATACAAGATAATAAAGAAAATACATAAATGCATGCCATTTTATTCATTCCAAGGGCACTCATTTGCTGTGTTCCTTTTTACTGGTTTTGTCTCATCTAGGACTCAAAGGACAGAGCAGCACTAAATGGTGCCCAAATATTTCCTTGACTGAGCCCTTGGGACTGCCTTTGAAATAATGGATGACTCACATGAGCTTCTGAATCACAGAAGAGAAAATTGTATTGTACCAATATCATTCTAGACCAATGAAACTTTGCTTTAAAGAAATTTCATGGAATTTTTCTATATTAAATTCCCCAGCTTTATCTGTTATGAGGAGAAAGGGTATTCATCAAGAACATAAAAGTAAAAACAGGAATCATACTAGCAAGAGATGCAAAAAATTAATGAGAGGAATAAATAAGTTTCTTGAAGTATTGTACTACCTAAAATTATAATTTCCATTCTCTGAGTACTTGGAACCCCCTTTGGTTATGGTTTCATGTGTCCTGCAGTGACCTCCCAAGGTGCAGAGCACTCTAAGCACCCTTTCCATCAGCATGGCCAGCAGGGAGAATGCTCAGAAGCGTCCCACTGCCTGCTGCAGCACCAGCCAGCCATAAACACTTGTTATCAGCTGTACACCAAGGACAAAGCTGAGACAACAGCCAAGCCAACAAACCAATAGAACTGAGGGGAAAGGGCCCTCTCAGCAGCACTGACCAGGAGGATTTTGTGTCATAAACGAGGAAACTCTTAGCATTTAGTTCCCAGTATATTCAGGAGAAGTTTATCTTTTGAACTGTCTTTACTGGAAAAGAGCAGGGCATGAAAGAAGTGATCCTACCATCATTTCCTTCTGCTGGGAGATGGAGGGAGACCAAACACAGGACTCTGTGTGCAAGTCAGTCTCTTGGCTCCCCACAGGCCCTCTGGAAGACCCTTCCCCTGACTCCTACACCCAAAGAGACCATCTATACAGTTTTTCTATTGTTCAAGTACAGAGAAAGACAAGGTTCCTTCCCAGAAAGGGCATCAGTGATATTTTGAATGAAAATAGTTATACTTGCTATTAAATTACTAGTACTATTTTTAGATGTAAACAAAGAAGATGTCATTCTATAAATTATACAACAGCTGTCAAATAGAAACACTAGGACACACAGAGAGTTTTACTTGCCCAGAACTGGAGTGTAGTTTGTTCCCAACTGCAGATTTTTTCCAAAAGAAAAACAGTATTTTTGAAATTAATTCAGATACAAAAATATTCAAATAATATACTAATCTTAGATTTATAGCTCATAATTCTGGCAATTTCTTCATTACTTCAGCATTTCATTTTTAGCTTGCCTTTTTTTGGCAGTTCATGATAGTTAGATAATTAGATAGGTTCTTAATTCATAAATGTCTCTAATATTTGGACTTATAGAAAGATTTCAGCTTCTTTCCATATTTTGGTCAGAGTTGATCATTCCTGATATAAGCACATTTCATTAATCAAACTAAAATGAGACCTATCAAATGTCAGTAATAACTTAGATATGATCTGTTATCTCTTTAGTCACAGCAAGTCATTTCTAGTCTGTTACTCAATATTTATTTGTATTTTTTCATTTCAGTGTGCTAAGGCGAGTAACAAAATATGTGAAGTCATTCTAAATTTCCTTGCAACACTGAAAGATAAGAGCTGAATACCACTTCTGATTTCCTTTTAACTTCACGATCTCCTTCATATAAAACATGCTGAAGTTACATGAAACTTAACTTTGAATCTCTTCTGCTCACAGAAGGGCTTGGAACAAGATGATTTTCAGAGGTGCCCTCCAAATGTCTGGATTCACCGTTTGTATGGGTGGAATCATTCCAATGTGATGCTCAAGGTTATGCTGATAAAATGCATCAACACCAGCAGGAACAGACAGGCCTCAGATCTTGCTCCTGCCCACACAGCTGTCTTGATGGAAACTAGTTCCCATCCAGGAGTGGTATCTTAATATAGCTTAAAATGATCTAAAAAGAGCTCAGAACCACCACCTTGCTCTCAGTGGTATAAAGTCTCTTTCTTTTTGCTCTCCTGCTCCACCAGATGGTTACACTAATTCAGAAATTCATAAAATGATAAGTGTTGGAAGGGATGTCTGGAGGTCTTTTATTCCCCCCCACTGCCAGCCTCCCTGAGTTAGGTCAGCTTAGATCATCCAGGATCTTCTCCAGCTATGTTTTGAATATTTTTAAAGATGGAAACTCCACATCACCTTCGAGCAACCTGTTGCGTTTGTGTATCTGTGTTTGACAGATGCAGCTGAGGCACTTTTCACAGAAGGTGATCCTTTGGTACAAGTCTAGTTTGTTGTAAAACACTTATACAGTGCTAGACATGAATGCCAGTTTCATAAATGTGAGGCCCAATCTTTCAGACTTTGTTGTACATATCATGCTTATTCCTTCAAGCCAGGGCAGGAACAGCACTATCTAAATAACAGCAACAGAAAGTACATGTTTACTCAACATCTCTGCACAGCCATTGCCTTAGCTCCTGTCCATGAACCTAAACAATGCTGATATATCAGAGAATATTCTTAATCAAGGCCCCAGGACTGCATGGAGAAGGTAAAGTACAGATTTTCATTTTTTGGAGTCGGTGAAACCGTGTTATTGAAAGGATTGTGCTTGAACATGATGAAAGTAAAACAGGATCTGAAGAATTTCTAAAAACTTTTCTCATTGTGAGTCAGCACAGAGAATTTGCTGGCACCTTTTTATTCTCCAGCTTTTATACTAGCTCTTACAGGGTGCCATTTTAGAAGCATTTGGACATTTTTCAGTGTGGGGTTTCTTCCCTGCAGTTTTTTTGGTAAAACTTCTTGTTTGCCTGAGAGTACACAAACCTTTTGAAGATAATACAGGGATGCTGTGTACTCAGATCTTAAATGCTACTAAATGGTGCATTGTGTACTTTGAAGTTTACAAAATGGCTCTAGAAGTTGGGATTTAAATGCCCACCCTAGAAATATAAGCTATCACAGCTGCATCCTTGTGGTTCCTGTGCGTTGCATGAGAATGATCTGACACTTCACAAAACAGCCTCAAATCCATTTTGTTTACCAAGAAACTAATGTCAATAATGGAATGAACAACCTGTCTTTCTCCACCAACAGCAGAAGGTGCCTGAGTGGTTGCAGAACAGTGATGCATTTTGTCTTTTTTTCCCAGAGGGTTTGCTGGAAGTGCCAGCACTGCTCTGAACACGTCTTCTGTAGCTGCAGATGGAGCATCCATTTAGTGCCTCTGAAACAAGCAAGGCTGAAGGCCTGAAACTTCCTGCCCTAAGTTTGCCCAGTAGGGGGACTTTTGGATTCAGATCTCTGCTAAAGCAAATACACAATTATCTTGGAGATCCGGGGCTATTCTTACTCCTTGTCCTCTTGGCTCCACAAGTTTGGCATGACCATCTGGTATGCATCTATGGAATTCACCTTCCCCCTGCAGCTGTAAGGCTTGGCTACTTTTGTGGGCAAAGTGAACCCTCTGCACCCCTCATGAGTGCAGCCACAGGTTCATGACAGAAGGATGGACACTGACACCACTGTCCAAGGAAAAACTGGGCACAGCTTGGGATTTCACTGCTGTTCTTTCCAGTTTCAGCAGCCCAACTCAGCCAAGAGATATTTTAGCAGATGCAGAACTTCAATTGTAGGACATATAGAACCTCAAAACTTCTCTGGGAGATGTCTAGTAAATTTCAAGTGTTTTCAAGTTCAGCTAGAAACTGAGCAGATGTTTTCTCCTGTAATTTTGAGCCTTGACACCTTGAGATTTATCTATATATTGTATCTGGCACTGAGGGCCTTTCCTGTGTATTCTCCATATTACAATTACCACTGAAGCTGGTGATAGCTGCCCTTTTTATATCACCAAATTCAATTCCTGCTAGCAGCCTTTTAATTAACTCTGATGTTCAGTAGACCAGTCGTCAGAGAAAGGCAAAAGGGGATAATAAAATTTCATTTTGCCCATGCTTACTCCTACTGAAAATTATGACTCAGTGGAAGAAGAGGAGGCCGATATATAGCACTGAATGATTCATTAAATTTTTTCAGAACTCTGACAGCCCTTATCATTAAAGTTTTTATAAATGTGTTTCCTGGAGAGAATCCCATGGTCCAGATCTTTCAGTGCAGGCAGCCTCAGTTTCACCCAAAACAAAGGTGGGCAACAACAGTTTCAAACAAGCCCTATAAGCCTTTCAAATTTCTAGTTTCCTTTGAGATAATCTCGAGAAATTTTGGATTTATGTCCATTTTCCCCAGGCTTTTAGGAGTGACAAGTGAAGACTGCATGTGTTTTGTAGATGCAACCCAAAACCAGTTCCTGAGGAATTTGGTAGTTGGGTGCTAGTCAAAAATATGAAAACTTCCTGACAACTAGGAGAAGGTAGTAAATTTTTTATCAGACTAACTTGCACAGACAGAGGAAATAGGAAAATGTTAATGCACAGAAACTTTATGTATTGAGCAGAAGGCACAGATTTTAAAGCTGAAGAGAAAGTTAAGTTCTTGCTCTTGTGCAAACCAAAAATAAGCATATCCTTAAAATACCTTATAAACCTGATAATTTTGCTATGACTTTAATTTTTCTGCCTGAATCTTTTAACCAAATGAAGAGTAGACCTCTCTCAGACGATTTCATGTTGTACCAGTTAAAATCTGCAGCAGCTGAAACAAAGGAATGATTTAGAATCTTCATGTAAAAGGGAAAAATTTAAGCAGAAAATGACTAATCTTGCATCACAAAAAGTGTAGTTGAGGTACAATCTGAATACTGATACAATCTGAATACTGACAAGCATCGTCTTGTTCCAGGTGCCATCTGCAATTTCTTTGCAGATAAAAAGCTGTGGGTGAAAACCTTCTTACAAGCACCTGCTGCCAGGGAGCTCACCCAGCAAAAGCTGCCCCTGCTCTGAGTCAACTTTTTTTCAACATCCACACTATTCAACAAAGTCATGGTGAAAAAAGGAGTCGCTAAGGAGGGGTCCCAGCAGAACAATCCTCCCACTCTGGTCCATCACAGCTGAGCATTGCCTGATCCCTGATCACCAATTCAACACAACCTTCCTGCTGCCCAGGTGTGTCTGTGGAGGAAACAGACATGTGGATAGCATGATGTAGCTGTACTGAGAAACCACCTGATGGCTGGATGATAGGAGAAAGAGCCGCATCTCTGGCGTTTTAAATCAGATTTGGGGTTATAAATCAGCCCAGCTCTCTGGAATAGCCTGTAGCTGTGAGTGGTATTGCTGTGGCTCCTGTCTGCAGGTCTCTGGCCTTTCCTCAGAGCTGTGCAAGCCTCCACTCCACTGCCCAGGCAGCACCTCCCCTTGCCTTCCCCAGGCTGTCTCTCTCATGCTGCTGTGGCCACGGCTTTGTCTCTGCAAACACCAGTACCTGTGTCATGGTGGGTTCCCATGGAAAATGGTTTCCACCAGTGCAAGAATCACCCCTTCTTTCCCACTCTTCTCACTCCTTGACTACAGTTTCAGTGTGCAAAATAGGAAAAATACTACCTGGGGTGATGAATGGAACAGATCACTCTTTTTCCCGTGTTTTCCATTCCATGTGCCTTTCTTGGCACAACTTGTTGAAGTTCCTCTTCTCCTGACCAGGCTGCTGCCCTGTCCCACCCTCGATTTCTATTTCAAGGGGCTGGGGTGGGCCTTGACTCTGTGAAGGCAATGTGTTTATAATCTTTTAAATACTTTTCTTTGAATAAAGACCAGTCACAGCCCTCCTGTCCTGCCATTATTTCTGACTTGTTCAGGATGATCTGAAAAAAGTATCTGAGCAGAATTTTTGCAATGTGAGTAGCTGGCTCAGGAGCAATCACTTCCTGGCATAAACCCCAATGATACTGTAAAATTAATTCTAGGGAGGAAAAAAAAGCTTGTTGCAAATAATTTGATAAAATACATAATTTCTCTCAGGAAAACTATGCTGTACAGACATGCTTTCATTCATCTAACTGTTAAAAAAGTGACTTTTTTAAAAAATGAGAAACTAATTATGAATGGCTTAGGCTCTCACAGAAAAAGAAGAAATACATGTACGGAAAATGCAGAGTTTGACTATGCTTTTCTGTAGTGTTTCTATTGAAATAAAGTATGTTGTTTAGCATATGACTAACTCTCTAATTCTTTTGGTAGGAAAAAAACATGTAAAAATTATATACCTTATTACTATACAATGTGTCTGTGATCATGACTTCCAAAGTTGGAATAAAAATGAAAAGAGACCTTTCTTAATCATCACTTGGTGTTAATACAAAAGCACCATAAGGAGCAGATGAAACAAACCATTTAAGTTAATACACACTTGTCAAGCAAGAAGCAGCACCGATGGCATGACTCCAGTCTCTCAGAGGAAGGAATTTTTTTGTTCAGTGAAAGCTGATATCTCAGTGAGCCTCCCAGCACAAAAATAGGAAATGAAGCTAAGAAATGCAAAGCTCTTCCATTCCTCTCATCTTTTCTCTTTTCTCCCTGCACCAATAAATTGCTTTAAAATCTTTTATTTTATGGGAGTATAGAAAGAAGAAAACAAACCATAGCTTGTCATCAGAGCTTGACAAAACTAGAAATAAGTTTTCTTTTGTTGTCAACACACAATGACAGTTTTCACAGTACTATTACAGGTATCAGCTCCCTATAAATATTTCTGTCCTATTATAGCTAAGCAATACTTAGGGGACAGAAAGCAGTTCAGTGAAAACCTATCCCTTGGTAAAGGAACAAACAGTCAGTGGACTGCCAGCAAAGTCACGTAGCAGATTCTGGATGACATGCATGCCAGAGTTCATTTGTATCTCTCAAATTTAAAGGACAATGCTGTCTTGTGTGCCAATCTGTATTTCATTACCTCATTAGGTAAAAATCAAACAAGGGCCCAATGCCCAATCCTCTCTCAGCAGACTAGTCTAGTTGATAACTCCCTACTTCATACTTTCACCAATTCACAAATCCATTAGCTGACAAAGGCAACAACTCACAAGTTCACTCTCTCAGCCAGTGTTCCTGTTGCTCTCACTTTAGCTTAGTTGTACTGCTACTGCCATACATCAGGCTTTAGGCCAAAACCTGGCAGGAGCCAAGTGATCACCCACACTCCACCATTGAGTATAAGAAAAAAGTCTGGTAAGTCCCACACTGCAGTGGGTGAGGTACTGCTACTCTTCCTGCCTCACTGTGGGTGAGGCTAGGGGAAAGCTCTGAGCACTTCCATGGGAAAGTCTACCATCACAGTTTATTATTAGATAACATGCTTTCAGCATGATGTTGGCACTAAATCTGGATGCATAAAACAAATAAAATACAGAAAAACAACACAATGATCCAGAGTTTCAACCTAAGATGCAATTTGCCAGTTGCAGATGGTGTATAATCCATAAAAATCTCACACCAATGATGTTTAGCAGTTTGTTCAATTCCTGGTACAGTCTTGACAGTCTGGTCAATATCATGCCTGACAGAAACAGTAATTTGCTTTTGATAAGCAGTTGTTTTCTTATACTTGTTGATTAAAACTTTCAGTTCTTCAGTTTGAGAATGTCCCATGTCCCATAATATTCCTAAGGGTCCCGTCCAAGTTGTAAGATAGTATTCTAGCTGCAAAAATATGAATTAGATTTTTAGTTTCTATAAAGTCATCCTTTCATTACAGAAAACATCACAAAGCAAACTAAATGCATATAAACCCCAATTTTTTACCCAAGTACAACCATGCAGTGATCACACTCAGCCTAAATAGCAATTACCTGAGGCTGTATTATTTGTGCAAGGGCCCTGTAGTTCTAAATGTTCAGGGCAGAGCTGCTAGTGCTTTGCCCATTTTATATCCACGAGTATGGAACAGGTTACCTTTGTTATCCCTGGTTTTGGGCCCTTGAACTGTCAGCCACATTCTGTTGGCTACAATAACAGGGAATGGGGTGTGTAAATGGGTTCATTTTCACTTTCTCTGCTTGTGGTGTGGTGCTAAACAGATCTACCCAAGAGACTACTTTTGCTTGCTACTCCTAAGCTTTGATAAATGGAGGTTATGATGCTGGCATCAATCCAAATAACCGGGTCCCTAAGATCACAAGATTCCCATTATGGATCCAATGGGCTTGCAGTCCATATTTATTTATAATAAAGGTTTGCATGACAACACAAACAATGGCACTGCTGAAATTTGAAACATATTTGTGAACACCAGCATACATTTCCTTGAAAATCTTCTGGAGTTTTCTCCAAGGGTTTAGGCTAATTATCAAGGTGTCAGCAGTTGCATCCTTGCCATTTATTATATCCAGGGTCTGTTCACTTACAGCTTGTCTGCTTAACAGTCCTTGACTGGACACTAAATTATTAAGGATTTCTGAACTGGTAGAGCCCAATGCTCCTGTGCCCAATCCAACTGTTCCTAATCCTCCAGAAAGATTCCTAACTTTGCAGATGTTCTGGTGGGACAGCACCATTGTTCACGGGTAAGTACTATCCATTATGAGCAATGGGATTATACTTGTGCTAATGTTGACCCATCAAACCTGAATGGAACATCCAAAAACTGCAAATCTTTTTGGAAATCCTTGAGTAACTATTACTGCTGTAATAGTGGGAATGGGAATCAGGGAAATTTCAAATTTCATACTTCCCCCTGTGGCACACAACCTTGATGGCTAGTTGGCTCACAGACCTACAACGAATTCTAATGGTTCTGTTTCCCAGCAGACATCATCATCACTTCCTGTGTTATCTGTTATTTCACATGCATACAATTGTGCAAGAGGAACAACTTACACAGAAGAGCAGGAGCTTCAGTAGTGTTGTGATTGTTTTGGGGGATCTTTTATAATATATTAATTTCTCCGCCCAAGTCCAGGTTGCCAGATTCTGTCAGATCTTTAAATAAATGTAAAGTATGGGCAGTCAGGTGGATATCTGATTCTTGCTACCTCACTAGTGGGTTTTGGATATACTGGGCCTCTTAGTCTATGTCATGGAAAAGGTGTGCTTGATTATACCATCACCCATAGATGTGCTTGATTATTGCATTGTGCATCAACATTTCTCTAATGGTATTTGAGAATTCCCAATTGAAGGGTCAGACTTGTTTGATATATGAAGGATAGTGACTTTCTAGATGTTGTGTCTACGCTTTTGACAAAAAACTTTTTCCTCCTAAGAAATGCTAATACTGGTACTTAAGGAGAACAATAGAAATGGCTGAGCCTGGCAGGCATGTGCGTGCGGCCCCTCCCTGTCTGGGGGTTTCTCGGGGAGGGGCAGAGATACTGCGAGGGGTGGAGCTGGGAGAAGCTGGGACATGGGCAGCTGCAGTCCCACTCTCTGGGTCGGGGCTTCCGGAGCCCCGCCCTTGCCCTGCTGCTGCTCTGGTTTTTCGGAGGAGGACGCGTGGAGCTGCGGCCAGAGGAAGGGAGCTCACAGTTGCCACTGCGGTCCAGCCCAGCCTGTTTNTTTACATTTCTCATCCCAAGGGAGGCTCCTGCCTCTCTTGGTAGACACCTGTCCAAATGGCGACATGTTATCAACATTCTCTCCAGTGATAATACCCCACCACAGGGAGTGTTAACATAATTCCAAGGAATAGGTACTGTACCTGCTAGATGGACACTTTCCACAGCAAACAAGAAAAATAGTATCTTTCACTCATATGTCCAGGACCTCAGTAGCCCCTTGGGAATGGGAAAGACCTATAACTTGGACTATATGTACTGTGTAATGATAAATTTCACTTCCATTTCCTATGTTCCTTTCCCTCAAACCCACTGCAAAGTAACCCAGAGTTTTCAGAGGAACAGTGGTGAATTCTTGACTGATGTCCTGGATGCCACACTGATGTGTTCAAAGCATCCTGCTTCTGTTGGTTCAGCACAGGAGATTGTTCAAAGCTTTTACACAGTGAGTACCAGTTGCTGTCTGTCAGGATTTTAAGAATTGCATGGCCTCTGATAAATTTATTTCCCAAATAGTGACACCATTTTTTAAAACAACCTCCTTCATCTTTCTCCTACATCACTACTCTGAAACCAACAGAGTTAGTGCAAAGTACACTTAACTCCATGCTCAAGACAACATTTCTGTATGAATTTATTTTAAAAGTTACCTGACTGTACCTGTTGGGGCATTGGCTGTGTAGCAAAACCTGGTGGCAAAACACTGTACAGTGGTCTTACATGCTACACTTAAAGGTACTGGTTTACCAGCAAGCAAAGGCTTAAGAAAAGGTATTGGCAAGGCAATTTTATGTTCCTTCCCCGTGTCAAGGGTCCAGTCCCTGCCAGTCCTTTGTAAGCTGGTAACAGCTTCTTCTTAAAAGTGGCATGACAGTGTTTATCACTGCCACCTGCGCACATACACTGCCCAACAGTGACCTCCTGTGGCAATGGGAATGTTTCCACTTCTTTCGACAAAACAGCAATGGTCAGACTGATTAAAATGTGAACAAAAGGAGTGAATGTATATAGGAATGTATATAGGAATATATACAAAAGGAGTAAATGTATAACGAATCCCTGCCAAGTGGAAACAAATTGCTCCTTATCTACTTCTGGTACACGTAATAGAATCATAGAACCAGAGAATGCCAATCCAAACTTTCTTGTCAAAGCACTGTCTAGACAAGATAGCCCAGGCACCTTGCCCAGCTGGATATTAAATTTATCCAGTGCTGGGGAATCCACTGCTTCCCGGGGGAGATCATTCCAATGTCCTGATTGTTCTCGCTGGGAAAAATGCTCCTCTTGTGGTGAAACAGAATTCCCCCAGGAGTAACTTTTACCCATTACCTCTCATCCTTTCCATGGTATTCTTGTAAATATATCGTCTCCATCTTCTTTGTGGCCACCCTTCAAATACTGGAACATGGTAATAAAGTCTCCCAGAAGCCTCTTTTTCTAAAGGCATAACAAACCTTCTTCCCACTGAACAACCCCAGCCTTTCTTCATATGTCAGGCTTTCCAGTCATTGGGTCATCTTAGAGGCCCTTCTCTGGACCCTCTCCAGCCCATCCACATCAGTTTTTCTTACAGGGGACCAAAACTGAACAGTACCCCAGCTGTGGCCTGATGAGTGCTGTATAGAATGGGATAATGACTCCTCTGCCTCTGCTGGTGACATCATTTTTGGTGTAACTCAGCATCCTGTCAACTTTCTCTGCACTGTTCACCCATATTGAGCTGCATGTCCACCAGGACCCCCAGGTCCCTTTCCACATAGCTGCTCTCCATCCAGGTAGATTACAGCCTGTGCTGGATCATGTTTTCCCAGGTGCAAGACCTTACATTTGTCCTTGTTGAACTTTGTAAAGTTCTTGCTAGCCCATTCTTCCAGCCCATCCAGGTGTTCCTGCAAGGCATCTCTCCTTTCCAAAGGGTCCACTCCCCCACTCAGTTTGGTGTCATTGACAAACTTCAACTGAGTAAAGAAATGCTGCTGGAGAGGAGAAGCACAAGCCCTGCTGTCTGTAGAACTCAAAGGGCACTAGGCTAACCCTTCCCTTGAGAGGGAGAGGAGAACAGCAACAGCACAGGTACCAATGGGGTGGTGACAGGAGCAATGGGTGTTCATTATGTCCCTTCCAAAGAATTCCTCTCCACCCCCACAGATGAGAATTCTGGCCACAGCTTTTGTTGCAGCTCTTTATCCTCCTCTGGAGCCAGAGCCCTTTGTCCCTAACAAAATGGTGCCAAACACTGCCTTTCCAGGTGACCTGTGGTGCACTTGGTGACAACTCTACAACTTGTGACCAGGACCAACCTGATCCAAACTAGGGATATGAGGTTCAAGACCTGCAGTTCCTACTGCTGCCCTTGTCTTGACTCTGCTGCTGAACTGCATGGATACCGAAGGCTTCAAGGCGCTTTTCCTCCTTGCTGCCCTGCAGGAAAACAAAGGCTCTGAAGACAGTGACCCTGGTGCTGTTTGTTCTTTTAAACAAGTCTCTCTGCAGCTCACACTTGAGGGTGGTGCTTTAGGATATCCCCAGGGCTCTGTTCTGCCTTGATCCACTGTTTCTGCTGTGACAAGAGGAGCCCAGCCAAGAGCAAAAAGCTGCTGACAGGGGTGTACCAGTGTCCCCTGCCTGAGAGGAAGTGAGGGCTTAACTTCCCCAGGAGGGCTAAGCCAGTTCTCTGAAGCTGAGGGAGAGGCAGTAGCCAACATCACCAACCCAGGAGGTTGAGGAGCTTCTGGAGGACCAGGAGCATGTTCTAGATAAGAGGATGTCCATATGTTTCAGGCCCTGTAGTGACCACGGAAAGAGGAGCAGGCACCAGGGTATGACCCCCTCTTAGACTGAGTTCCAAGCACAGGGTGAGCTTTGGCATGTGTCTGAGTGGTGTTTCTCATGTGTGTTTCTTGCTGGAGAATGCCTCCAGAGGAGGCAGCCGTGTGCCAGGCCTTCATCTTCTTCTGTGTTTGTCCCCTTCAACAGCAGGGAATGTCGGGGTTTCTCCAGGTCAAGGCTGGTTCTGCTGGCATAATGCCAGAGTACACAGTGCATCTTACTCACAGCCCGTGGTCAGGGCTGTGAAGAGCCACCCTCTGGTCACCCAGTGGCCACCATGGCCATTCGGGCAAAGCTCAGCTGCACCCAACAGCAGTGTCCCCACAGTCTGTGGCATGCACACATCTGACAGAGAGTGGTACTGAGGCAGAACTGGGTGAAGGTTTCAGCAAAGCACTGTCTTGGTGTGAAGACCTGAGTTTTTTGGTTGATCAGCATTACAGTCCTGCTGCCCCAACCTTCTGCATGGGGCTGTTTCAGAAATTTGGCTGTGGGCAGAGCTGCTTTGAGCCCAGATGGACAGGGATGGGTTTTTAGAGAGTGCCCCAAAGGATTGAGCAGCTCTGGGCTGGTGCAAGGAGAGGGAGTGGGGCAGAGCATTCAGTAGGATCAGTGTTCAGGAAGGAGAACAAGCAAGAAAGCAGAGGAAAGCGCTATCATTGATAAGAAATGCTTGGCAACAGCAGCAGCTTTCCCTCGCTCTTTGTGCCGTGCAACCTTCCCTGTCTGTGCCCGAGTTACAGGCACAGCAGGAACTGTGAGATCATACTGGGCAGACGTGCACTGGATCAGAATGCTGTGCACCTGTTGGGTGCCTCTGGGCTCACAGCAGCCTCGAGACTGCTTTTAAAAGAAAGAGCTACACACCTCTGGTTTCCATGCCTGTTTGCTACAGGAACTGCCTTCCCATGACTGCGGAAAACAAGAGAGGCACCAAATGAAGCTCTGACCTTGAGACTTTTTAAGTCACTGTCACGCTTGCTACTGAACTTTGTTAACTCACTCTGGTATCAGTAAAATCCATTGTCCCTTCTTTTGAGAGTGAAGTGCACGACTCCATCCACGACAGCAGCACAAAGGCCCTTCCCAAGCTAGGAGCACGCTGAGGTCCCAGGCTGTACTGGAGTTGTGAGGAAAGGCACACTGCAGAAGTCTTGACACAGGTTTCTCTCCTCTCTCAGCATGTACTCTCCTCTGGTTCCCATCACAGCCAGCCAAAAAGCTGGTGCTGCTGGAACAGGCCCTATTTATGGCCACACTTCCTTTTCCTGTTGTCTCACACTTCTTGATAGAGGAAGAGAGTGCCATTGCAGGAATTAGAGTTGCCTTAGTCGTACCTTCCTCTCCATCCATGTCTTGGGTCCTCCTCAAGGGAGTACTGTAAAGAAAGGACTGTCTCAGCAGTCTGTATTTACATGTGCTGCTGCTGATCAGTCTCAGTGGCACTGCTCTGTCAGCAGTCACACACCACAGAGGAAAAGGCCACTCATTTCCCCTTCTCATTTCAGAAGGAGCCCTCTGGGTTTTTGAACTACCTCAGGCTGCAGGTGCTGGGCCACTGTGGGACCTGAGCCACAGTTCCTGCCTGTATTGAGTCAGGTCCCGCAGGGATCCTGGCGAAGAAGAGGGGAAGGTATTGGATCAGTTTTATCTGGCAATAAATCCCATTTATCTTCCCCAGACTGAGTGCAAGGCCATTGTGCCGGGGATGCAAATGGGCAGGGGAGCACGGCTGGGGCGGGTGGGAGGTGGCTCTGCTGGCAGCTGGCAGCACTTGGCACATATGGAAGGCAGGATGGCAGATGGAGCAGCACAGAAACAGCTCGGTGTGATGGTCAGGGAACACAAATAGTCCAATGGAATAGATGAGACTGCTCTTGGCACTGGGGAAGCACCAGGAAAGGAAGCCCTATCATTAGAGAGTGGATGGGGGCGGGAGGGGGTTGGAAGCCCAGAGAGTTTTTGTCTGGAGAGACACAAAAAGCTGAATTGCAACAACTAAAGTCAAGGAAAGCTTCAGCTCTGTCAGTCAGAACCAAGCTCAAGGCAAGCATTGCTCAGCCAAGACAGAGGCAGTAGCTAACCTCACCTGTCCTGGGAGGATGAGGAGCTTCTGCAGGACCAGGAGGGCATCTTGGGGAGGGAATTGCTTGAGTGGTACAGTGCTTGGTTCATGGGGGCCTTGTTCTTGTTCCCATCCCAGTCCTCCAGTTCAGGGTCCTGGGTATGCTGAGAACAAGGGCTCTTACTATTAAAGACTGAAGCTGAGGAGGTATTAAGTACCTGAGCCTTTTCCTCATTCCTGTCCCTATTTTTCCCCCCCATATCCAATAAAGTGTTGGAGCAAATTAGACAAAATAAGGAGAAAACAAGATAAGTTGTGAAAATGTTGGGGAAAATCAGGGGCAATTAGGGTGAAATTAAGAAAAGTGTGGAAATCGTGAGAAAATAAAGGGGAATTTCAGGGAAATGGGGGAAAATTAGGGGGCATTAGGGCAAAATGGATGAAATTGGGAAATCTGGTGAAAGTAATAAAAATGAGGAGGAAAATATGAAAACTTTGGTAAATTGGAGAAATAAATTTCAGGGAAAATTCAAACAAAGATTTAAACAAGGGATTTAAACAAGGAAAATTAGGAGAAGTTGGTGAAATTTTTTTGAAAATTAGAGAGAATTGAGGAAAATTTGGGGAAACTGGGGGAAAATGAGATACCTAGTGGGATCAGGGAAAATGTATGGAAATTTAGGGAAGTGTAGGGGAAATAAAGGAAAACTTGGGGGAACTGGGGCAAATTGAGGGATATTAGGGAAAATTCAGGGAGAATAAGAGTAAATTTAGGTGTAAAACATCAGAATAAGGAAAACTAGGGAAAATTAGGGGAAATAAGGGGAAATAAGGGGAAATAAGGGGAAATAAGGGGAAATAAGGGGAAATTAGCAAAATGAGGGAATTAGGGGGAAATTGGGGAAAACAAAATTTGGCAGTAATTTGGGGAAATCAGTGGGAAAACAAGGAAATTTGGGGCAAATTGCAAGAAAAAATAAGTGCATTTGGGTAAAAACCAGGAAAATGTGGGAAAATTAGGGGACACCAAGAAAATTCAGAGAAAATTAATGAAAATACAGGGAAAGCATGGGGAAACCAAGGAAATTCGTGGCAAACTGAGGGACATTTAAGAACATCAGGGGAAAAATAAAGAAATTTGGGAAAAAAATCAGAAAACTTTGGGGAAAATCAGGAAAATGAGGTGAAATTGAGGCACTTGGTCCTCTACAGGGCATCTAATGGGATTGATGGGGCCTGGATGCCTGAGTGCCCCTGTCTATTCTTAGGTGAGCAATGGGGGTCGAGGGGGGAAGGGGAACCTGTAGGGCCAGCCCCATATATGGTTATGAGGTGAAGGTGCCCCACAGCCCCACTGGCGTCATAATCTGATCAGATGTCAGGGGTTGTGGGGGGGGATGTGCCAAAAATATCCCATTGTGGGGGGAGGGAGAGGGAACAAAGGGATGGGAGGAGGGGCACAGATGCCTGAGTTCCCTTGGAGGGGGAAGGGGGGTCACACCTGTCCTTTGTCTGGCTGTCCCCCCCCCCAACCCCGGGGGACCCAGCCATC
>VZRX01021763.1:103657-114669 GCA_013398075.1 Notiomystis cincta
GGGCTGGGAATGGCCTGTGGTAAGGGGGGGAACTATGAGAGTCCTATAGGGAAATATATAATCCTAGGGGGCTGGAAGTGGGTCCTACAGGACCATGGGGCTGGGGAGGGGTGTCTGAGAGTGGGTTCTATGGGGCCATGGGCACTTAGAGGGGTCCTATTGAAGGGAAGTAATGGCAATCCTGTGAGGCTGAAAAGAGTCCTATGCATGTCCTATAGGGCTGGAAAGATGTCCTATGGGGCTGAGGGAGTCCTATGGAGCTGGAAGTAGGTCCTATGAGGTAGGGGGGAGCTATAGGATCCCTGTGGGTGTGAGATATGGGGGTGCTATGGAGCTGGTGGAACTTTATAGGTCCATAGGGGTCACTGGACCCTATGGGGCAGTGAAGGTCCTATAGGACTACTAGAGCAGAGGGAGGGCCCTATGGATCTGGGGAGTGTTCTGTAGGGGTTCACAGGGGTCACCGTGTCCCTATAGGGCAGTAAGGTGGCCTTGAGGTCACCCGTCTGTCCATGCCCCCCCCCTCCTGGTGACGCAGCTGCAGGGGGGAGGGGGGGATATAAGGGGGGTCCCCCAGCCAGTGCCTGCAGACCCAGGGGCAGGTGGGTCAGGGGGCGCTTGGAGCACTGTGAGGGTCTGGGAGGGGGTTATGGGGGAACTGGGGGTGATTGAAAGGGACTGGGAAAGTACAGAGGAACTGGGAGGGTCTATGGGTGAACTGGGAGGGACTGGGAGGGTCTATAGGAGAACTGGGAGGATCTATGGGGGAACTGGGAGGGACTGGGATTATACTGGGAGGGTCTATAGGGGAACTGGGAGGGACTGGGAGGGACTGGGAGGATCTAGGAAGGAACTAGGAGGGTCTTTGTGGGAGACTGGGATGATACTGGGAGCACCTGTGAGGGAACTGGGTGGGACTGGGATGATGCTGGGAGGGTTTATGTGGTAACTGAGAGGGACTGGAATGATACTGGGGGAGGGGGAAGGGTACTGGATAAATCCTAGGGGGATACTGGGACTCACTGAGCAGTACTCTGTGTGTGTGTATGTGTGTCTGTGTGTGTGTGTACTGGGGAAGTACTGGCGGGGCTGGGCTGGGATGCTGGGATATAATCAGACATATCGGGATATGCTGGGACATACTGGGACATGCTGGGGCTTGCTGGGACATACTGGGGGGGGTGTTGTGTCCCGGACCAGGACCAGAACCGCCCTGAGTCTGCACTGTCATCCCCTGACTCGGAGACCACAGAGAGAGGTGGGGCTGAGTAGTGGAAGGAACTGAGTGGTGTGTGGGGAGACTGGGGGTGACTGGGAGGGTGAAATGTTATTAGGAGGGTTTGTAAGGGAACTGGGAAGGACTGGGAGGGATGCAGGAGTATTGAGGTGTACTGGGGTGGGGTAAAGGGCAGGCATTGTGAGGCACTGCAAGGAACAGGAAGCACTGGGGATGACACTGGGACTTCCAAGAAGAAACTTGGGATGGAGATAAGGACAACTGGCAGGAATTAGGAGCACTGGAAAGGAACTGGGAGCAGTGGAGAAGAATGGGAGAAGATGAGATCAACAAGGATAGACTTTGGATGGGGCTGACTGGGAGAGGAACTGGGAGTACTGGGAGGGAACTCTAGATTATAGAAGCACTGAGGAAGGACTTGAGATGGGCCAGCTGGGAGGAGTGGGAGCACTGGAGAGGAACTGGGAGCACTGGGGAGGAATGAAGGAGTCGGGTTGACCAGGAGGAAGTGGTAGATGTGAGAACAGGGAATGATGGGTTCCCCAAGGAACGAGCTGCAATAGGGTCAGCTGGGGGGAACTGGCAGCATTTGGAGGGTCTGATCCCTCTTCCTCACCCAGCCCTGTCCAGCGCCACCATGCCTGATGTGGAGATGGCCGAATTTGGGGAGGCCGCCCCCTATCTCCGCAAGTCGGAGAAGGAACGGTTGGCTGCCCAGACCCGCCCCTTCGACTTGAAGAAGGACATCTTCGTCCCTGATGAGAAGGAGGAATTTGTCAAGGCCACTATTATCAGCCGTGAGGGCTCCAAGATCACTGCTGAGACCGAATATGGCAAGGTGGGGGGACCCCAGCCACACCTGGGACACCAGAACCTCAAAATAGCAACTCCATTCCACTTGGGACACAAAGAACCCAACCATCTTCTCTAGAACCCAAGAAACATCTAGACCCCAACATGCCTTCTCCAGCACCCACTGGATGCTCAGATTCCCCAGTATCTTCTCTAGAACCCAGGAAATATCTAGACCCTGATCCACCTTTCCCAGAACCCGTTGGACAGCTAGACCCCATCCAACCTCCTCTATCACCCCAGAGACACCCAGACCCCAAATCTTCTCTATCACTTGAGGGATACCTAGACCTCCTCTGGCTCGCAAGGGAACACCCAGATGCCCAGCTCCCAGCCCTATGGGAAGGAACAACTGGGGCCACTCCTTGCCTCTGTTCCTGTTCCATGGGGTTCCTCCTTACCTTGAGCAGACAGTGACGGTCAAGGAAGACCAGATCATGCAGCAGAACCCCCCCAAGTTCGACAAGATTGAGGACATGGCCATGCTGACTTTCCTCCATGAGCCCGCCGTCCTCTACAACCTCAAGGAGCGCTACGCCTCTTGGATGATCTATGTGAGTTGGGAGCCCATGAGGTTCTTCAGGCCCCATCCAGAACTCAGATGCCCCTTCTGTAGACCCCTTGGGCCACATAGATGCTAGATGTCCCTTCTCCAGATCTCATGGTCCACCCATAACTGGGATGATCCTTCTTCTGGGTAGATCCTGAGCCACCTAGATCCAAGATATCCCAGAACCTTTGGACCACCCAAACCCAGGATGTCCCTTCTCCAGATTGCATGGGCCACAAAAAGCTGGGATATCTTCTCTCCAGACCTCCCACACCCAAGATCCCTTCTTCAGACCACAGGGGTCACCTAAATCCAAGATATCACCTAGACACAGAGGTCACTTGTGCAGACGTCTTGGACCATCTGGTGGGATGGCATCTCCTGACTCTGACCCACCTGCTCCTTTCTCCAGACCTACTCGGGGCTCTTCTGTGTGACTGTCAACCCCTACAAGTGGTTGCCCGTCTACAATGCTGAGGGGGTGGCTGCCTACCGGGGAAAGAAGCGGAGTGAAGCTCCACCCCACATCTTCTCCATCTCTGACAATGCCTACCAGAACATGCTGACAGGTAGGGACCTTCTGCAGGGACCCCATTACCATATTCCCTGATCATTTTTGGGGAGCTAGAGATGTGGGGCAGAGCCAAGGTAGGCTTCAGAACCTCATGTTTCTTCTCCTATCCCACCAGATCGGGAGAACCAATCCATCCTCATCACGTGAGTGATCTCATCTGTAAACACTGTCTCAGTCCTGCTCACTGCAAAGACCCCCTCACCTGGCACACAGCCCCTCCCCTTCCCCCTTGAAGGCATGCCCACTGGCCAACCTTTTATCACTAAATGGACTTGTCTGTGGAGGTCCATTATCCATCCCTCCCCAGTAAGTCCCCACCCCCAGCACCAGTATCCAACCATTGCTCTCCTTGGCTACCTTCAGCGGAGAATCCGGGGCAGGGAAGACAGTGAACACCAAGAGGGTCATCCAGTACTTTGCTGTCATTGCTGCCATCGGTGACCGTGGCAAGAAGGAGACAGGGGCCCCAGGCAAGGTAAGGGCAGTGGGTGTGGGATGACATCCTGGGGTGCGGCCAACATTCTGCCACCTGTCTGTCCAACCAATGACACAATCAACCACCCAAACAATTACCCAACTGAACACCCAAAATTTCAACCAATCATCCAAGCAACCAAGCAACTAAGCAACCAAGCAACCAAGCAACCAACCATCTATTCAACCTTCTATTCATCTTTCCCATCCCCATCCACCCAGCTAACCATGCCTCCATCCACCCATGGCATCAACCCACATCCCTGTCCAGCAACCCAACCACCCATGCAAACCTTCATGGACTGCTATGTTCTCCCATCCATCCATCTCAACCTCACACACTACATCCCCTGCCCCTTACTGTGAGAACCCCCCTGACACTGTCCCACTCCACCAGGGCACCCTGGAGGACCAGATCATCCAGGCCAACCCCGCCTTGGAAGCCTTTGGCAATGCCAAAACTGTCCGGAATGACAACTCATCCCGATTTGTGAGTGTTGGAGGTGGAGTCTGTGAGGAAGAGTCTGTGGGGTGGAATCCGTGGGAAAAGGTCTGTAGGTTGGGGTTTTCTGGGAGAAGGTGGCCACCTCCATCTCTTTCCACTATTCTTCCAGGGGAAGTTCATCCGGATCCATTTTGGGGCCACTGGGAAGTTGGCATCAGCTGACATTGAGACCTGTGAGTAGGTTGAGAGCTCCATGAGAGGACATCTGTTTTTCTACCATCCCTCCCTTCATCCATCTCTCCATCCACCTGTCCATCCTTCTCCTCATTCTACCATCCATCTACCCTTCCACATCCTCAGTCCTCCCTCCATTCATCCATCTGACCCTCTATCTCCTCATCCCAACTTCCACCCATCTTCTCTTCATCCCCACCCCAGACCTCCTGGAGAAGTCCCGTGTCATCTTCCAGCTGAAGGCTGAAAGAAACTATCACATCTACTACCAGATCCTCTCCAATAAGAAGCCAGAGCTGCTGGGTGAGCCATGCTCCCAACGTACCTGCAAGTACCTGACCCTGTACCTGTTTTAGGACCTGCCTGTCCCAACCCCTTTTTCTCCTTTCAGACATGATGCTGGTGACCAACAACCCCTACGACTATGCCTTCATCTCCCAAGGAGAGACCACGGTTCCATCCATTGATGATGGAGAGGAGCTCCTGGCCACAGATGTGAGATGGGAGGCCATCAGGCAGTATGTATGCGTCTCTGTGGGCTGGAGAAGATCTTGAACACATTTTTGCCCCACAGAATGCCTTTGATGTCCTGGGTTTCACCCCAGAGGAGAAGAACTCCATCTATAAACTGACAGGTGCCATTATGCACTTCGGCAACATGAAATTCAAGCAGAAACAACGGGAAGAGCAGGCAGAACCAGATGGCACAGAAGGTTGGGTCCAACCAAAGGTTGAAGTGGAAACTGGGGTGAACCCTATGTACCTTCCAGGTTCATATTTTCTCTTCTTCATTCTCAGAGGCAGACAAGTCAGCTTACCTAATGGGGCTGAACTCAGCTGATCTTCTCAAGGGGTTGTGCCACCCTCGGGTCAAGGTGGGCAATGAATATGTCACCAAAGGGCAGAATGTCCAACAGGTGAGTAGGACATCCCAAAAATGTCCTCCTTTTGGGGTGACATGGTGCCATCTCCAGCAAGGAGGACACCAAGAGACCCCTCTCACTGGTGGGACGTCCCTCTTCCAGGTGATTTATGCTGTCGGAGCCTTGGCCAAGGCTGTGTATGAGAAGATGTTCAACTGGATGGTGACCAGGATCAACAATTCACTGGAGACCAAGCAGCCACGGCAGTACTTCATTGGTGTGCTGGACATTGCTGGCTTTGAAATCTTTGATGTAAGCCCTGGTTGACTGTATTGTGTTGGCCCCATTGGGTGTTGAGTTAACTCTACTGCATGGTTAGATGACCTTGTTTTCATTTGTGTTGACCCAGCTGGGGCTCAGGTTGACCCCACTGAACATATTAGGTTTTCTGTTGACTCCATTGGCTATCTCCTCTCTACCTTCCAGTTCAACAGCTTTGAACAGCTCTGCATCAACTTCACCAATGAGAAGCTGCAACAGTTTTTCAACCATCACATGTTTGTGCTGGAGCAGGAGGAATATAAGAAGGAGGGGATTGAGTGGGAGTTCATTGACTTTGGCATGGACCTTCAGGCCTGCATCGATCTCATTGAAAAGGTAGCACCTCCCCTAGGGCTTCATGAGGCTGGGGAAGGGCCCTTTCAGTTGCAGTTTGTCAGGAACCCCAAAGTTGGCCAGTTGGGTTGTACTTGGTGTTCACTGTAGCCAACAAGGTCTTTTCTTCCCAGCCCATGGGAATCATGTCCATCCTGGAGGAGGAGTGCATGTTTCCCAAGGCCACAGACATGACCTTCAAGGCCAAGCTCTTTGATAATCACCTGGGCAAGTCGGCCAACTTTGGGAAGCCACGCAATGTCAAGGGGAAGCAAGAGGCCCACTTTGCCATTATCCACTATGCCGGCACAGTGGACTACAACATCATTGGGTGGCTGCAGAAGAACAAGGACCCTCTCAATGAGACCGTGGTGGGGCTGTACCAGAAGTCAGCCCTGAAGCTCTTGGCCAACCTCTTTGCCAACTACGCTGGGGCTGATGCACGTAAGAGGAGCCCCCTTCCTTAGCATCTGGGGTTCTTCCTATCCTGTTCCTGTCCTATCTGATCCTTTCTTCTTCCTCAACAGCTGTGGAGAAGGGGAAAGGAGCTAAGAAGAAAGGTTCCTCCTTCCAAACTGTCTCTGCCCTGCATCGGGTGAGAGTTCAAGGTTTACTGGTGAACCCCTTGGGTGTGTGGGCATGGAAAACATGCCCTAGGGCAAGGGATGACCCTTGGTGGGACAGGTTGGGGAGGTATCTTCAATCCCTTCATCATCTCCTCCTCCATCTTTCAGGAGAATCTCAACAAGTTGATGACCAACTTGAGGTCTACCCATCCTCATTTCGTCCGCTGCATCATCCCCAATGAGACCAAGTCTCCTGGTGAGCTAGTCCCTGAGGGTTGATCCAGAGGACAGTGCTGAGCCTGGGCCAAAGGTGGTGGTGGGGAGCAGTGCTGTGGGGAAGGCTTTGACTCACCAGTCTTGATGACCCACCAGGTGTGATGAACAACCCCCTGGTAATGCACCAGCTCCGCTGCAATGGGGTGCTAGAGGGCATCCGCATCTGCCGCAAGGGCTTCCCCAACCGCATCCTCTACGGGGACTTCCGCCAGCGGTAGGCACAGAGAAGAAAATGTGGGGATGGTTGGGCAACCCCACTGGGGCTGATCTCAGGGGTTTCCTGTCCTCTCTTGTCACCAGGTACCGCATCCTGAACCCTGCCGCCATCCCTGAGGGGCAGTTCATCGACAGTCGCAAGGGTGCTGAGAAGCTCCTGGGATCCATTGACATTGACCACAACCAGTACAAATTTGGGCACACCAAGGTGAGGGCATGTGGTCTCAGTTCCAGTGGTCCCACCATCCACAATGTTTTTATGGTGGGACCAGATGGACTCTATGGTCCCATCATCTACTTGTCTACTTGCCCATCTGAGCTCCCTCCATCCACACCACCACCCATCCCTCCACCATACCTCCAAATCCCAGAAGCACTTATCTTCATCCCTCCTTAAAGGTCTTCTTCAAGGCTGGGCTGCTGGGGCTGCTGGAGGAGATGAGGGATGAGCGCCTGGCCCGGATCATGACCCGCTTGCAGGCCCAAGTCCGTGGTTTCCTGTCCCGCCAGGAGTTCAAGAAGATCCTAGAGCGTAGGTCGGTGGCGAAATGGAGATGAGTGTTGCACCCATGTTGAGTGGAAGCCCCTGCTGACCCACATCTTGCCGTGGCTTCTCCAGGGACTCATTGCTGGTGATCCAGTGGAACATCAGGGCCTTCATGGGGGTGAAGAACTGGCCTTGGATGAAGCTCTACTTCAAGATCAAGCCCTTGTTGAAGAGCGCCGAGACGGAGAAAGAGATGCAGGTAGGACAGGGCCATGGGTATGGAAGGTAGATGGGTGGATGGAAAGAGGAACTGGTATGTGGGGATCAAAAGGAAGAAATGAGATTTACATGTCACTTTTGTGCCTCCCACAGAACATGAAAGAAGAGTTTGGGCGGCTGAAGGAGGCCCTAGAGAAGTCAGAAGCCCGTCGGAAGGAGCTGGAGGAGAAGATGGTCTCCATGCTGCAGGAGAAAAATGACCTTCAGCTCCAAGTGCAGGCTGTGAGTGATCTAGTGTCCTAGATGTTTCCCTGGCCCCATACTCATTTTTCATTTACCTCAAACCAACCTTACCCCTTCCAGGAGCAAGACAACCTGGCTGACGCTGAGGNGGCCCTAGAGAAGTCAGAAGCCCGTCGGAAGGAGCTGGAGGAGAAGATGGTCTCCATGCTGCAGGAGAAAAATGACCTTCAGCTCCAAGTGCAGGCTGTGAGTGATCTAGTGTCCTAGATGTTTCCCTGGCCCCATACTCATTTTTCATTTACCTCAAACCAACCTTACCCCTTCCAGGAGCAAGACAACCTGGCTGACGCTGAGGAGCGCTGTGACCAGCTGATCAAGAACAAGATCCAGTTGGAAGCCAAGGTGAAGGAGCTGACAGAGCGGATGGAGGATGAAGAGGAGATGAATGCTGAGTTGACAGCTAAGAAGAGGAAGCTGGAGGATGAATGCTCAGAGCTGAAGAAGGACATTGATGACCTGGAGTTGTCATTGGCCAAGGTGGAAAAGGAGAAACATGCCACTGAGAACAAGGTGAGGGTGGGGAGAGTTCTTGACCTCAAAATGTGGGGAATTGAGCTGACTCAAGCCAAAGTGAATAGGTCTGGTGAAGACCTAAGGCTGGTTGGGTTGGGTTGCCAAGAATCAAGACTGGGATGCCAAATTCAAGGCTGGATGAGCTGGGCCATGAAGATACAAATCTGCTTGGGTTGGGTTGTGATGATACAAAGCTGGTTGGGATTGCATTACCAAGAACCAAGGCTGGTTGTGTTTTCCTACATCTTTTGACTTTGATCCAGCTTCACCTCCTGTCTCTTGTCCTACCTCTGGTACCAAGCTGGAGGCCTGATATTTCTCCTCCTGCAGGTCAAGAACCTCACAGAGGAGATGGCTGGTCTGGATGAGATCATTGTCAAGCTAACAAAGGAGAAAAAGGCACTGCAAGAATCTCACCAGCAAGCGTTGGATGACCTGCAGGCAGAGGAAGACAAGGTCAACACCCTGACAAAAGCCAAAGTCAAGCTGGAACAGCAAGTGGATGATGTGAGTATAGACCACTCCCACAATGGGCACACAGCTGGTCCCTTGGGATGTGGAGGTCCTTCTGGAGCATGTGTTGGCAGGGGCTGATGGGTGTGTCACTTCTCCACTTGCAGCTGGAGAGTTCACTGGAGCAGGAAAAGAAAATTCGAATGGACCTGGAACGGGCCAAAAGGAAGCTGGAAGGTGATTTGAAGCTGGCTCAGGAGAATATCATGGACCTGGAGAATGACAAGCAACAACTGGATGAGAGGCTGAAAAAGTAGGGGCCTGCACACTTGCTTGTCCTTTGCCTATAACACCTCTGCTGAGCACTCGGGAGAATGACTTACTGGTGTTTCTCCCCACACCTAGGAAAGACTTTGAGCTCAATGCTCTCAACGCCAGAATCGAGGACGAGCAAGCAGTTGCAGCCCAGCTCCAGAAGAAGCTTAAAGAGCTTCAGGTAAGGTGGGCTTCAGCTTGGGGGTCAAGCAGAAGGAGGAACTGGTCTTCCCCATTATTTTCTTCATATCTTTTTGAGAAGGACCTAAACCAGTGTGCCACCCACCTGAGGTCAGAAGCCCATGGCATGTCCCTTGACCCAGAACCTCTGTCATTTATTGCCTTGAAATGACTCATGGGCTCTTGGATAGGTTGGCTTTTGAGGGGGTTGAGCTGAACCAACCAGAACTGGAGTACTGCAGGTGTGGGGAGCATCTTGGGTAGAATCATGTGAGCTGAGTAGACCATCTGGGTTGAATCNGAGATGGCTGGTCTGGATGAGATCATTGTCAAGCTAACAAAGGAGAAAAAGGCACTGCAAGAATCTCACCAGCAAGCGTTGGATGACCTGCAGGCAGAGGAAGACAAGGTCAACACCCTGACAAAAGCCAAAGTCAAGCTGGAACAGCAAGTGGATGATGTGAGTATAGACCACTCCCACAATGGGCACACAGCTGGTCCCTTGGGATGTGGAGGTCCTTCTGGAGCATGTGTTGGCAGGGGCTGATGGGTGTGTCACTTCTCCACTTGCAGCTGGAGAGTTCACTGGAGCAGGAAAAGAAAATTCGAATGGACCTGGAACGGGCCAAAAGGAAGCTGGAAGGTGATTTGAAGCTGGCTCAGGAGAATATCATGGACCTGGAGAATGACAAGCAACAACTGGATGAGAGGCTGAAAAAGTAGGGGCCTGCACACTTGCTTGTCCTTTGCCTATAACACCTCTGCTGAGCACTCGGGAGAATGACTTACTGGTGTTTCTCCCCACACCTAGGAAAGACTTTGAGCTCAATGCTCTCAACGCCAGAATCGAGGACGAGCAAGCAGTTGCAGCCCAGCTCCAGAAGAAGCTTAAAGAGCTTCAGGTAAGGTGGGCTTCAGCTTGGGGGTCAAGCAGAAGGAGGAACTGGTCTTCCCCATTATTTTCTTCATATCTTTTTGAGAAGGACCTAAACCAGTGTGCCACCCACCTGAGGTCAGAAGCCCATGGCATGTCCCTTGACCCAGAACCTCTGTCATTTATTGCCTTGAAATGACTCATGGGCTCTTGGATAGGTTGGCTTTTGAGGGGGTTGAGCTGAACCAACCAGAACTGGAGTACTGCAGGTGTGGGGAGCATCTTGGGTAGAATCATGTGAGCTGAGTAGACCATCTGGGTTGAATCATAATAATTCCAATGTCCTTAAAAAGGTTTCTGCTGAGTTGTCTGTTACTCCCATTAGCTCTAGAACTGGTTGAGTTGAATGTCCTCAAGACCAGTTGAGTTGAAGAATTTCAAGGTAATTTGAGAAGGTGAAGTGTCTTCAAATAAGGCCAGGTTGATCTGGAGAGCTCAGATCTTGACTGAGTTGAAAAGATCTGGATGGAGTTGAGACTGGTTGAGGTGAAGGGTCTATAGCTGTGTGGGCTGAGTTGAAGAGTCTACAGTTTGTTGGGTCAACTTGAATTGACTTAAAGACTCTTGTGCTTGACTGATTGAGTTGAGAAGAGTTTGGTGAAACCAAGTCAGCTGAAAATATGTTCATCCCTCTATCACAGGCACGGATTGAGGAGCTGGAGGAAGA
>VZRX01021765.1:2071-35356 GCA_013398075.1 Notiomystis cincta
CACGCGAGGGGAGCGGGGGGGGGGGGGCGGGGGAGGAGCGGAACTCAAAACAAAACAAAAAAAAACATAAACCCCAAAACTCCCATAAACTTATTCTTAAAGCAGCACTTTAAAATGCTTTAGAAGTCCAAGTGCTTGAACCACAGATAGCATTTAGACACTGTAAGCTATGAACTGTCTTTAATGCAATCCCAAATTATAGAATGATATTCTGTTTCAATCTTAGCTGTTTTAAAACTATTGCGTTTTAAGAGGAAGAACCCATTAATTCCTTGTGGCTCCACTATATTAGCAGCCAAATTAAATGTTTGTGGACTTTTCCTTCCCACCCCACCTGCTGGGGTTATTGCTTTTGCACCATTGTGTTTCCTTCTGCCATTAGAGACAGGCCCACAGCTATGCCAGGTCAGTCACTTTCAAATTCCAGGATCGAGAGAACAGAAAGGAAGAGTATTTTAAAAGCATATGGTGCCTCCTGCAATTTCTCACATGTAATTGTGTGTAGACTAACCTCAGTTATAGTGAATTAAGCCCACACTGAAATCATAAGCAATGAATTTCACAGTCCTGACACATTTGCTTGCTGTAGGTCTTGACATTTTAGAAGTAAATGAATCAAGGCATCTAATCAAGTATTTATGCAAAGTCAATATAAGTAAGCATCCAGCCCACATGTGACAGATCTCTTCCTAAGGTCCATTTCCAACTGCCTCATAAATCACTGGATTGTGTGACCTTGCTTTAGAGAGAAGGCCTTGAGCTACTGAGGAAACTACAAGCGCACATGAACAGGGCATGGAGGCTGATTAAGTTCTGGTACAATCTGGAAGAAAAGGCAGCAGAGAGGCCTGGAAAATAATTATCAAGCTTTGCATGGCTGTGATCTGAAATAAGTCATCAAATCACCACTATCAAACTGGTCTCATTTTAAAAGAAATGTCTACATATTCTTAAACTTTGCTGTGTTTTGTATTTTTGAATAGGCACATTATGAAATCTATTATGCCTTATCAATCATGCACAGTTTGTGAAGAGTTGTAATTTCAAGAATAGCATTATAAGGCTGTACTTCTTTAAAAGTACCATCTTTTCCTGATGTGCAAGATGAGATGTAAAATATTCCAGAAAGATATATTAAACAGCAACATGTCTTCTGGTGTTCTTAAAGAAATAAGTTCATAACAACACCCTGAAGGTAAAAGCCACCTGTAAAAAACCTACATTTAGTAACAACAAACTCTGCCAGCATATCAGTTAACTTGAGTTGGAAGGGCAAATAGAGCTCTGTCTTGTGATAAGCAACCTTTATCATCCTTTTTTTACAACTCCACTTTTGGGGAGTCTATAACAAAGCNTTAAACAGCAACATGTCTTCTGGTGTTCTTAAAGAAATAAGTTCATAACAACACCCTGAAGGTAAAAAACCTACATTTAGTAACAACAAACTCTGCCAGCATATCAGTTAACTTGAGTTGGAAGGGCAAATAGAGCTCTGTCTTGTGATAAGCAACCTTTATCATCCTTTTTTTACAACTCCACTTTTGGGGAGTCTATAACAAAGCAGTTTATTTGACCTTTTTCAGCACAATTTCAGATGGGTCAAAACAAACACCTCTAAGTTCACTGATAGTGATAAAATATAAGAAAGACCAGTAATACAAGCCAGACCAACCTTAGCTGCCATTCACCATGAATGTATGTGCCTAGTTTGCAGACCACTAAAGTGAAAGGTTCAATTGCTACTAGGTATCCTATAAATGTATAGTAGGAGAAGCCTTACTGGAAAGAAAAAACACATTATGTACAAAGAAGGACTTAGACAAGAAAGTGAAAGGCTACAGAGCTGATCAACGGCACAACCTGAAGTAAAACAGCCTCTTACCTCACTCTGTTCACTAAAAGCACAAACAATGGCTATCTGGGTTACACCCTGGTTCTTGTTTCCTCAGTGGTGTTGAGGAATCTGGCCACTTCAGAATATTTCACTTTCACCTACTCTGACTCCAGCCCTTTCAGCGCTTTCCTTGTCAAATGTAGGCTTTTAGAAAGTTTTTAACACAGCCAATTAATTACATGTAGACACTTTAAAGTGAAGACATGTCTGTTTCAGAAATCAGCTCAGGATATTTCAAAGCGAAATAAAGCTGTTTGGGATGTTTACAGACTTGAGATAAAGTGATTAAATACAAAATCCTTTTTAGTTCAGAAACTACTTATCATCCAGTCCTGCTGACAACTATAGTAATTCAGGCATACCCAAGATGACTGTTTCATCTTACTCTGAAAAGAAGCTTCTCTATTCCAGAAGGACGTTTACTTTTCTTGGTAGAATCTGACTAATTTTCTGCAGGTATATAAAATCCAGTTCTTTCCACCTGAAATATGTTTAGTCTTCTTAAAATGTCTCAGAGGACTTAAACCAATAATCTGGAAAATTCTAGCCAGCAATTTCTTAGTCTCCAATTCTACATGTGATATATGAAGTGTTCAAAAACATGTGCATGTAGCACTTGAGGAGGCCTTGGCAGTGCTGGGTTAATGGTTGGACTTGATGATCTTGCAGGTTTTCAAACCTCAGTAATGCTATGATCCAAGTTTAAAATTCAAGCTGAATCATAGAATAGTTTCAGTAAATGACTGAATGAGGAGATGCAGAGGTTATTGTTCTCCTATTACTGACTGCAGAGGACTGATCATGGCCAGCCATTCTCAAACTAGAAAATCCAGATCTTACTTCAAGGAACCAAAATAAATTGTGACATGAGAACATGTGTGGGACCATTCTATACTTGATATTCAACTTCTTCTCAGAAAGGCAAGCTGAAGATTGTTAATTGCCCTATATTCAAATACAGAACAATGCATGACTATGTGCACAGATTTCCTGGACAATTCTGAGGGAACATTTGGTTACCTTTGAAATAAGAGATAAGTACAAGATTTTGGGTGGAACTTAAAGCTCTCGAGTTTCACTAATCCATATTCACACATTCTAAGAGTGATAAAGAAACAGCTTACCTCAAACTAGTTTTCTGTTGCTCTTCTTCTTGATGTTCTACGATGCCATGTAGATCTGGTGGCACAAAGACTTCTTTATTAACATTGTTCACCCAGCTGATCTTTGCTTTGCTCGTTTTGTTCTGTGCCACTTCAGCTAAAACATGAAACAAGAATATTGTTTGTTTCCCACATGTTCATGCAGGATTTCTTAAGAAAGAAGTACAAGTATTTGCATTTAGTCCTACAGCTATTTCTAAAGTCCACTATACTTGAATTGTTCTCAGAAGTAGATCTGGAGCCTTCTGAAGAACACCTCTTTAATGCTACTAAAAATGTCAAATACTGTTCTGAATATTTCATTCTACTATTCCAGATATATCTGGTTTAGACCTTAAAGTGACCCTAGGTGGAGGAGTTTTCTACAAGAACCTTGGTAAAGACTGATCCTGTAGTTCTTGCAGTTAGACAAATACTGAAAGTTTATCCTCAGTGTCCTGAGGAATAAAAAATAATTAAACCATAGGAAACTGAAAATATGTTGAAATCCAGTCAATTGTTCCCTTCCAAAGCAGTAAACTGGAAGCTGGTCATAACTCACTTAAGCAAGTGGCTAATCCTTTATGGATAGAATTACCACAAGATGTTAAAAAGGTAATATAAAAAAAACAAACAAGCAAAAAGCCCCACCTCACTCATAAATGCAAATATATTTGCATGTCTTTTTAGGGTGGAACAAAATCCCTTTCAGAGCAAAAACATTCTATTATTTCCTCTACTTCTTCTTCCACTTCAACAGTTTAGAAGTGAAGAATTTCTTAGTGTACAAAAATAAGCAAGATTTTTATTCACAATTTTGCTATCTATAACTACAAGGAAAAATATCTTGCCATCTCATGAGTCATTGAAAGCAAGCAATTGTACATAGTTCTGAATGTACCAACATGTTCCTTTGCTTAAGTAACAAGATTGAGATTAATTAACTTTCCATTAAGAGGGTATGGCTTTTAGTACTTTCCTTTGAGAGTTACTGTGAAATTTAGCCAGAATTTTACAGCTGATTTTCATAACCTTCAGGCCCAAAATCAGCCAAAATGACAAACACACCACACTGACCAAGTATGATTTTTTTTCTGCATTATTTTCTGTTTCAGGCCTTTTCTCTTTAACTTAAAAATTCAAAGCAGTAACTCAAACTGACTAAACTAATATTATTCAAAATCATCTCTGAAAACATAGAAATTGAGAAGGTGCAATGTTATAGGGTTAGACAGAGGAAAACAAGACTAATTTGTAGTTACAAAACCCATGGAAAGCAACAAACTGTAGGCCAGCCACACTATGGAGGAAAGTACCTTACTTCACTAGCATGTAGTAAAATCCCTTGACAGAACTTCAAAAATACAAACATCAGTACAACCTGGTAAGAATAATTTAAGTCTTGCCCTTCTAAAACTGAAGGACTCAGTAGAACTAAAGGAGATTAAAATGGGATGTAGATCAGTTTTGCTAAGAAAAAAAAAAATCACTTTCTATACAAAGAATGACAAAATAGACTAGGACTTTTAATCTAAAGTCAGATGCTGAGAGATTTATAATGAGGGTCTATAAAATTCTGGATATTATATCATATGTTTTTTGTGAATATAGATTGACTACTTGCTCTTTCCCTCCATGGGATAAAGTTAATGGTGACCAGGGCACACACCACGACATGGCAATTCTGGGTGCACTTAAAGTTCACATGGACACAAGATGCCAGTTATAGCTGCCAGGGCTTTCAATACATATATTTCAGTTAGTTATAACCACTATCTCTAGCTTGTAATGCCTGCCATTAAGCCTCAAAGGTCTCAAACCAAGCACCAAAATCTAGGACATTCATGTTAAAGAGCAATTTCCTCAATCTCAGATTCTTTTCATGTTCCTAAATAACTCACAGGGCCTCAGAAATGGAAATAAGAATGAGTCTAGGAGGGCAGAGAGCTTTTAATCCTACAGATAAATACAAGCCAGTCCCTTCTGTTAGCAGTCACCACTCTAATATAAAGCACTGGGGTAGAGGAAAGCTTACACTGTAAATTACATGGGAAGTTTCTCTTTTTGCATCACTTTCTCCTTGTAGAGACCAGTAGTCTTGTATTTCACAGACAGCATTGTCTGAGGTTAACAAAGTAAGAGCCAGTCTTTCCAAAATAAAGTACAGACAAATGCTTACCAATTGTGGCAGGCTTCCTGCGCATGGAAGCTCTGATAATATCTGCTCCATGGATCTTATCTCTGTGCCTCTTCAGCTTGGCCTCATAAAACCACTGCCCACTCATATTCTTTAGCTGAACATCATCTTTGACTTTTTCTGGTAAATGCCTGAGGAAGAGAAAAATTAAGAAATGAGATATAAACATACTTCACATACTTACTATGTGAACAGAATAAAAGAGTTTTGGTCGCTTGTTTTTTGTTTTGGGGAGCAGGGTTGTGTTTTGTTTGTTGATTTTTTTTAACGCTGTCTCCACATGCTATTTCCATCTTCTCACCTGTTATGCTCCTTATTTAATTATGAAGGAGGACAATGAGCTGAAAAGGGAAGAGCCTCAGCCTTATTACTTCAACCTATGCTCTGAGGGTAACTCTTTAAAAAACAAAGAGCTTTACTATGATAAACACTCAAGCACTAGAGAAGTCTCCAGTAACTGCAGATCTTGACTTCCTGCCTTCAAAAGATGGTTTTCCAAGATTAAAACTGAGATAAGCTAGTAAAATGGTATAATATTCTAAAAGTCTCTACCAAAATTAAGAGCATGGCTATTTTGGGGCTCAGGAGATGCCTCTTCAGGGCTTTTTTGGGCACTGCTTTTACCCGCACACACTCCAAATGTGCACTTGGAAGAATGGTGCCATTTTTTCCATAAGTTACAAAAATCCTTATATGAATACAAAGAGTTGCAAAGGAAGACATCATCACATGGAACAAACAACAAAATAAATTTGTGCCATTTATTTTATTAATCTACATACATCCATCATGTGAACTGCAGCCATTTTAAAAACCAGGAGACAAATTTTTAATAATTTATTTTCAGGCTTCAGGGTTTCCCTGCTTTTATGAATCATGCTTTAACAGAATAAGTAGTTGCTATGGGCAGTTTGAGAGATTTTCTTTCCTTGTTAGGCATGTGACATATTAGGCATATGCTTATACATGGCCTGGAGACTAACCTGAAGATCAGGGAAGTTAGCACATGGATTTAGAGAGCACTTAAACAAAAACAAAGTCAAGTCATGCTTCATCTTCCTTCTCCATTTATGTTCTTTCTTTCAGCAAAATGAGCTAACAACAGAGCCCAAGGGAGAAATCAAATCAGATCCATTTACTGAGACTTGAAGGCTAAGCACAATTCACATTGTTATAGAATGGTGCTGTCTTTCACAGGCCTGATGGACAATCATGAATGGGTTGGGTTGGGAGGGACCTTTAAAGATCACATAACCCAACCCCAAGGAAGTTCACCAGAGTATGACATTTCTCATGGGTTTAGGGGACAGATCTTCTGGTGCAATCAATTAACTCTGATGGCAGTCCTTTTATTATGGGTTGAAGATTTGACTGTCAAGTACAGACATTCACAGCAGAGAAAGGACTCTGAGCTAGTCCCACCCTCACACTAAAATAGACAATTCTCATCTGTCTATCAATTTCTTCATCTTTGTGTGGCCAGATATTAAAAGCCTAATTTGAATGCATCAGCTATATTAGAATTTGAATACTTAAAACTTCATTTTGAAAGTAATGTCAAAAATCAGTCCCTCCTAGTGGTGACTCAAATCTACCACATACAGTTTAGGCTGCCAGATGTTGAGGTCGTCATTGGCATTTTTAATGCCAAGATTCAACAGTCCATAGCATTACTGGGTCATTTAAAATTTCTCCCTCCCTCTGTGCTTCTCTAATGGCCAAAATATGCACCTTTCCTAAGCAGGTGTCCTAAACTGAAGCAGGAACACAGCAGTAGCTTTCTTTTGTCCTCTAGCAAATATACTACTCAGTTTAGAAATGCAGCCAGCAGGAAAAAAGGAAATGTAGAACACACAAATTTTTTACACAGAAGACTGCTTCTCCCTTTCACCTTCTTTCACACGTGTTATTTGTCTTCTCAGAAGTGATGCCCCTTAGGGCTAGAGACTGCCTTTTCAGCTGTTTGTACAGCCTGCAGGGCAGCAGAGCTCCAACCACAGCAAGCCCTCGGGGACAGCATGACAACATATGCCAAGGGAGGTTCTCTGGAGGGAGGGTACTGAGTCACAGGACAAGTATTCAATGTCCTCACCCTGTTTGATTCAATCCTTTTACCTCAGACACTGCTCACCCCTCTCCCCTTGGTATTCAGCCACTGAAACTGGGGTGTGGTTGGAAACCTTTACAAGTCAGCTCAGAGCAGAGGAAGCTCAGCTGGGCTGTGGAAGGGGACAGGATCCCAGGCCTCTCAGCTGTTGCTGCCTGCTCACCTGCCTGTAGGACTCTCAGATCTGTGACCAGTTAACATAACCAGACAGGGATAGAGGCATGGATTTGGCATAGCTCTAGACTCAATAAATGTCACCTGGCCAATGCAGCTCTCATTTTGTCTGGAAGTGAAAGTCAAGCACCTTGCTCTCACCTGTACTTGCTGCCTATGAGAGTTAGTGTACCTTAACTCCACCAGCTCAACAGGCCTTCTAGACTTAGGGAAATAATTAACTATGCTTGCTAACAAAGATATAAATACGCTCTCAATTTACACAGCACTTCCTTTACAAATGACCTGCCTGCCTGATGGAGTTTGTATGGTGAGAACTGACAGATGCTCACAGCAGCTGACTCACAACAGACTTTTGCCATCTCACCTTGAAGTAAGCTTGGCTTACTCGCCTTTTCAAGAGAGGTGTTTACGCTGTTAGCCTCGCTTTTTTTTTTTTTTTTTAGGAACTAAGAGCAACAGAAGTATTAAAGCTATTTCCAGGTATTCTCCAGCCAAAAATAAAGAAACAGATTTCCATTATCAGAAAGACAATTAGTTCTAGGTCATGACAACAAAAAGTGTCTTTAAGCCTCCTGTGTACACCAGCACACCATAGACTTGTAACCCCAGTGGCAACAAAACTGTTTTTGCAACAAATGGGAATTTTTACAATGTCACTCGAATTCTCAAGCTTTGCTAGGAGGAGGTCTTAGCAGTAACATGAAACTGCTTGCGCTATGTGGCCCTGTTTCATAGCTAGGAATTAGACTTAAATTGTGGTTTAACTCGAGAGGAACTGTGGAGAATCAGACTGCAGCCATGGCTTTCCACAGCTCCGTCTGCCTCCCAGCAAACCGCAACAGGACTAGAAGCCAACAACTGATTCTGCGCCAGCTGCCCGGGTAACAAAGAGGCTGACCAAGCTGGCATTAAATTTTTCTCTTGGTGATCAAAGAACTAGTAGACATCCAGATTAAGAATCAGATTGCAGGCTCAGTTGCCAGGTTTGCAATTAGGAGAAAATGCAGCAAGAGCTTTATGTATGATGCAAGTATGTATTCTGGAGTCCCTCTGTGCTCTGTTGAAATGCCACTGAGCTTATGCTGCATTTTTTCAAGGGGAAACAGCCTAAAGTTATAATGAAGCTGGTGCCCATTTCTCCTATAGGAACATTAAACTCAAGAAAATAAAGATACATAGATAAAAGGAAATTTAAAAGAGGATTCTGGACTGAATAAGACTCAATTCCTGTTATTTAATATGATGTTTCCACTATGCCAAGGTGAAACATGTTTCATGGCAAAATGGAAAATCTGTCATCTCCCCATGGGCAGTAAGTACATGCAAATTGAACTGAATAGGAATACAAAGCAACTGTCCACCACTTTGCAGACAAACAGAAAATCTATGCATGAATTATTGAGTTGTTCCTCTCCCCCTCTGGAATATCTGATAATGGGCCAGATCATATGGTATCACTATAAGGCAGGAAATCTGCTCTGATAGGATCAGTCCCTGTCAACCAAACCCAGAATGGTTTCTCTTATGCTTTGTAGGCTACTGTCATAGGTCATTGCATGTCAGAGCAAAGAGGTAACAACTCATCCCTGTTTTTTTAACAGGAGCATATAGCAATACATAACCATATCTAATATTGTTCATCTACACCTCCTCAGTGTCTCAGTTCCCTTCCCTGCACCTGCCTTTTATTCATAGTCTGCATTACAAGTCACCACAATTTGCAAGATGTGACTACTGACATCTTAATACCTTATTTGATTGCCTTATACCCCAATTGACATCTTAAGCTAAGTCTTTCAGACAGGAGAATCTGTGTGGTGCCAGCATATTCTGGGACTCCCCATGATGAATGAAGGAGGATTTAGATCAAGGTCTGTGTTTTCCTCAAAGACAGATTCATTATCATCCCACACACCCTTATCTGAACATATGGAAAAAGCACCATAGAGTTCAATAGCAAAATAAAGGCTTTAAAAATCCTGATACTATCACACTTCATCTACAAATTAACTTCCAAAACCTCCCTTTTGCAAATGAAATACCAAATAAATGGAGAAGTTGAAAGGAAAGAGAATTTTGATGAATTTTATCTCAATTCTATTTGCCACAAACATAACAGCAAATCACAAACCAAGAAAAAGACCAAGGATTTAGGTTCTGTGTCACTTTCTGAACACAGACAAGACAAATTTTGTGTAATATCACTCATGCAAGAACAGGAGTAAGATGATACTACACCAGGCATTATAAGAGCCAGACTTGGTGATTAGGTTATTTTTTCTTCTTTGACAATGGGAAACAACTACAAAAAGCTTACAAGACAAAGCAATAATTGTTTAAACATTCTTCCTTGTATAAGCATGCCTCTTTAGTCTGCAAATATCTAGATAAGGTACAGGGAAAAAGCCCATTCTGACATTTGTTAGCAAACTACACCCAAAATATTTGTAGTGGGCAGCCCCAAATTGCAAATAAGCTATCTTTTGCATGGTAACTGCATATGATTTTACAAAACCCTGAAAACCAAAAAATGCCATAAGTTACTATTTAATTGGTTTAAACAATAGAGCAATATAATTTCAATTTGTTTGAGGGCTATACTAGAAAGAACAAAGACGACCAATGGGGTTATGCAACCTTTCCCCCATCCTTCTTATCACAATTCTTTATAAGCAACACCTCTAGTTCTTGCCTGTGGGGTCTCTTTAGACAGCAATATTTCTGATAGTTAGAAGTAGCTAGATACATGAAAAGGAAGCCTAATTCTTTTCGTAGTAATGTGTGTGTTAAATCTACTACTAACAATACCCTGAAGAACAAATCTCAGGTATCATCTTGCTTTTAGGTCCTTGGAGAACTGACCAGGCTGTAGTCAGCACAAGTCTTGATGACTAACAAGACAAAGACTTGACATTCTCAAGTCAGAGAGAAGACAGACACATCCAAGCCTGGAGCATCAGAATGAATGAATGAGTTACAAGCTCATAGGGTGCAAAGTCAGTTGATTTTGGAGAGAAAGAAGAGAAAACATGAAGCTCTGTTGTACACTGAAATATGGTCTCCATCAGAATCTGGAACCAAAACTCTGATCCCAAATTCTGTATTGAACAAGTGGCTGTGAAACACACTGACCACATTAACCCTGCTGTACAACATTTCTCTCCTAGTAGATGGCCACACATGGGGCACCAGACTGGCACATTGTTCCCCATTTCATTTAAACATATGTGTTCTCTGCACTACAGATAGAGTCCTTCATGTCTGCATACCTTCCTATCATGTCACCTGCTCTTAGCACTCAGACTCATTCTCCTATTAGCACTTGCACTGTCAAGTTTGAAGCTTCATTTTAAAAGCAATGAATTATATAGATCATGTAATTAGATACTCCCTAAGCAGACACAAAAATATGAGAACTTGTTGAAGCATTTCTTAGTATACAGAAGCTTAACTTTATTCCATTCAGGAAATCCATATCAAGACTCTTGAGTCTTGCTACAGGAAGCAGGAGTCTTCAAGGTCTGCCAATATTAGCAGCTTCTATTAGCTTCCACTATTTAGTTTCTCTGCTTATTTTAGAGGATTTGCCTAGAGGCTCTCCAATGGCCTCCCCTCCCTCTTCTGATGCAACCCAAGTAAACCTGCCAGGGGAAAACCAAACCAAACCAACCAACCAACCCCTCACAATGAAGGGACAGCTGTTGTGTGACAATACACCTTTGGTTTTAGAGCCTGCCTGGACAGCAGCACAGGACAATCTGAACAAGAGGTGGAGAGGTTGTTAGAAAGTATGTAGCAGGCAGGTTCTGTTCATACAGTGTCCCCAGCTCTTCAGAGGCTTTAAAAGTAGGCATATAAAGCATAAAACCAGCCCCACCAAATGACACATACAAGCAAATATAAATGAGCAGAAGAGCCTGTATCATGGCTTTCTTCACACTACCAGCAAAGGCATCTTTCCTGCTGTGCTAAAGAAAAGGTTGCTTTAGGATTTCAGGTGAGCTACAAATCAAGACTAATCAAATCTGAAGACAAAGGCTTCAGTTTGGCACTTAAAAATACAACACAGTGTCAGGTACAGACATGTGATAAGTCTTACCAAGAAAGTTTTTGTACTGCAGGGAAAATCAAGCTTACAGAGGGAGAACTCAATACACATGTTAAAAATTGTTATTAGTATCCACTTTTGCCCCTTCAGTACATTCCTCTAACATACAGAATAAGCCCCATCTACCCTGCTTCACTAGCAGTCCCAAACAATCATCATCCATCCATCCAAATTTATCCGCTACTAGTAGACAAATTAGCAATCAATTTCAGGAAGAAAATGTATCACCTCATTTCTCAGTATAGTCCAATGCTGTATCTCTTAAAGACCAGTAAAGTAAGGTCTCTTCCTTAAGCCCAGTTATCTCACCAGATCAAGATGAAAATTGTCCTGCTTTTCTCACTAGCATTTTAAAAGGTGGGCTGGGACCATCCTCCCCACCTTCATTCTCTGTCAGTTGGCTTTGTTAAAAAGGATAAATAATGACATGAACATTCTGCTAGAGAATAAAACTGATCTACTCCTTAAATAGTCACTGTATTTGGAAAATCACATGTGGTGCTAAGCAGGGGAATTCATCCAGAAGACACAAGCTTGTCCTTTTCTGCCACAACAGGTGGGCCAAGAATTTCCTTGCCTCTGTTAAGCGCACCCTCAAAACAGTTCCATCTAACAAAAAAATATAATATGAAGATTCTAGGTATGTATTCTGCTGTCAGTTATTTTCATATTACAGCAGTAAATCTGGCTTTCCCAATGCCAATATTAACCTCTCCCCAATATCTTAAATATATCTCATCTCACAAAAGAGCCTTCCTTCTGACAGCCAATGATATAAGGAAAACTGCCTTGAAAAGTAACTGGAGAGAATATCTGTTAGAACTGGCCAGAGTCAAAATGACATTTGCAATAAGCTTTCAGCAGTCACACACTCCCAGTAGAATCACCTCTGAAGCTTTCTCTCTTTTTGCAATGCCACACCAATTAATGTATCAAGGAGGTTTGGCATACAGCACTCCCCACCCACCACACAAACAACTCCACATCAGAATTTCCCCTATGGTTAACCTCCTTCAGTTTACACAAGGAGCAAACAAACCCAAGCACAGCCCGCAAGAGCACTGCCAGGAGGTTCTACTGGGAAGGCCTGATAGCCACAGCAGGGAACCCTGTCACAAAGGTGACCACAACAGCTTTCTGCCTTAGACATGCTGGTGCCGGGGGCCAGCTACTCAAACCACAGAAGAGTCACCCAACCACACTCCACAGCTTCACAGACAGATATATTTCTGCTCATGTTATTGTCTCCAGAAAGGGCTCAAAGTTGAGTTAATTCTGAACTATGCATCTGTAAAAGGAGCTAGGGGTTGTGTTGAAGCTACTGCCAGGACATTCAGCTATGTATGTAGCCCATTTGTCCAATGCTGGAGCAGGGCGTATCAGAGATTCCTGGACAGCAATGATGACAACAAAACCAAAATAATGAAGTTAATAATACGCTGAAAAACAGCTTCTAGTCTTGACAAGATGTCACTTGCCTCTTGTTTTATGCCTTTGTCCCATCCCCAGCAACACTGCCATTGAGTGACCTGCTGCAGCTCCTAGGGTAAGGAAGCAAAGAGAGGCAACTTCTTGCACTAGGAATAAAAAAGCATACAATGTATTTTGCTTTCCGTTCAGCACACCATCTTGTCATCTGAGATTTCTTCATCACCCTTTTGCCTATGAGAACACCAATATCCTCTTTCCTTTGAGACAAACCTCCTAAGAGGTGAAGGAGGAAGCAGGCATGCTGTTCCCAAAGCAGTTCTGTACCTACAACTAATCATGCTGATCCAGACCAACACAAAAGGAGCCACAAGATGGGGAAACAATTATTACAGCCCTCAACAAACCAAGAATTAAAGCAGACTGCCTTAAGGAGGCTGCATGGGCCAGCCTAATCAGTGCAGTTTTATTAGATTAGCAATACTAGGAACTGTTAGCAGGGAAGGGACTCCATCAGGTGACTTGTAAAATTCCACTAGGAAGTGACTCAAAGAGGATTTTGTCATGTTACCAATTTGTCCATGCTCCAAGAACATGGCACAGATTATTAGAAAACCCTTCAAACCTCAGAATTTCTTCTGGAGAGGAAAAAACATGACATTAAAAGACTTCCATTATATACACAGACAAATAACACGTTGTCAGGGTCTGATGTTTGTATGGTGACAGTTGATCCCAGCTCTTGAAATCTTCCAGCTGTGCAATGTTATAGAATCCAAACGAAAATACTGCATCTCCTTGGCTGGAGATACAATTCAAGTACTGTTTTAATATATAAGATATAAAAAGCAAGCTCCATGTGCCACAATTAAGCAGAAAAATCCATTTCATATGTAAGCTTCCAGTTTCTCAAAAGTTATAATATTTAGAAACCAGAAGAGACATTTTATTGTAGCAGCAAACGTGCTGATTACAGGCTGCTACAACCTGCAGTCTCCTACATTTTCCACCACACCCTCTTGAACTAGAATTATAAATGGCAAAAGTAAAGCTACAGGGACAAAAATACTTGCTGACAGTCCCTTCAGACCACTACTGAGAGTGGCTTTTTTGAATTTCTGTTCCAAGAAGGGTTCCTTTTTCCACATGCCATTTTAAAACTCTTATCTACAATTACTTATCCTGAACACTTCCAGACCTGGCACTGATGTAACATTCCAAGACTAAAACCAGTATTTTTCTACCTTCAGTAAATAAAATGCCTATTCTGTTACAGAAAAGTCAGTTTACTGCTTTTTGAAGCAGAAGACAAAACTGTGTGGTGAAAATATTTACTTAGGCTACATTAAGAGGAGGGCGGGAATTTGGAACAGCACCTGTAATGATTTTACCTTCAGCAAAGCAAATGCTTTGAGAGGAAAAGTCTTTTTAACAAGGAGAAGCTACAGGTCTACACTTTATTGCTCTTAAAAGAAGCAAGTAGAATAACTCAACACAAGGTTGACGATGTGCTGATCAAAGAACCTCAGGGCTGCACAAGCACACTCAGCAAAGGGAATGCTGTTCTTAGGGCAAGTGGCAGGCTGCCTTTTTCTTTGTAGGTTATAGGGCATGCTTATACAGAGGACTTTATCAAAAAATCTTTCTCAGTAGCAAAGAAGCATCAGAGAGATGCATCATGGCTGGAATAATTTCAAAACATTTAAACTGGAAATACATTACTTCATGAGGAACATCACAACAAGAAGGAATCTGAAGAGAAGATTACCAAATCAGTGAGAGAAAATAGTGCCTTCACTGAGGCCTGTAAAAATTTGTTTCTGTTATAGTACCAGGAGTTTTCAGCACCTCAAGGCTCCATTTTTCATTATTCGTCAACATATTATTTTGTGTACCTTGTAATGAATAATTTCCTTTACGCTGGAAAAAACCCGATGACTACCAAAATCCTCACTCTTGAGCAGGTAGCTACCTGTATCAGCTGAAGCAACTATTTGACTGCTATTTCTACTTTTATACAGAGCCATCTGGGAAACACTGCTTTCCCTGCATGCATTTCTAGACGTGGCAGTTACCCTAACAGTAGCTCCAGTAAAACCTCCCAGCACATAAAACACTCCGTAATAACAACACATTGCTCCATCTGTGGCGCGACAAAGAAACTGAGGAGTAATTTTGTGCTTTATCCATGGATTGCAAGGACCTTTCTTGGCAGTGGAGCATAGTATTGGTATTTCTTCTGGACTGCAGCTCCTATATATTGCAGCTCCACATATTTTAAGTATAACTCCAGCATTCAGACATATTTGCTGACTGCAGCCTTGTTTTGGTTTGTTGGGGGTGCTTGTACTCCTTTTGAACAAGTCCCTCGCTTACTATGCATTAGTCCAGTCTGCAGTAGTTTTGACACCCACAAACTGAATCTTCTTCTGAGGAAACCAAGGCAGATGCACATCCAAGCAGATGTGTACAGGGTGCTCTTGGTCCCTTAGGGAATTTCAAGGGTCCAAAACAATTTTGGCCGGTAATGAATCAGTTTTGTGGTAGAGGTGTTTTATCCAGAGACCATGATAAATCTAGTCCAGAGTAAAAAATCTCCAAGCCATATATACTGAGGGATATGGCACCCTCAGCAACAACTGTTTTAATCTACTCCTGAATAACACAGTACAGGAACTATGTAGATCTTCCCAGGACAAGCAAGGTGTTAGATCCCTTACCTGACTCTCTCTTCTTCAGTTCTTTTGAGCTCTGCGTCCCGTTGCAGCACCTTCATTATTGCCTCTTGTTCCTCCTCTGTTAGGAAGCTTAGGTCAATCATCCTGGCCTGTGTGTAGGGCTGGTAAAATGTCTGGGAAGATCTTAGATCCTGCTGAGGACAGTCTTGTAGCCTGCTTTAAAGTTCTAGAAGTCTTTTTCAGCAGGCACTGAGAAACCTGGACAAGGTTACAGTCAGTGGTTTAAAGAGTCACAAAGGTTGCTTTCTTGCATGATTCCCTAGATGACAGACTTCTGGGAAAGTGTTGCACTCCTGCTTGCCATCACAATGTCTTCTCAGTTTGTCCTCTCAGTTCTGCTTCCTGGAGTAACAGTTCATTGACCTTGCATATCCAGCGTTTGAGAACAAACAAAGCATTCCCTAAAAAAGAGACAAGGAAGAACAAGTTGCAATATCAGGGATCGGGGAAGTAGATTATGTATGCATTTTTAATTAAAAGAAACAAGTTTTTCAGTGTGATTAAATGACTTTATGAAGTTCAAATGGTCACTTCAAGTCAAACCTGTTTTACAGGCCTCTTGAACAAGGTGGCCATGAAAATATATTCCTTCCCAACATGACAACTCACACCCTAAAACATAGAAAGGAGTGTCATACAGTACACTTCTGTTATACAAGTGTATTTTATATCACCCTTACAGTTAGCAGAACAATTTAAAGGAAAGGGGAGATAACCACCCCCTCAAAATAAGTAAAGAGCACTTCTCACAATGATTTAAAGTAAAAGGAAGGGGAAAAAAAGGCAAAATCACTGTCCTACAGACCATATGGAATAAATGTGAAATAATTTTTACATAATCATATTGAGTATGTGTAATTACAAGTCATGTGGTAACATGAACCTCACTGCTTTATACAGGCCAAACTGCATTTACAAGCAGTAATTTGAAATACTGTTTTGTCTCTGTTTTATAGGCCGTGGTTTCAGAGGACTATCCACTTAGAGACAATTCCAACTGCCAAAGACAAAAACCTCTTCCTCAAAAAACCCTGAAAGGAATAGAGAGGGTGACAGGGGGAGGAGTCAGTTGTGTCTGCAGCAGGGTATCTTAGCGCCTCAGGATTATGGAGATGTGGATGTCGAAGCCTGAGAAAAAAAGAAATAAATAGCTCGAATAATCATCAGAAGCATGCCTAGTGCCAAACCTGGTGAGAGACAGAAGACAAGCAGATGTTTTCACTGGATATGTCTCTGTACTAGCCAGCTCCATCACAGCCCTTCAGGGTTGTGGATGCCTTCCTATGGCCCTTGCAGATTGACACTGTAATGTGGCTGACAGGGTGCTGACCTCACACTGATCTACCGAGCACTGCAATCGTGCAATGTGTCACTGCATTTGCTTCCCTGGCCACAAGAGTTCAACCAAGCCATTAAAACAAGAGATTGACACTGGCAGGACTCAAAGGGAAACTTCATTCTGAAAACAGCAGCATTTCTTATACATTTGGAAGACAGCTGCAGCTACATTACTGATTATGCCCACAACAACTCCAATGCCCAACCACCTTCTGCATGTTTTTGTTTGGCTGCCATATTTTTCTCCATGATTCTCATCAAGATTTTCTTCCATGAGGTTGATACAACAGCATTTCAAACAACAAGCCATCTCTAACTTCATTTGCATTTAGAAAATGATGGGTTTATAATAAGGCAAAAGTGAAAAGTGCTTACTATAGGGCTACCAACAAATATAACAATCCTGAATTTGTTGAGTATCTACAACAGTACTCCATCTTAGGAACAGGTATGGATATTGGTTTCAACTGCCATGTGGAAACTTTCCACACCATCTGACACAGCAAGCAACAGATTAGCACACTGCTAATCCATAGCCCTGGATGCTGGTGGAATGGCAAATGCACAGCCAACAAGCACAGAAACTCATGTTGCAACTACAAACCTTGGACAGTTGTGAACTGGAATGATCAAAGATTTTGCTTTGTTTCTTGCCCAGGATCAGTCAAGTCTGCAAGAAAGCTGTTGCAGGGAATATTATCTTACCATGTTCTTGGTCTTAATGTTTAAAGACGACTGAGAGAAGATGTGTTATTACATTGTCTTACTATGTTAATTTAGAAGTTGGACAGCATTTACAAAAACCACCGGCAGACTTCACTGATGTCCCTCAGCACTCAAATCAATAAAATTAGTGAAAATAGAACTTCAATCCTCCCCAGCTGAGCAACAGTTTGCAAGGGCACATCCAAACAGAGCTCACAGCAAGCAGCACTGCTACTAAACTTGCCAGATACCATCATTCTGTAGAGCAGTTTCTTCAGCTAGGGTTGCACCCCCACTTTGTTTTCAATCAGATGAGATACCAAGATACCACCCGCCTTGGCAGGCTCTTCACCCATGATTCCACAGTTCTTCATAAACAAGAAAACCTCTTTCTGTGTGTGTGGTGCATGGCCAATCATTGAGATTGGCTGATACAAGTTACTGCAAGGCTGGCTTTCTGCAAAAGATTATCAGCCCTGATTCCAAACACAGATGGTAAAAATTGCTAGTTTAGAGTTTAGCACCTGTTATAAAACCTAAAGTTAATTTTAAAATTAAACCTATGTCTTCCTCCTGTTCAATTCACACACTAACACCACCCCAGACTCAATTATTTTGATTTCTTTTGACATTTTCTTCCTCTTAAAAACCCCTATGTATGTCAGGAAGAATTGAGAGGTTTGAACAGTTTAGTGCCACTGCAAGTTCAGTGGCAAGAGTTTTTTTTGTCAGGAAAGTTTTCAGACCTAAGTTTCAAATAAGACTGAAAGATCCTTATCAAACTGATCAAATCATGGAAATTTATACCACGTTGAGTGACTTCTGATATAGGGTTCTCATGTGCTATAGACTAACATTTGTGAGTCATAGCATATTTGGCATGATTTTTTTCTTAAACATTAAATTCAAGTAAAACCACACAAAAAAATCGTCCCTTTAATGAAAGACTCACAGTAATAAACAGGAATCTGAAATTATGTTTTATCCAACTCATGCATGAAAGCTTCTATGTTTTGGTAGTAAAAGAAACAGAAAAGTAACTCAAAATACAGTTTTCCCCATACACTCTTAAGCTGCTCATGGTTTCCAAGTGGTTTAGGCTAGGCACTCATCCAAAAATTTTATCTTGTAAAATTTCTCAGTACCTCTCAGGCAGCTGTACACCTCAATTGCTTTAAGTCAGAATTCACATTTTTCTGAAACAGGAATCATGAAAGAAAGACAACTTTGTCTACAAACTTGTTAACCCTACAGAGGGCTCTGTTTACCCCCATACACTGCTCTCCCCCAAATACAAACAGGGACTGTTAATTTGAATACTGTATTCCAAACACTATTGGATATTATGTTAAGAGGTACCACAATAACAGTTTAGGTTTCCAAGTTTTTACTCCATGTATACCTATGGGATGGAATGAAGGAGGCAAGTGAAAGGTTGGAGTACTTTGCCATGGCTGACATTGAGTTTACCAATAGGGTAAGAAAGCAAACAGCCAAACCCCAGAGTCAGCTGTTCCATTCAAGCCAACAAGATTTCCTTTTGCATGCAGAAACTTCATAATGCCCTAAATTTACATTGCAAAACTACTTTTCAAGTGCTGCTTGTAGAGTAGACCTAAGCTGCTAAAGCTTTGATCCAGAGAATCTGTCTTGCAGCCAATGCCTTCTAACAAGAGGAAGGTGGTGACAGCCAATCCGACACTTGTGGCTGGTTCACACAGCTCTTTGTGCCAACTCCTTCAGCTGAACAACTACCCTGCAGGCCTGGCTGATCAGCAACTGCTACCTGTACACATCTTCACTTACAAGTGACCTACTGGCTCTCAAAAATAAGAGGGTTTGGATTTATGTGTTTGAAAGCTACACATTTTTCTAACTATATTCTCCACTGCTAGAACATACTAGCAACTAGGATGAGCTGGAAGTCCACACATAAGGCAACAGGAAGCTGAGAAAGATAAATGTAATTGTGCACTACAATTTGCATGTGCCAAGGAACTCATTCTCAGAAGTAACCAAGTCAGGCCTACAGCCATGCTCAGGAAATAATAAACCTTTATTTTGAAGGAGGAAAGCCAAGAAGAATACTAAGAGCAATAAAAGCCTTGGAGAACTGGCCCCTGCAGCCCTTGGAAGTCACATTCGGCAGTAACGGTACCTCTGAGTGCGAGCCCCACAAGCTACAGCCTGGCAACAACAACAAACAAAGCAGTCTTCTGAATAAATTTCATTCTCCAGTGATATTTAAGCAGTACAGTCACAGGTAACTCAGCATCAGCCTAGGCTTAGAGATAATTTTTCTGTAAATATGTGAGGCAAATCCCATGAAGGCAGAACAGCTAATTAAGCTGAACGCCAGTGTTGGCACAAGCACATGAACATATTTGCTCAGAAGATCAGAGGATTATGGATTTCAGTTTGAGCAGTGGAGAAAGAAAAGTTATTAGCTTTGAAAAGGGACTTAAGTCACCATTCACAGGAGTTTTAGAAGCAGTTGCCTGCAATGATCACACCAAGAACTGAAAACAAGCACAAGAAGGCCTGTTATAATTTGCATTCTTGAAGGGGGAGAAAGGAAAATATCACCCAGTAAGATATGCATAACTGCAGCCAATCCAGCTGCTCTTACAAGAGGTGTTATCAGAATATTTTCAAAATTATAATAGCAGAGTATACACAACATATTTCCAACAGTCCCAGAGACTAATTTAGAGAACAGCAGTTGATTACATGTATGTTTAGTCAGTGGGAGGTAGGGAAATTCTTATCTAACTAGTTGTGAAGAGTGTTGGTAGAACAAGGACCTTTGCAGAAGTGAGGGATATCTATTTTAAGAGAAGCTTCTGTGTTGCCTTACTAATACAGCAGTGTTACATTTTATTGCAATTATAAGCCTATTTGTTCTCCTGTGCAGTATTCCTTACAACGTGGTGAAGGGAAAGAATAGGACCAGATAACTGCTCCAGACAGCCACAATGGGGAAAAAACTAAAAGTTACATACAAGCTTTGCTCACACCTTACCCTTGCTCAACAGTATTAAAATAATCCTTTTTAACCTGTAAAATAGTTGCAGTCTCAAGATACTTTCACTGATGGCCTTATATAATGATGTTCAACCAGCTGAAAGAGGAAGTTCAGCTGAAGTAACATAAGCACTTGAGAAAAATTCTCATTTTCTCCCAGAATATCTGATTTCCTGGTCCACATGACTCTGCCTGTGACTTAATTTTATTCTTATTTGGTAAGACACTAAGACCTTCATCACTTTGAAGGCTATGAAGGCAATTTACTCTGAACTTCTTCAGTTAGTAACAGAATGAGGATAAAAGTTAACAACTTAATATTGGAAGAGAAAAGAATAATTTGCTTTGGTTGTGGTCTAATCCTTCTAATCACATATGGCAGCTTGCCATTTCTTTCACAGGGCTTGGATATTGGCAGCACTGCCTAAGAATGTCAATCTCTATACCTGTTATGGTATAAATCCATTAGGCCAGAAGTATTAAGAGGATGTGGTCTCTGGAGAAAGAGGATCATAAATTAAAGAGAAGCCTCAGAAAAACACACCTAAACATTCCTTTTCCCCATGACCACTGTCAGATCAACTGTAGATGTCATGCCATTTATTTCAAATTGCAATAAGTACAAATCTACCCAAAAAAAAAAATAATTTGAAGAATCTTCAAAATCACAGAAATTCCAGCAAGTTATTGATACTAACATCAACATATTTTCAAATCTAGTTATATTTCCTTGCACATTGTACCATTTGTACTTGGCTGTGGTTTAATCCCAGTAGGCACATTGCTTGAATTAGTTGCAGTTCGTCTGAAAGAACTTCATTCTTCTAGCTAATTCTTTTCATCAAGAATTACAAAACAAAGAATATCTTTTCAACATAATGGACATGAAATATAATAATGAAGGTGACTCAGTCCTCTAGATCTCTGGAGGCAGAGCTCTGTTAGTTATGTAACAATTATTCTCATCTCTTTTTAGAGAACACAAGTGTGATGCTCACAGGATTCAAGCTCCCATTGCCACTTTCTCATTCTTCATGTCAACATTGCTGTTAAACTCAGAAAAGGGTCCACTTTGAGGCATTGGGTTTATATCTTGTTTGAAAATAGATTTAAGCAAAATACTAAAATCTTAGAGAGATCAGAAGCAAAGCAATTACTTGTTGGGAAGTATCTCCTGACTCTACATATACGATACGTTTCTGTATTTAATGGCTAGCTATTTCTGAATATTTTCCCAAAATACATACAAGGCAGATTTGAATTCTAGCAAGGAAATTGCACAAGAAACAGCCAAAACATTGCCTCACCTCTCCCTTCCAAAAAAGATCCAGGCAACAACCAACCCTGAAACTCAAAATGTGAGTAACCGATTAATTTCTTAAGAAGGTTTTGTTAAGAAGCCAAGACCTTCCTTTCATTTTACAGGAAAGAAATGCTTACCCTCTTTTTCTGGAGACTTGCCATCTTAAACATACAGATTCAGCATGGAAGATAACAATCAGAATGGGACAACAGAATCTCTATTCCTTTCTCACAAACTTTTATTGCAGAATGGAAAACTCATCTGCTCTTTCACTTGTACTGTCCCACAGAGGACATTCACCTATAACCAGGAGCTGCCAAACACCTTTCCTTTTCTTCCATTGCCCCATTCTTCAAAAAAAATATGTATTCTAGTATGGAATTTAGCATTACCTGGATTAGGCTAATGAACACTGCACTGGTGCAAGTCAAATAAAAACATCTACTAGGAATTCCTAAAAAAAAAACAACAACAAACACACCACAGAAACAGTTGTCAAAAAGGCTAAAGTAGAGGCCTTGACAGGTTTCGATGTTGGAGACTTTACGGGAATTATCCAATCTCTACCCTCCTTCATTTCTCTCCAGCAAGCATTGGCTACATTTTAGCTAGGATTCTGTTCCATTGTAGAAATTGTACTATTGGAGAATGGAAGTGTGTGAAACAGTGTGACTAATTAACAAGTATTTCCTATCAGTGGCTACTGGGAAGTGACATATTTCCTGCACTTTGTTAAGATATTCTTTCTTATGTGAAAATAAACTGAGCTGCAGTTTACAGTCACTGGGTAGTTCTGACTCTTTGCTAGTACAGACAATCCAACAAAAGGGCTTATTAAGGGGCTGCTAGCACTGATGAGAAGAAATCTATGTTACAAAGAGCAGACAAGGATTTGCATTCAAATACTTAGAGTAATGCTACATTGAGCTGACAGTAGGACAGTTTGTAGAGCAGTTTCAGTTTTAAACACCAACTGGAAGACTGGAGCATAGTTTCTGAAGAAACCTAGTGTCTTGGGGTGATTCTATGACAATACTGTATTCCACATCACCTGAAATTTTATTTCAAAGTCCATGTACATGACTTCTTGGATGATTTTTATCTCATTATTGAAATCCATTAGTCAGTACACATTGCATCCCTGTGACATTTTTAAGTCCCATTCTTACTCCTCACTTGAGATGATGAGCTAGTTGAGCAAGGACAGACAACTAGACCATCACTGACAGACTGATTTTCCTCCAACTATTTTTGTAAAACTGGGAACCTATGGGTTAACAGGTTGCCTCTGTCATATATCATCACTTTGATCTTCTCTAAAGCACTGTCACACCCAACTGTTCAGGTCACTGTCATCAGCACATTGCCTCTGCAGGAGGGTGCACAATACAGGCTTGTGGTACATTTTAAGTATAAAATTGCCTAATCGAGATGGCAACATTTTACATCACCTTGCTTTCCCTGACAGAGGCCACCAATCTCAACTTCCCCAGAGCACCTCTGCCTGCAGCCCAACACAAATTTGGGATCATATAGAACATTGCAAAAGGCACTCCATCATTCTCAGACAATTAACTGCATAAGGAAGTACCTGTGGGAATCAAAAGAATCTGTAACTCACCTGAATCACTCTAACTTGTCACTGCAACCCCCTACTTTTCAGCTACCAGCCTTGTTGTTGTAACTACAGCTCTATTTAATTGATTACTACTGTGGACAAAGAGCCAGCATACAGAACGAGCCCTTTGGCTGTCCTTTCTCACAGGATGACTGACTAAACACTCGCCTTAGACACTCACTCAAGCAAGTTTTGAAGGTTAAAATTACACACCTAATAAATTACAGACTCTCAAGGCTACTAAGAAAGTTTGCGTTAATTAATCAGGTCCTTGCTACTGTAACTAAAGCACACACCCACTTGAAAACAGGGCCTCACACAACTACCAGCACAAATCAGGTGCTGGAGGAAAGAAAATATTCTTTAGGAGTCTGGCAGTCACAGAAACAATAAGTAAGCCAAAGAGCGAGTTGCAAAAAAAAAAAAAAAAAGCACTACATCGAAGTTTCCAGATAAGTTAAAAATCAAAATGATTAAAAAAGTTAGCATTCAAAATGGTTATAAAAAAGGTAGCATGCAGTCTGCATATAGACCAGTCAGAATCAGGTCTCTTCTCAGTCACCAAAATTGACTTAAACTTTCCAATGAAGTTTTCATTTCAGGTTTATTGAGTTTTTGTAATTTTTTTAATAGATATATTTTTAAAAGCTCACAATAGCTCCCTATTGAGAGGAAAATAACTCATCTTCCCAAGCATAATGTTTTAACTGGTAGCCCCATAACATGAAAATTCTATCTGCTATTGGAATCATTCTGGCTAAGTTGAAACCAGCCAGCAGCCATATTAGTCCTCCTTAATACTGACATTAAATTGCAATAACAGGAAGTCTATCATCCATGAAAACTTCACTCACAAGATTGTTTGCACTGCTGGGCTGGGCTGTATCATGCAAAACTCTTTTCCCTGACTGGTACCAGTTTCCCTGAACACTTATGGCCAGATAGATGCAGGCAGAGCACTCTGCCACTGAAAAGCAAGGTGTGCTACAGTGCAAGCAAGATAAAAGGCCATGGCAAGAGCTAAACCAAACTCCTACTCATGAGAAGCATGAAGCAGGGAACAGTTTCTGGAGCAGCCTTTACTTGCACTGGATGAGGTGTGGTGCCAAATTGCAATGTGTGAAAAGTATTTGCCCTACAAATGCTGCTGAATAGCACAGGAATAGGAAAGAGGGAGCAAAAGATTGTGACAGAAATTGTTTCTCATACACAGGTGGCTAAAGCAGGAGTTTAGAGTTTGTGAGGCTGGGCTCTGGAGTATCATGCCTGTCCCTGAACAGGTATTTAGTCTTTCAGGAGTGGCTCATTCTTTAAGAACTCAGCTATGCAAGGTGTTAGCTCACTTGCCCAATAGCCACAGCTACATACCCAGGAAGCAGCCAAATCCAGAGCCCCCACAACCACTTAACCCAAGAAGCTTCAAATGCACATCCCCTTGTTCACCAAAATACATGATAATCTCTGAAGGGTTTGCTTGGTTCTCTCTTGACCTCTCCTACGGCTGAGCTACCAAGGATTAAACCTCACAGAATCACTATTAAAGTGATGTCACAATCTTGCAGGAAGAAACAGGAAGCCAGGGACACTTTCTCTCAGCCAAGACACGATAAAAAAAAATTTAAAAATCGAGGTCTCTTCTAACTTCCCTCCTCATCCAGACAGAAGTACATTCCTGGCTACAGAGCAGTCCAGTTCTAATAGAGCAGAGGGAACAGGAGAGTAACCTGAGGGTATTAATTTTTAATCCAAGTCTCTTAAACTCCAGAGTAGTGTAATCACTACAAAGCAAGGTAAAATTAATAACATTTACACTAACATAACTTATCCAGGTTATGTGGGCAAGACCAGAATAGAAGGTTAAGGGTTTACCTACTTCTGCTTGTTTGACAGATTTCTGCCTAGGACTTAGATACATACCTTTTGCTTACAGTGCTTCAAGTGCAATTACAGAGGGATTTCAGACCTCACCCTTAATTTTTCATAACAGATGCTCTATTTTTAAATCACATTAGCCATTTAAATTAATTAGAGAAGAAAAGCACGGTGGCAGATCTTAACATCTACAAGCTAATGGTGTAGAAACCATTTCTGACCCAGGCATTCCCGAATACACTGATCTAGTTCTGGAGCTAGAGATCACAACTGTAGTCCATCCAGCCTGTACAGAGCTACAGCTCTGTCAGTTTGTCAGTCAGACAGCACTAGACATCGGGCAAGAAATTTCATATAGAATTTACCAATCTTGCTTAATGCTTTTATAGAACAAAAACATTTTGCAGTGAATCCGGGATAGTGTTCTGCTAATTACTCCACAGATAAGCATCCTCTTTCTTCATACCTTTCTTTTTGTTTATACTCAGATACATTTAAAGAGAGAGGAAATGCAAAATTTACTTGACTGGGACAGAGAAATAGAAAAAAATTACTTTTAGAAGATTTATACTGCAGGAAAAAAAGGGAACATATCAAGATGTACGGGGGAAAAAAGTGGGATCATAGCATGGTTTGGGTTGGAAGAGACCTTAAAGACCATCTTGTTCCAACCTCCCTGCCATGGACAGGGACACCTTCCACTAATCCAGGTTACTCAGAGCTGCATCCAGCCTGGCCTTGAACATCTTCAGAGATGGGAAGTCCTCAGCCTCTCTGGGCAACAAATTGTTAAATTGTTCATTAATTTGGTGTATAGGCATAGGGTACTGAGTGGGTTTCAGGTCAAAAATAGTCTGGCATTATCACCTCAAAAAAAGAATAATGAAGGGGGAGAAATATTCTTTTCCTCCTCCTCACACATACATTATATCTCTTCCCTTTGCACCTCTTGATGCAATAAGCAGAGTCAAATTACATATAGCAAGGAAACCTTATAATATGAAGTAAGAATCTAGCATAGCCAGTACCCCGATGAATTGGAATGACTCCCTACCACAAGAATGAATCATGAATAAGTCTGCTGAAATCAGCTGTCACTCTCACATTATGCCCAAATAAGTTAAAAAACTGGAGACTGCTGATAAAGAGAACGCAACATCACTGGTTTGACACACACACCTTTTGGCATAAGTGTTTTGGAACTGGAAGACCAAACTAAGGTGCCTCCTTAAATTGACTTCTGATCAACTTAAATACACTGCCTTTAAATGCAACAGGTGATGGACTTGAAGCATGAGAAGGGTACCTACTGCTTTTAGCAGTCATCCATTAGTCAGCCATCCTGGGTGAAAAGCACTTTCTATGCAAAGAAAAAAATTCTTTACTATGGTTCAAAATAAGTCAGTCTTGAAAAAAGACTGACTTCCATAGGACAGAAATATCACTTTTAATTAAAGAAAAATAAACACTTTTTTTTCTGACTGAGAGGCTACAAATTACATTTCTTTGCAACTAATGTTTTCTTACTAGATTTTTGATTGAAGTCTATTTCATCCCTTTCTGTCTTGAGCACAGGAAACAGTACAGGGTAGAAAAGAAGCAGTTTCTTTAACTTCATCCTACAGCTTTCCTGGTTAAGCCTTTTTTAGAGATGCAACTGGATGCAAGCATCAAAGCTTTTCTCCATGTGCTAAATCAAAGCAATATTTCCAGCTGGGAATCTGGCAAGTGTCTCCTAAAGAATAATAGGAGTTTACCCCAGAGAATATCTGCACATGGTCTCTATCCAGCAGAAACACTCCTGGAGTGCTACCTGGTGTTCTAAAGCGCTGGCTCTTTAAAGAAATGACAAATTCACTTTTCTGTCATCCATTTTTGGGGGGCAATGGAGTATTGTTTATTTGGGCTTTTGTCAGAATTGGAAAACAAAAGCATGAAGACTTATTTCACTGAAAGTCTGACAGTGAAACCCATAATACATTATTTTGGGATGGAAGAAATGCTGCAAGAAAATTTGTTTAACAAGAGACAGGTCCAGGAAATTCAAGAACGTGCCTTCCAGACAAGGCAAAGAATGGCTGCACACATAAGATAGAAGCAGACTAAGATGATTATTATTTCCTTGCCTTAAACCTAGACATAAACACACTAAGGTATGGTAATTGGTAGCAGTGTATAAGCATTTTGTAACACTGCAACATTATTAGTAGTATTTTATAATTTAGTATACATGAATAACACACAACTGCAAATGAACAGAGACTTGCAGTATACTTGCCCAAATAAGGCACAGGAAAGCATATGCAAATAGTAAAATCTGTAAGATAAGAACAAAGAATGTAGAGTGGTCAGGAAAGATGGCAGATGAAACTAAAATAAGATTGCAGGACAAAAAGGAGATATGTCTTGCAGAATAATCCTGCAAAACAAATAAGAAAGTTGTCTAGTAACTCTATAGTGAGCTTACTCCCTCAAATAATATGAAACATGTCATCTGAGATCACCCCCTTTTCTTCCAGGGAGGTGGCAAGGAGCACAACACATTAACAATCAGAAAAGAAGGACAATAATTTATGAAAATCACAAAATACTCACTTTGACTCCAGCTTCTCTTGCCAAGCAACTCTCAAGCACTTTACTGTGACTCCTGCAACTAAAACAAACCATCAGAAGTGTAGTCATCAGTGCTAAATACAGGGCACCAGCTCCAAGGTATTGAATACTCCAGGTCTACTACCACTTATATATGTGATTGTTAAGAACAGTTTGGGAAAGAGAAGATAACAGCTAATGGTAATTAGGAACTAATGACTGGAAAGCCGCATTGTTGCTGTATACAAGTTTAATAAGGTGCTTTGATTCATTAGTCTTTTAAACAATCGATCAGAGAGAGCTTCAACCTGTGTGTAAACACACAAATGTTTTGGTGCAACACTTTGATGAGCACTATTAGTTAGTAAAATCAAGTTTCTTCTCACAATATCCTGTCAAGCATGTGTTGTGAATGAGTGTGGGAGGACGCACCACCACAACATGCTCTAAGTCCCCTCCCCTTACATTTTCTGAAAAGTTCACAAATACTTGACACTGAACAATCTGTCTCCAGATTTAAGAGACCTTCATCCTGGCAATCATCTAAGCAGATCCTTCTGCTCGCACAGGAAAGACATAACTGGGTGCATTAGACTTCAGGGCCAGGTCCAATCCTGCAAGTAATTCCAGATACAGCGTGGATGATGCGATTAATTCAGCGTTTCGAGATTAAAAGTGTTTACTATTTACCCAAAGATCATTAACATCTCTCAGCTGAGATCTAAGCACCTTATTTAAATGAAGAGAGTCCGCCCATTTCAGCAGACTCCTGGAGCTCGGTGGAGGGAAGTTCTGACAGTTACCCAGCTCTCACCCCGGCCAGGGGCTCCCCTTGGCAGCAGCAGGAGCGGGGATGTCCCGGCGCTCGGCCCCTTCTGGCACAGGGCTCTCGAGAGCGGTTCTGAGCAAAGGCGCTGACAAGCGCCGCATCCCTGCGGCCTCAACAACCAGGGCCGGGCCAGCGAGACACCTGTGAGCGCTGCCCCGTCCTCAGGTGAACGGGCCCTGCCAGCCGGCGGCAGCCAAAGCCCGCAGAGCAGCCCGGCTGGCGAGGGCAGCGGGCTCGCTCTCACGCCGTCCCAGCACCGCGGGCGCGGGTGGCTTCTACGCCCCTTCTTGACTCCGAGCGTCTCCATTAACACCTCCCACGTCCTTTCTAGGTCAGCCTCACCTCTCCTTCCGTCCCCTCCGTGGCTGCCCCTTCCTTCCCTCCGGCCAGAGACAGCGCCGACTCCCCGGTCCCGGCGGGCAGCCGCTGCCCCGCGCCTCCGCCCCGCTTGTCTGAGGGCAGGGAGGCGGCGGCGCGGGGAGAGGCCGGGCCCGTCCCGCCGCCCCGGGCCAATGCCGGCGTCCGTCCCTCCGAGCGGGGCGGCTCCCCCCNATGATCAGTATTTCACTTTACCTGGTGATAGGCAATCCGAGAAGTGTGAACATACGCCCCTGTTTGAGTAAAGATACGGGCCGCGATAACAGAGGTTTCAGTCATCTATTTGTTCAGGAAGCCGCTATAAGTGCTTTTCTGTTTAATTAGTGGCACAAAATACACACGCCGCCATATCATGGGGTGTTTCAACAGGACCTTCCCCTCAGCAGCCCGGCACCACGGCGATTTCTGAATCCGGAGTGCCTCTGCGAGCGGTGACAGCATCGACCCCGGCATGCGGAGAGCGGGTGTGTCGGTATTTGCCCCTTACGCACGTTCTTCTCACAGTGATTGATCTAACTGATTTAATTCTGGTTTGGGGCAGCTGGAGGATTTCAGCGTCTGGCGTGCCCCTGAGGGCAGCCCTTGCATCCCCTGCCCATCTCCGCCGCCCGGAGCGCTGGCTCGGCTGTCGCTCGCAGCAGCTCTGCTCTGAATTACATCCCCACTCCGTTCCCAGCCTGAGTCCGTTCACTCCCCAAATCCTGTACCATCAGCCCTAGCTTCCTGCTAACAATAAATTCTTATGTTTCACTTCCTTCTCAAACTTGGATACAGTGAAACAATTTTTTGAGAAAATTTAGTGTTTGTAGCATGGGTGTAAAGTTTTGGTCAATTACATGTCTTTTTAATTGCATGCATTTGATACGCTGCTTTTCCTTTCTGATGACAAAATAAGGGACTAGAGCATGATTTTCATGAACTATGCAGTAAAATTCTGCCTCCATAAGCCTTTAATAAGGCTTACATTCAGCTCACAAGGATCAGAGTGAATTTGAGACCTTGTGAAAGATTAAAAGTCGCTTGCTCCCCTCAATAATTTCAATTCAAACACCTCTCATCTACATATCCTATTTATTTATCCCAATGCAGATACTAAGCTGTATATATTCAAAACCACACTAACAGTCCTGTTCAATGCAGATCAAGAAACTCCGCTTAAGTAGAAGTGATGCAAAGACCTTTTGCCACTCTTCGTAGATGGAGCGTATTTTTCTCTTGTGTAGAATACCTCTTCCCCCCCTCTCACAGCAGTCCCAAAGAAGACGGAAGATAAGAGTGTTTCAGGACCAGAGAAGCGCTATCAGCGGGTAGCTGTGAGTGCGCTTGACCCCTACTGGATGGACTTGGAACTGATGTGTGCCTGGTGTACCCACTGCCCAAAACAATTCCCTCTTTAATCAAGGACTTTGGACCCAAGTTTAGGAAAAAGCAGCTCCCTGCTGGCAGGTGGCAGAGGTCTCCAGAACGGTGAGAAGTGACTGCTGAGAAACTGTGTATGTAGTGTGCATTGTGTCTGTTAAAATATGTAGGTGCACTCTCCTGCTCATATTTAATTTAGTGACGTGTTCTTGAAATGGATTCAGATGAAATCTCTGGGATTATGTATGTAAAGACTGTCCCAGCTCAGCCCAGTTGCCAGTTATGTTCAGTGTTTGCAATAAAGAAGAAACTGAAAATATCTGAATGACTTTCAGAACATGGAATACCAGAAGGACCCTCAGACTCATTCCTCAGTAACTTCAGATGGAGAGAGTCTGCACCCACTATCCAGCCTGTCCCTGTAGCTACTCTGCAGTGGAGCAGTAGATTCAAAAACTCTACACATTTCATGTAAACACAGAGTGGCTGTTTTTCAAGTGAATTGAGCCTGAACACACTCAAGGTGGCAGCAAGAGAACAAAAATTAGTGATAGAAGGCTATAGTCTACTCACCCTCCTCTTTTTGCTCCCCAGACACAAAGAGTTGTTCAGTTCTCAGCACAATCAAAAGCTATAAGCATGGTTTTGATTGCAGGGCAACAGAGAGTGTTACGGCATCTTCAGGAAAAAGACCCAAACCAACCAAGTGTGCAGGTACCTTTGTATAGTAGTATTGCTGTCAGATTCAGAAAGTGGATCATGTTTCTTCCTTCATCCCCTCATTCAGCATGAATATCTCTCCTGTGATTTCCCAAAGTAAAAAGGAAGTCATCCCATCTTCTTCCAATAATGAGTGCCTCTGTGTGGTTACAGAGTGACAGGTATTAGTTGGCGAGACAGTAACTTCCAGTGAAGCCAATGGAGCTGATAATGTTTTCCTTCCTCCAGCTTCCTCCTGTCACTCAACCACCTCTAACTCAGCTTCTCTCTGATGAACTAACATAAGTCACAGCTAACTGATGTTGTTCATTTAATGGCTGCAGTGGTATTTCCCAGGTGGCTTTGACCACATCATCCCTTGCTTTTCATCCTTCACTTGGTTCCTGGACACTGAGGTAACTTATTTTTGTTTCTTTTAAAATCTTCTACACTGTTAGGGTATGCCATAAAATATTCTCCACATGCACAAAGGAAGGTAGAGAAATAATGGTGGGTGGAGGAGCTTGAGAAATACCCTGCCTGGCTGCCCCAAGTCCACCAGAGGAGCTCTCAGCCCATCAAAGGTCCATCTCTTCAGAGTGTTTAAAAAGTAAGCCTTCAAAAATATTTTAGAATTATTTAGACTTTATTTTAAAACATTACAGGGAAATGTATACCAGAAGTGCAAACTGTAAAAGGAAACAGCGTGGTTCATTTATATTACTGTACATGGTGCTCTCTGTGGCAAGAAAAAGACTGGCTTGATAATAATGATCATGAAAGGTATGGCTTCAAAGATCAAACGTGCATGACTAGGGCCTGATCGTTTTCATTCTCTTTGGCTCCCAAATAAAACAAACTTAAGTCCTGCTGTCACTTACAAGGGAATCTTTAAATTTACTCTCTTATGCAGCATAGCTAGAGATCTCTGCCTGTAGGAGTAAAAGCATTTTGTACTTGCTTTAATGAATATGTCTTAATTACAGAGACTGCTCTACTATTTCAAGCAGGACTTGTCAAAGGACAACACAAATTCCCACAGGCATTGCCAAAAATTATTAACAAAGTAAGTAAATATGAATATTCAGCATGGAGAAAAGGCAGCTATGGGGAGACCTCATTGCAGCCTTCCAGTCCTTAGAAGGGGCTTATAAAAAAGAGGGAGAGTGATTTTTTACATGGGCAGATAGTTATGGAACAAGGGTGAATGGTTTTAAACTAAAAGAGAGCCCAGAGAGGCTGTGGATGCCCCATCCCTAAAAGTCTTCAAGGCCAGGATGGATGGGACCCTGAGCAAACTACTGGGTGACATCTCTGCCCATGGCAGGGGGTTGGAAGTAGAGGTCTTTAAGGTCCCTTCCAACACAAGCCTTCCTGTGATTCTGTGTTGCCCAAGAATGTGGACAACAGCACTTTAGTGATTGATAATTGATTTCTGTGATTGAGTGTGGCTCCCAGGATTATGTGGCTCAGGCACAGGTATCCTATGAAGGAAAGAAATGGCCAGAGCCTATCCAAAATCTATTACAGTCCACCAGCCAGGAAGAGAGAAGCAGAAGTAGGTCAAGATCAGACTCCAGCCCTCCTGTCCATCTTCTTGAGTCTGTCCCCGCAGCTGGGCATGGCCTTTTGCAGCGGTGTGGAGCAAAGGGGTCACAGGCCACAGAGCACGGCTGTTGTTACTGCAGTGCAGGAGCAAGGCTCCATCGCAGTGTCTTGGGCTGAGGGAGCTTCTTCCTGAGAACGCAGTGTCAGAAAATCAATCCACAAACGCCAG
>VZRX01021775.1:0-10090 GCA_013398075.1 Notiomystis cincta
TTTGTGTCCAAACCCGCACAGGTGTTCATTTTGATCTGCTGGCGCTCATCCAAACTAGTTCCTACCCGGTTCCCCTGACTGCTGGGCTGGAGACAGGTCTGCAGGCAAAGGCATAGGCGAGGGGACCTGTGACAGCAAGGACAGCAAAACCTTTCCGAAGCTCCGGAGCTGAGCCCATGCCTGTCCCTCTCCTCGTCTTGTGGCTCTGCTGTCTTCGAGAGCCCTTGGCAGCAGAGTCATTATGGTCTCTCGGACCTTGTCCCTGAAGCCAGGGCTGCTGCCAGTGCTTCCCAGCAGAATGCCTTGAATGCCAGCCCGACCTTGCTGCTCCGCGGGCGGAGCTCCGGGGTGGCCGTGCTTCCAAATCGATAGGAATTGCTGGAGCTTGCCCCGGCTGGCGTTCCGGCCGTCCCCTCTGACCTCAGGGCCATGCCACGACCATGTCTGAGCTGGAGAAGGCGATGGTCGCCGCCATCGATGCCTTCCACCAGTACTTCGGGAAGGAGGGAGACAAGCGCGAGCTGAAGAGGTCGGAACTGAAGGAGCTCATCAGCCGACCCAGTGCCTCGGTGTAAGGACTGCCCTCTCCGCAGCTGGCTGGGCTCAGGGGACATCGAGCAGCCGCTGTGCTCTACTAACTCTGCCTCCCACGGGAAGCCAGTGCAGGCAAAGGGGTTTATTTACACAGCAGGGCATTACAACCTTTGCTCCTTTGCCTGCTACAGAGCAGCAGGACGAGGGCAACAGCCTGTGTGGCAGACTGGGGTGTGGGTTGTAGGCTATTACCTTCCCTGACATGGGAGGACAGCCTTGCCCCAAGGGGCTCAAGATGTCCCCTCTCAGCAGCACAGCTGTGGCTGCGATTCCCAGGGGCACAGGACAGTGCCCCACCATAAACTGGGAACAGCCACAAGATATTTGGGATTTGTCTGAACAGAGATTCAGCCATTAGAGCACTTGAGAAATGGGGACATGTTACTCTCTGGGCCTCGCTGCAGTCTTCCCCAGCTTTGGTTGCCTGTTTCTATCCCTTCAGGAAATCAAAGACCAGGAGACTCTGGACAAAGTCATGGAGGCATTTGACTGCCATGGGGATGCAGAGTGTGACTTCCAGGAGTTTGTGGCCTTCAGTGAGATGGTCACTGCTGCTTGCCACAAGATTTTGTGCATGAGCAAACTGGTGGGAAGCAGGCAAGCCCCTTCTGCTCATGCTGGAGAGAGTCAAGGCAGCATTGCTCCTCCAGGGAAAGGACTTGGAGTGATTACAGACACCTCAGAGTTCAGCTTGTGCTAGACTGAGGCAGCTTGTTAGAAGTGCTTTGGCTTTGTGAACAAGAAACACCTGTGTGGCTCAGGAAGGGCTATCAGCTGGTGCCCATTGGGCTGGATGTAGTGAGTGATTGCCTTGCCTCAAGCTCCTTCCCTGCTGTTTTAAGGCAGGAATGTGCATGGGGCTAGAAGCAGAGGGGTGCTGTGATCCAAACTTGCATGCAAAGGAGAAAAGGAAATTCAAGGGTTGAAGGAATGGTGATGCAGTGGGGCTGGTTGTGGAATCTTGCTGCTGAGCCACGGGCCTGAATGGGAAGGCTCCCAGTGATTTCTGTGGGCTCTATGCATGGCATTAACCCGGGAAACCAAGGTGCTGTCCCCTCACAGGTGCTCAGAAGAGCCCACTCATTTCTTGGCACACTGAGACATCCATGGCTTGCAGGGCAAAGCACAACCATCTGACAGCTCTGAAAAACTTTTCCCTTGTTGATCAATCCTGCTTTTAGCAGCCTGCAGAACTGGAAGCAACAGTGTATGAGGCTCCTGCCCCACCGCCTGCTGCTTGGCTCTGGCTTGGCCCTTCGACCCAGGGCAGCCACCACCCTCACAGGACAGCGGCCTCTGCTCGAGAGAGGGGCACTTCTGGCCAGGAGCCATCTGCAACAAGCAGGGTCTTGGCTGTTGTCTGCCAGGAGCAAAGACAAGGAGGAAAGAGTTGGAATTTCTGTAGCTTTAATCCGAGTTTATTCTCTTGAAGGGGAGCTCACAGAAAGACCCCTTAACTCTTTGCTTTAATGTTTTTATATGGTTACAAAGTGAGAGAGGTATAATAGAGAGAGCCAATGCAAAGGTGACACGTGTGACAAAGAACTAACAGAAACTGCTCAGGGGAGGAACTTAGCCAAAGTTACAGATGATAGCACAGCTAAAGATAATCTTGAAACACCCTGTCCTGTGAGAGGCCTGAATCTCTGAAACAAAGAGAGGGGGCAGGCAGAGGTGATCTCAGGGGTTAAGAATTTTTATGCTGTGGACTCTTCTTTGAACCTGTCCTCAGAGGCAGAGTCTGGCACAGTGAAATTATCCCTTTCTGAATCACCCAAGAGAGTCTGGGTCACTGCAGCAGGTCTGCAGTTAGTAAAACCCAGAATTGCTCTGGGCAGACCATGTTTCTGAAGGGCAGCAGTGAGAATTTCCCAGTATGGGCAGCTATGGACCTTTTCTCTGAGCAATCCAATGACTACAGGATCAGCCAGGAAATTGCAGTAACTTTCCAAGAAATTCCCCAATCCACTATTCTTGTTTTCAGTATTGCTCCTACCTGACTGACTTAGAAGTTGTACAGAGCATTTATGTAGGTTTTTAATTGTTTGAGCAACCCTGTTGCAACACAGTATTTTAACATCTTCATTTTCAGAATTTCTTTTAGGGGCTGGTAGTGATGTCTGCTGGACTGAAAGGAGTGGTGAACAGCATTCTGAAAGGCAAAGCTGCAGGACTGGGATGAGTGAGTCTCACTCAAGCCTCTGAGTCAGCTCCCGTGACAGCCTGAAGCTCTCACAGGTGAGCTCCCCTCCCTCACCCGGATTTGGCCAGCGCCACTCGTGTTGTGTCAGCTGCTGCCAAGTGACACCTCCACGAGTGCCCACATTCTGTGACACGCTCACAGAGCTGCCCACAGCTTTTCTGAAGCACTCCCCATTTCTCCACACACCCCACAGCTCCCATGTCACACTGCAAGGCAAAACAGGCCCTCTGCAGTGAATGTACCACAGGCTTCTTCAACTGCTCAGAGCTGGGGGTGGTAATTAAGTTAATAAAGTAGAATTTAGGAAAATGCTGTTGAGTTGCTTTTCCAGGAAGTAAAACTAAATCAGAAAAACATTTTAAACACAATGCAATGTAGAAAGAGAAATTAAAAGGTGTGTTTTTACAATGCTGCATTTGAGACAGAATATTAAAACACAAAAGTAATCAAATCTTATAAAACCCAACAAAAGTCTCTCCTTGAATGATTTTTTTATTTTTCTGAAGGCTCCTTAGGTATAAGGAACATACATAAAATGAACACAACACTGCTGACAATGAACAAAACAGCATTTGATAATTTCCAGCTTTATAAAATTTTTAAAAAATGATTTAGTTATAACAAAAAAACAATAGCTCAGCAAGTTATCTTATTGGACCATTATCACATTTTAAACCATAGACTCAGTTGTTAATGGGGAGAGGAAAGAAAAAAAAATAGTAAAAAAAAATAATCACACTGCATCTAGCAACTACAACATTTTCTAAGCATAATCACAGCGGATTGAGTGCAATGTGATTTACATCAGAATTCACATGGGATGTCACACAGTGACAGCATTGTAATATACAAGTAACATTTATGCCCTCCAACAAATACAAGTTAAATGAGACTCTGGATTCAAGCAAAATGGAATGTTGAAGCCAAGTAGAAATGTAGTGGAATTCAGATTGTCTGTAACATGACTCAAAAGTGTACATTAGAATCATCTGGAATTCGATACTGGTGGAAACATAGAGAAGTCACAGCTGCTACACCGCTCTGTTACATTTGCAATAAATACTAGAAAATAAAAGTAAATAATATATGTTCCATGAAAAATACAGTACCTACCTTCAACGACCATGTTTTTCCCTTGTCTGAAGATGGTCTTGGAAGGAAGTTAACTATTTTCCTACAGAGGCAGTGTATTGAGCTATAACCACATTCCAACTAATACAACAGTAAATATACTACTGGAAATACAGAAATCTCAATTTGAAAAGAATTAAGAGAAATAAACCTTAAAAAATGATTTGACAGAATATCAGTTCAGCTGCATAATGACCCCCTTATATTTCAGAATTAACAGAAAAGAAAAACTAAGTCAGTCAGTTTAATACATAAGAAACAGAGAATGTTTGAACTCAGATCCTCAGAAGGTATCCAGGAAGTTTTGTCTCAGTGACCTAACATGGGCACTATGCAAAAATGTCATCCAGGAGCTTTACACTGCAGAAATTCAGCACTCTGAAGCTAACAACAGTGTGTTTGCTAATCAGGGTTCTACAGTAAACATGTTTAGAGAGGAAAAAAAAGAAAACTTGAGTTCAGAACATCGAATGCCTGCATGCCTGAACTCTGGGCTTTTGGCTTCTTCACTGAAGAAACTGCACCCTTCTTTGAAATGGACCCTTAATACTGTCTCCTGATACTGCATTAGGAAGAAATACTGGCAACTAACAGATACCTTTAAAATACACGAGCTGCTCTCAGTAAAAGCTAAACTGACCCATGAAGCTTCCAAAGTAAAGGGCCACAGGAAACACAGGAACTTGAAATGGAATGCAGATACCCACTGGCTCTCATTAAAGGCGTTAGGATTAGTGTTTTTAGCAGCTACACTGGCACCAAGCAGACCGGAACTCGAAAACTTACGGCACATAGTCAAAGAACAGCTTTTACCTGGCACACACAGGAGAGAGACAAACTGGATGTTTAAAAAAACCCTACTACCATGCTTAGGACTGGTACTACAGAATCGACTTGCACTCCCCACAGACTCACAATTTGTTTTCTTTTAAGGAGATGGGTACAAGGACTAACTCACATCTGGCAATATCTGCCTGTCAGCACAATCTGATCTAGGACAGCTGGTCCCAGCAAGTTAAGGCCCAAATTTTCAGTCTGTTCTTCCAAATGATACATACCATGGTTCTACCACATCTGCTTTTTAATAATCTAATTTAAATACCAAAATTGTAAAAAAATATCATAGAAATGGAACTCCTTTATACTGGAAGTAGAAATCTTCTTACATACTCTTTACTGCCAGAAATGGCTGGTGTCACAATGGCTAATCTCAAGGCATTGTAGGAACAGATTGGATGAGCTGTTACAGCATCGTAAATACCCTACCAGTACAACATACACAGAGCATAATTTAACCTTTGTGTCCAGCTTCAGGAACTAGCATCTTGCACCTTGGTTTGTTTTAACATGAAGAGAAGGAAACAGTCCAAAAGAATAGGTTCAAAAAATGGAGAAATTCCCACATGGATTCTCTTGTTAAAAGAGTTTGCACAAATTCATAGCCACAATTCTTCAGTAGTTTATGCTGCAAGTGGCACACAATACATGTTTAGTGTCTGTAAGAAAGAACCAGTAACAGCTCAATCCCTCCAAGGTCAGGGATTTCCCCAAGCTAACACTAATTCTACTGCATCTTGCATTTTCCTACTAATATCAAAGAACAAACATCAAATAAAAATCAGTTGGGGAAAAACATCATCAAACTGACCCTCAACAGAAGTTTCACTTTGCAGAGTACATGGCAACAGCCTGCCTTCTTACACAGGAGCTTTGCAATGATGGAGTGCAACTTAACACAGCTTGTAAGAATTTAAGCTGATTAGGTTTGGGGTTTCTTTTTAAAAATTTAAGCTGGCACAGTGGTTTCCAGTCATGTCCTGCTGTAAGACTGAATACTTCAAGTCACTACTATGCAGAAAAATCAGCACAGGATTAATAGATATATATATATATATACACACAGAGGTGCACCACACATGTATTTGTATGCACATCTGTGTATACCTATATAGATCTATACCCACATGAAGACAGCTATGCACTACTCAAGGCTCGTGTGGCACTAACAGTTCCCTTGGGTTCCTCGCACAGGTGTGAGTTCAGCTGTAACATCACCTGGGTTCTGTCCACGTGCACTAATGGAATGGTACTGTCCCAAATGAGATCATTCCCTGTACTTTTTCTGCCTTAAGCAAGCAGTGCTCCCTACACAGCACCCTGACCTTGGCCCTTATTTCTCAGACTCAGAGTTTCCTAAACGTTGCTCGCTCACGCGTAGGAGTCGCTTTGGGTAAGCTCATCTGCTGGGGTCAGAGAAAAGCAGAAGCTACTCTAGGCAGAAAGGAATCTCCTGTCCTTGTGTAAGCAGTGCAAGCACCACGTGTCCTCTGAGCAGTGTGCACACAGTGACACAGTGCAGACTCAAAGCCAGACAGCAACAGATTGGAACCACAGTGATTTACCAGCATTGGGTCAAAACTGGATGTCAAGCACAATTTTGTCTTCATAGAGGGCAATCACCAGCATGATGGCAAATCCAAGAAGCAGGCCTAGATTCTGAAGAATGAACTGCCCCACAGGACAGTAACCATGCTCTTCGTTATCTCCATCTCCATGAAGCATTTCTGGAAGCTACAAGATACAAAATAATTTAGGAAGTTATTTCACCTCGATTCCATTTATACATGGACAAGTTTACAAGATTGTCAAGGATAAACACTCCAGTGTTCAGACATAAAACCAATACACTAAGGACACAGCTTAAACTCTACTAACAGCTACATTCAATAAAAACATGATCACATGATGTATTTACAAAACAAACTAAAAATTACTTTCCTTAAACATTTACCAGATCAACCATATTAACTGAACATTAAGTTCCCCAAGACAAGGTGCAGCCCAACATTCTTTGAGTTCTGCTCTTTTGAGTAGAAGCATTCAAGTCATGCTCAAATAAACATATGACTGATTAACTTAGCCATTCATTTGTCATGTTAGATGCTTACACATATTCACATACTTTTAAATATTTCCCCTTTTAAATATGGGAATGATAGCTACAAGCTATCATTAAAGAGAAATTTTATGTGCAGATATAAAAACTTATGAAAGTTCTGGACATTCTGGATATTGCTCACCTATGAGGAAAAGTCAGAGTACTGATAAAATCAACTAATAATAGTGCTCTTGGAAGATGTAAAAATAGAACTCTCTGTTTTGCAAAGTCATCCACATAGAACAGAAGTAACATATTTACAAGGAAATTAATTCAAGAAAGCAGGAGGTAAATGTTAAGATCTGATTACTGAGAGATGCTTCTACCTGACTTAAGGTACACATGAGACCATGCATCAAAGTCAAGAGTCAGGATTTTATTTATCAGCAAATATGAGGCAGAGAGAGAAAGAAATAGGAGAGAGAAAGAGAGAAAGGAAGAGAGGAAGAGAAAAACAGAGAGAGAAAAAGAGAGAAATATGAAGCAGAAGGCAGTCACCACCCATGGATCCAGCTGGCTTCCCCCTGGTCCTCTTCACCCTGGCTTGCCTGGGGTGGGGGGTGTGGGCACTGGGTGTCCTAAGGGCTCTTCAAACTTCTCAGCATTTACACCTTTTAGCAGCCAAAGGCTCGATGCTCACTGGCTACAGGTCTGTTGTTCTATTGGGTAAATGGTTCCCTCACTTCCAAAACTAACTGGTCCCATCTCAGTCTCTCTCTTCCTTTGAGTCAGTGCCCCCCATCTGCAGTGCTGGGCTGTGGCCTCCCCCTGCAGGGCCCAGCCACAGCTCATTTTCAGCAGAGCTCCAGGGCTGCCTTGTGGGTACATTCTTCTCCCCCAGCTTTGCTTACTTCTCCCTAGGCTTGAGATAACTGGACAGTTGTCCCACCTTTGTCTTTTCTCAAGTCAGGACTATACTCAGCGGGGTGGGATTCCATGGTGGCAGACAAGCAGTTGCTTCTTTGCACAGTTTGCTACAGTGGGCAAAGTCCTTTGGTGATTTAACAGTGTTTGAGGCACTCTTACAGAAATTCCTTCAAGGAAGGAATTCTTCCAGGAATTCTTTCAAGACTCACTTAGTACAGAAAATGATGGTACAGAAGAAAATGGAAACTATTGCTCTTCATTAGATCAGCTGGGATAGTTTTGGTTATTCCAAGAACTTCAATACTGCCCAACAGACAATGACATCAAAGCTGCTAAAACCCCAATTATCCATCTTGTCTTGTATTACTGTGTTTCTAAAAGATACATAAACCTGATAATTAATTTGACCCGCTATTTAAATATAAAGAAAATCAACAAAAAACCCACCAAACCCTCAAAAAACAAAACCACGACCCACCCCCCCAACTTGTGTGAAAAATGTTTAAATGGTTATCACATGTACACTAGACCAGGCAGCTCAACAGCAAGCACTACTCCAAATTACAAAGTACTGCCAAGTCATTAAGAATAAAGGGCTTCACATTAGCATTATTATAATGGGCTTTATCACTGCTGGATATTTATTTTGACAGCATGTCTGAAGAGTGCTAAACGTTTTGCTTTATTGGCTACTGATGTGGCCATATAAAGAATAGTCCTGTCAATTAAAAAGAAACCATAATATCCTTTTGAACACTTATAGTGTCAGTACTAGAGATAAAAGGAGCAAAACCAGGTAAATTTGTTTCCCAGTAAGATGAAATTATTCAAGTTGGACTATTCAACATACCCATTCAAACCAAAACAGGAGTGTCAGGAAGGAGGATATTACTACTCTTGTAAGTTATCACCACATGAAATTTCATGAAAGAATATGGAAAGCCTGAAGGATTTTGAAACATCTGAGTTGAGGTTATACTGAAGAGGAATATCCTTATCAATAAACCCCACACAATTAAACAAACCTCAGGACAGTCAGATACAAAAATACCAAAGGCTCATTCTCGATGGCTGGTGTAAGGAATGGATAAAACTGCACCTCTGTGAACCTCTGCCCACAGCTAGGGAGGAATCAAAACCTATTCTTGTTGTGTGCCAGGTGACAAGGTCTTTGAGAAGGAAGCTGATTATGTAAACACCAAGACAAAACTGGGGCTCAGTTTCAAGTGTCTCCTGCAGAAGCTTTCCTGCTGTTGTTGAGTCAGACCACGGGACTTTGATTATTTGGTTACTACTATGATGGCTGAGAAAAAGAAAGAGGAATGAAGGAATGAAAGTACTACCTTCCTTTATACATGACATCTTCAGTCAAAGTAAGGGCAGGAAACAAGTATCAGACATAAAGCTTACGAGTAAGCGATATTTCAGGCATTACAGGTCTTGTGGGTTGGCTACTATAGAACACCTAAAGTTGCAAGAAGGATCACTCTACTTAGACATTCTATTTAAGAATTTAGCAGGGCCTGTAAAGGACTTGACTTACCTCTTAATAGATTAGAGTGACTTTATAACAACAGTATATTTACAAATTAAAGTCTCCATAATGTAGTGGAGAGCATTACAAAATAGCCCAAAGACGAAAAATGATCTCATCTCATCACATTTGGGCTGGTAAAGACAAGAAGAGAGAAAACTGCCTTATTTAAATGAAGCTCTGAAGCAGCTTAGAGTTGAGAAATCAGCACTGAATATGGACTGGGAACACGTGCCCAGCAGTACGGCTGCCTGAAGGCTCTGATCTATGGTGTACACACACTAAGGACAATGCACCTGATTTTTCCACGTCATGTTTTTAGAAGCTACTCACCACGACAGCTCTGCATTACCAGCTGCTCATGGTTAAAACTTCAGACTCGACTTTCCCGCCCTGAACCTCTGAGCATTAAATGTCAGCGAAGCACAATCCCGCCCAGCCCCGGCAGTGCCGCGCCCACAGAAGCGCCCCGGCGCCCGCCCAGCCCCGCCGGCCGTACCATGTCGACCAGGGCCACGTAGAGGAACATGCCGGCCGTGACGGCGAAGATCCACAGCGTGATGTTGTTGGCGTACTGCCCCACGGCCGTGCCGATGAGCATGCCGATGTAGGCCATCATTGCCGACAGCACATTGTACACGATGGCCTGCTTCACCGTCATCCCCGCCTTCAGCAGCACGGCAAAGTCACCTGCGGGCACAACACCTCGTCAGCCTCAGGGAACGCTGCTGTGGACACAACACCTCGTCAGCCTCAGGGAACGCTGCTGCGGGCACAGCAGGGCTCTTCAGCCCCCGGGAACGCTGCGGGGGCGCAACAGGGC
>VZRX01021775.1:10407-37359 GCA_013398075.1 Notiomystis cincta
GGAACGCTGCTGTGGCCACAACAGGGCTCGTCAGCCTCAGGGAACGCTGCTGTGGGCACAGCAGGGCTCCTCAGCCTCAGGGAACGCTGCTGTGGGCACAACAGGGCTCCTCAGCCTCAGGGAACGCTGCTGCGGCCACAGCAGGGCTCCTCAGCCTCAGGGAACGCTGCTGGGGCCACAGCAGGGCTCGTCAGCCTCAAGGAACGCTGCTGTGGCCACAACAGGGCTCGTCAGCCTCAGGGAACGCTGCTGTGGGCACAGCAGGGCTCCTCAGCCTCAGGGAACGCTGCTGTGGCCACAGCAGGGCTCGTCAGCCTCAGGGAACGCTGCTTGGGCACAACAGGGCTCCTCAGCCTCAGGGAACGCTGCTGCGGGGCTCACTGAGCCTTGCAGGAGCCGCGCTTGTGTGCGGCCACCTCTGGATTATCATTTAAATCATCGTGCTGATTGTCACAAAGGTAGCAGTGAACGATCTACTCTTCCCACAGAGAATACACACTCATCTTTACTTCTCACACGTAAAACCAGAGGCCTAGTTTGAATCAGTATCTGTGAAAATTCCTCTTAGCTATACACACCTCGTTATGCAAATCCAGGAGAAGATAATGGGGCATTTGTCCCCACAGAGGGTGACAATGAATTTGAGCACTAGGAAGTTACATTCACAAAGAATGACTTCACATCCATGTTCAATCAGTTACCTGGCTGAAGACATGCCAGGTTAGTGTGTTTTATTCTGAATTCATGACAGCTCTGCTAAAATAGGTGGTTAAAGGTAGATATTCTATAAAAATCTAGACTTCAGGCTTGTCATCCTAACAGTTTTACTCCATTCAAACTGAATTCTTGTGAATATGAGAAGTGTAAGATGATGTACAGACATGAGGGCAATTCATGTAATATTCTTATGTCACATATGCCTGAAATTTTTTGCTTGATCTAGAATCAAAAATAAGAATCAAAACAACCAAAATAAAAAATCCAAAAACAGGTACAATGAACTACTCACCCCTTATACAAGGTTAATTTCATCACGTTATGCTGTCAAGTTTTAAGCACTGTAATATTATTGCAATCCTTTATATACTGCAGCAGCTTCACTTAACAACTGTACAGCACTGGTGTCAAAGCACCAACATCTCCTCTATTATTCCCCACCTGTGCCCACTATTTACCTACAGCTCAGGAGCTGCCCATATAAAATGCTCTCCCTCATCACCTCTAAGGTTTCTGAAGTACTTGTTTTACCTCACTTTTGATCATTCAGAGCCAGCAGCTCTTCAAGTGAGCAAGCTGTGAGTACAGACATAGTTCAGTCTAGCACAACTTCACATCAGTGGCAAAACAGAAGATTCCTTCTCTCTCTGGCTGCTCTTTTTGAAGTCTCAGGGTGCAGTAAATTTTCATGCAATGTGAAAACAACAGATTTCATCACGGTTAGCTACTTCCAGAAGAAATGCTTCAATTAGGAGGTGAGAATCAATGGCACTGTCAACAGTGCCTACGTGCTTTCCCCTGAATGGCCACATTTGCTGAACCTGGCCACAGCTGGAACAAAGCCTCTCCTGAAGATCTCCACATGGAATTTTATTTACATAAACCTGTGTTTACTTATGTGACTTAACTTTGTGTAAGACAATGCCACACAGAGTAATGTGAAACTCTCTAAAATGCAGAGCTATATAAAATGGATGCTCCTATGAACATTTTTAAAACATACTCAAAAAAGCTTCACAGAAGTGCTGGAACTACACACTGCCAATATAATTCTGTAGCAGTACCTACCCTGAAGCAGTATTTCTCCCTTACCCTCTGAAGTTCTGGTCACCTCTGCAGTTTCTGCACTGCACTGTGCTTATCACAGTATCACAACAGCTTTTAGATAAAGGTTTTGTACAGATGGAGCACAGAGTTTCTACACTTAGTTACCTAATTCATGGGGAAGCTCGTGACAAAATACTGCTATAGATGTACTAATTCCCCCTGTCAGTCCAGCACTAAAAGCTGCTCCTAGAAAAAAAAAGAAAAAAAAATTAAAATGGTATTTCACTCTTTTCAGGTCAGAAAATCAATCTTTGCAGAGCTGACACCCTTCTGGTAGAATACACACTAATATTTTTCAGTATGTCTGTGACCTGTCTGTACATAAATGGGAAATACTGGAAGCACCCTGGATGTGCATTACCACTACAGCCTTAATTAATCATTTTTCTGAAAGACAAACCATGGAGAGGAGAGCACAACTGGCCAAAAAAGAGACATAAAGGCAACAAGCTGATGAATAACACCAGTCTTACACTTTTAGGAACTCTCAAGTACATGAGGGCAGTTAGGAATGCACATGAGCAAGAATCTGGCTCTCTCCTTTCCAGCTTGGAAATTCAAACTAATATTTAACCCATAACCTCTCTAGCACCTTTCTTCTTATTTTCAGAGCACATATCAGCAATATTAGAAAGCCAGACATGGAACATAATAAGGATAAAAACATTGTCATAAATATCTTTCAGTACTTTTGCATAAGCTAATTTAATTCAATCAACTTTGAGTTCATACCTTAAATAATTCTGAGATGGGAAAACTGGTATTAAATTTCTGTACTGTAGCAAAGAAAAGCACAAAAAGCCTGCAGTGAGCAGTCAAAACAGGCAGCATAAAGCAGAAAGAGAAGACACAATCTGAAGACAAAGGGGAAATTCAACTTTTCTCTGGATTCCTTGTAGCTTGATATATTAAAAATATGAGCATGCTTTTCTAAAATCTACATTTTACCACTGATTCAGCTGTTTGGGCTTGACCTAGGAATATTTAGAAATGAAGTTTCAATACTGTGAAGTTCTCAGCAGAAGGCATGGTAATTGTTTTTGGCCTTAGAAGCCATTGTCTACATGTCTTACCTGTTTAATGTGAAAATGGAGCAACAAGTTAAATTTTAAGGAGTTTAGTTTCTTTAGAAATTGTCTGAAGAAAGTGGAAAAACTGTAGTAGATTCTGTTGTTAATTAGAGACCCTGACAAACAGCTTATCCCCCATCCTTCAAAATGAGTGTGTCCCTGCTGCCATTAGTTCAGAACTCTGTGTACTCTTAGCAGCTACCTTAGTAAACAATCAAAAGTATGCACTTCAGTCCTCTCACCATCACACTGAATTGTATATCCAAATTAATACACTTCACAATTCAAATCACATTTAGAGCATTGTGTGATTCCAAGTTGATTTAATAAATCTAATAAGATCTGTTTGGTACTTCGATTTCTTCTGCACTTGGCTAGAAATAAATCCATACTGACCATGAGCCAAAATAATATTTTGCTTAAAGAAAAATTAAATTATCCTAAGTAATACTTTTAAAATATTATTTTTGTAACCTGACTCACAGTGTATTTTTATTTGCAAGTACTGTATAATTCTATGTACCAACAATAATAGAAGTAGTATTACTATTATTGTTAATAAATATCATTCTAAGTAAGACTGAAAGGCATTTCTAAGGCAACTAAGACCCAAACAAGAAATTGGGGTTACTGTGCTCCATAAATCCCAAAGTTTGTCTGCACCAATCTCTTCTTGGCAGAGATTGTGACTGTCACTGCTACTGATAGAATAATTTTGGTGGAAGTAGCACAGAATATTAACGAAGGGGAAACTATTGCAACTGACAGCCTTTTAATTTCTGCTCTGCAGGAGACTGAACAATGCCAGTAACCACAGGTGCTGACTGGAAGCCTTACCTGTGATCACTGATAAGTCAAATATTAGCAGAGTTACTAAAGGTAAGGAGAAACTGTTGAGAAATACTCAGTGCTTTTGCTTACCGATTGCTAAGCCATCACTAAAGTTGTGAATGCCATCTCCCATAATTACCATCCAAGCAATATTAGCTATCCCAGTATCTTTCAGGTCTTTTCCAGAATGACAGTGGCCATGGGAATGATGGGAATGTTTGTGATGCCAGTGGTGACTGTGTTTTCTAGCTATCATTTTATCTTCGCCATGGCTGTCATACTCGGAATCGTGCAGCTCGTGCTGTTGGGCAGTGTGGGAGACGTCGTTGTGAGAGTGGTGCAGGTTGTTGTCCTCTTCCACAGACAGGAAGTTTTTGGCAGGGGGCTCCAGCTGCCCATCCAAGTCAGTGAGTTCAGTTTCATTCAGTCGATCTTCAGACAACACCGAGTCGTCTGCTCCTGCATCAGACCAGATGGGAGAGACACGGAGTCAATCCCGGCCGCGCCCCTGACCCAAGGGTTAACTGCTCTGGGAAAGCAAAACGAGTATTTGAACACACCCCACCCCAGCAACTTGGTTATGGGCATTCAGTGCAAAAACTGAATCTCCCCTGGAGACATTTTTTCACTGATTTGCATGTACAGCAAATAAGTCTCCACAACAAGGCAGCAGCACTGTATCCACAGCACTCCAAACCAGTTTCTGCCCAGCCTACACTCGTGCCCCTAATTTCGCTACTGACAAAGTTTATCGTTCAACACTGGCAAAGGAGAGTTGCCAGAATGATGGTAATGTCTTAGAGATGGGATCTGAATGGCTCAGGAAACCCTACCTGGCTCTGCCTGCACATGCCCATACAGGTCACAGCTCAGCCTCCACTCGCATGCAGACATTTCAAATGCACCTTCCAATCCCTGCACTGCCAAAAGGCTTTCCATGCTCTATGGCAGTGCCCCAAATCCCATCTGAGATTGTTTGAGTGGAGAAGGCTGCAGTCCTAACTCTCTCTTCTACAAACCAATCAAATTTAATAAACTTAATTTGTTCAAACACAAATTTGTATAGGTTCTTCATCAAGAAATTAATTCCACAGCCATGCGAGCAACAGAATGAGGAGGTTATGAAGCAAAGCCTTTGCTTTTCTCTCATCCTGTGAGAAGGGGGATAGAGCATTGCTTCTAGGCACACACAGCATGAGCATTCACAGGCTGTCATGAAGGAACAGTGTGTGAAAGTTGTTTTGGATATTTGAGGAATATTCAGGATACTCTGTTCTATTTATGGAAAGAAACAGATTTTGTTTATCTCTAAGTGGTCAGATGCTGGAATCTTCAAAGTGGAACAGATATCCCCATTCATTGTGTGGGTGTTCATTTTTGATCTAATTTTTGCCAGGGCTCAGCTAGTCAGGCACAGATTACCCAAAACACACCCTGAAAACAAACAGACAAACAAACAAACTCCCCAAGACCCACAGCCACCCAAAACATGACTGCTTCAGAAGCCTGAGAACCATCTGCACGGCATATTAGGAAATGTTCAGAGTGCTCTCAGATCTAAGGATAACAAAATAAAAAAAGATTTAATAGTGAAAAGCCTATTAAGTCTTGATTAACAATGATTTGTGTAATAGCAGGAAAACTGTACAAGAGGTTACATGCTACACACCATGCCCCAGTAATCTGCTCTTGCTTTGGATCTCACAATCAGAGAGAATCCTGACAGTAACTGCCTACCTGCAAGTGGTTTCAGCTGAAGCCAGTCAGCATCTGGTCTGTTATTTAATTTGTGATCAGAAAGTTTCCTTCCAACTGGTGATTCTTCGGTCTGGGTTTTTCTGCACCATTTCTGCTTACTCTGGAACAGGAAACAGGTAACGTCTGCTTTGTAAGAGGAACTGAAATGCTGTCCAAAAACCTTTCAGAATAGACTAAGCTACTCTCTCTTACCATGCATAACAGAAACATGTTACTTCAGCATACTGCTCTTTGTAAGGCTCAGCAACAATCCAGTGGGAGCTCTCAGCTACCTTCCATGGAGTCTCACTCCCAAAGACACACAGAGATGTATTTTGTTTCAGTAAGAGGGGATATTCTGACAAGGACTGCTCTCACAGCCCAGAAACACTTCCATGCTGCTATGAGATTTGTTCAAGAAAGCAAACATGCAAGAACAGCTCCTCTGATTTATCCAACTTTGGTTTTTTTTTGTTTTATATTCCTATAACTTCCTTGTATTTTCCTTTAAGAAAGCAGCAAGCTTTTCTCTCTCTGCAGCCCATACAGCAGACCCCAAGGATTTGCCAAAGCAGCCTAGGGGATTTAATTATTTAATTAATCTCAAAAAGGACATGCCCGATGTGACAGTTTTTATCCTTTTATCACAAAGTCTAAGAAATGCATCCTCCAACACAGAAAACCTTTTGCTGCCTGTTCAGCTCACACAGCAAGTCTGATGTGAAAACAGAGAACTTGAAAAATGTTCACAGTCATTTTGGGAGAAGCAGTTGGGAGTTTCACCAAAATAATTTTCACCTCAAAGCTGAATGACAAAAGCAAAAGCTAAAACTGAATATCCATGCACACTAACTTCCCCAGGGTACTTGCTCTTCTTTTATACCCCCATCATAAATACTCCCAGCACTAGAAGTCCAGCAAGTTTTAGAGAAACAAGTTAAAATTTGACTGGCAATTTACAGAAAGCAGGAGGTCTGAATGTTAGCATTTTTCTGATGTGGAAAACCTCTGTTACACTGCCACTGTTAAGATAATAGCATCCTGCTAAATTTCTTGTCAACTATCTGACAATTGCTGGCTCTATAACCAGGTCTTTCTTACATACCAGGTCTCCTGTTTTTGCAAAGAAACCCAGGGAGCTTTAGAGGAAGAGCTCTTTTACTCAGATCTGCCTCCAAAGGCAGCGGCCAGAAAGCTGCAGCTTCCTCCATCAGATTTCTACACTGTTTCCCCAATTTACCTTGTTGAGAAATGCAACTTCTTTAGGAAAGGAATCCCTCCCATAACATCAGAGAATACAGAGCAGCAGCACTTCTTCACAGAGCAACCAGACCACTCCTCACCACTCACAAGATAACCTTCGGCAACACATTTTTAAGCCGCAACCCATTTTAGTACCTACCTTTTGTTTATTGTAATGTTTGTACATCCTTATACAGTGCTCAATGATGAAGAGAACATAAATGCCTCCAAGTGCCAAGAGCCCCTTGAGCACTGGGTCATTTTCCTCCAGAAAGCCCTCGGCGTGCGCCGCGTGCGCGTGGCCGTGCCGGTGGGAGCGCCTGTGCTCGTGCACGTGCCCTTGGCCATGGTGGTGGCTGTGGTTGTGGCCTCCGTGGGACTGCCAGGAGAGACAATGACACACAGATGGCACCAGGCCAGAAGAATAACATAAAGCCAACCCTTTCTTGGGTTTTCTTCACACAAACACATTTTGCTCTGTAATTTTTTTAATGCGCTATTTATTACCCTGATCAATAAAATAATTCCTCTGGGAATTTTTTTTTTTTTGGAGGGGGCACATAATGTAGCTTCAGCTTATCTCTCATGATGCTGAAGGTGAGACTAACACTCAGGAATAGCATAAGAAATTACTATTTTTACACTCCCATTAACACCCAAACCTTATCACTTTTTTAACTACTACAGTCAATTGCAGCCTAAATTCTGATCTGAAATATAAACTTTAAAAAAACCCCCAAAACCATGACCAAAAATGTGTATTAGAATTATACAAAGAAAAGATGTAAATATTAGTCTTTGTGCTGAGCAACTGAGGTAACAAAACTTTAGAAAACATTTCCACTTTTAAGAATTACAGTACACCATCATGAATGAAAAGCTGCTTACCTTCCTTGGGCAATTGCTTGATTCAGTACATTAGAGGTTACTTTCTCCCCCAAATCTAGTAATCAGGCAGGTTAATCCCCAGGAAATACTTTTAGGTGGTACTGACACACAACTCTCAGTGAACAAGAGACAGCAATACTGCTAACTTTCAAATACCCTTGTTGGGCTCATGAGTGTTTTACAATAGCATGACATCAGTTCAACAATGTGTACACAGCTACTTTCCTCCCCTTTTCTTTAGAGAAACACATTTCCTTCCTTTCTGTTAGCAGAAAGTCTCCAACAGTGTTTCAGGGTGTCCCTCAGAGTCATGTCAATCTGCATGAGCATCAGTGAACATTTCTTTACTGATCCTATCAAACAGTTCCTTGAAAATTCTAGACTTGTTTACAATTAAGAATAAAAGGTAAGAAGACAATACTTACATGTGGCAAGAGATGGAGCAGTGCATCTCCACTCATTGTTCCTACAGCCAGAGCTACCAAGAAAGTTAGAAGAAATTTGAAGCACCATTGGTTAATGATGGGAACCAAGATCACACCTAGCAAGGAAAGCAGGCTAATGACGGTGATAGAGATGATACCACAAAACCAGGCTGTGGGAAGAAATGAACACAGAAAGGTTATCAGAACAACACCTGGAAAACTTTTAAGTCTGATTAATGACTTTCAGCTATCTCTTAAGAAGGTGACTTTCCTTTAACCTAAGTTGTGTGACTGTTCATTCAAAAGGTGCTGAAAAATGTAAAGGCAGTGCTGAAGTCCACAGGCTTATTCACAGCACAGTACAATACAGTGACACATCAGAAGACAGCTTATAAAGAGCCCAGCGATTCTTCCTGATTGTTAGCTCCAGGCTCAGCTTTGTAGCCCTTCATGAAACAAAAAGCAAAAAAGGCTCACACTGGAACAAAACCATCTCTGCTACTTACTAGGGCTCTGCAAGCACTAATGTGTATTTCACAGTTGTTTTTAATACGGTTCTGATGCAAGATTGTTTTGGATTCTGTATTTCTCCCCACTTGGAGTCACATGTTTAGTCTGGCACTATTTATTTCACCTGGTGCTTTGAAACATACAGTTACTCATGAGAAGACTCAACCTTTGGCAGAGAAACTCTAAAATCGAATGCTACAATAAGAGCTTGAAAAGCTGAAAGCAACTTGCTACCACCAAATAGCAGCATTTCTTTTGTCTGAGAATCTCTCCTGTTGCCAGTAGAAGAAGTGATAATGGAATGTGGTACGCCCAAATTATTCCTCTTAATGAGAGAAGATGTGAAAATTTCTACATGACACCGAAAAGAAGGAAATACACAAGAAACAGATCCTATAAACAAAGAGACATGGCTCTTGCAGTAAGCATCTCACTCTAATAAAATATTTTAAGTTTTAGCACAAAGGCTTTGATTTTCTTCCACAGGGTTTTCCTAGCTCCACTTTTCATCAAAACTATCTACACAATTTGCCAACTTTAACGCAAGTTACAACTCCTGATTCAAAATCACTAATATTTCCACATTTCAGAGCGTGATCTGACTTTCCTTGCATCTGTGAGGGTCCACAAGTAGGGGAAAACAACCTGGAAAATGGGGCAGGGTATGGGTGAGAGGAGAAGAAAAGAGGAACACGTATGTTGTAGCTGCTCAGTGTCAACATGAGGGTGAGACATCCCAAGAATTCTGTCTGTACCAAACCCACTGTTTGGTAGCAGATTTCACAAGACTTTGCCAACAGAAGTCTGGCTGCTGCAGGCTCAGTCTGGTTCAACATCAAAGCTCACAACATCTGCTGCTTAAAATTTTATTTTGGGATGTTCATTCTTACGAAGTCTGTAGCTGTCATTCCACAACACTGCACAAAAGGAAACAATCCAACTAAAATGCAAGGGGTGCAAGACCACATCCACTGGATCTAGACTAGAAAAAGCTTTAGACAGTATGAGGTGTACACTGAGACATGAGAAAAAGAGAGTTGGAGAGAAAGCAAAGTCTGCTCTCAGATGAGGAAATGAAAAACACAAGCTGGAAAACAGGAATACAAAAGTAGGTCTAAAGTCAAAGCAGGACCCTGATGACCAAAATACCACCAGAGCCTTGGCTGATCCCCAGAGCACTTCAGCCTGGACTGACAGGCTCTGCTGAAAGCCCAGCATACGTGGAGCTGTCCCTCAAGAGCTCAAGCAGCCGTGCACAGGCAGCCCAGATAAGAATGACACTGCCCTCCAGCTGGACACACTCTGCTAAGTGCCAGGTTCAATCAACAGCCTTACATGGAGAGAAATGGAAAGGCCTAAGTTTCAGCTTTCACAGCAGGTTTGGCACACACACCTCTGAGGGGCTGGAATACTCCTGTGAGTGATACAGCACCTAAACACAGCATTGTGATTAAGATGAGGCACATGAGACTGGAAAATGGAATCTGGGCCCCTCTCAGATGGAGCTCCAGGGAGCACTGGCATCTTCACAGGCAGAATTACAACTTGTATCTGATCTCAACAGTCTCATCAACAGCTCTGAGAGATCTCCATCTTTAAACAAAATGCTCCCTCTTTATTTGTATAACCTCTCTTGGCTTCATTCACAGCAGGGTGTGCCCTTCCTTTTCAACTGATGGGAGCCCTCAGTGGTGACAGTGTCCCCTCTTCCAGCAGCTACACTGGGAAAGCTCCATGCTAGGAACAAGCCCTTGAAAACCCTCTGTTAGAACATGTCACAGAACTACCTCTAAATTACAGGAAGAAAACCCAATATGGCTTCATAGGTTTTGTGTCACCAGGTATTTAAACTCCCTTGCTTTGGAAAACCACCCTAGCAGAGGTAATGGAAACCTCACAGGCTGGTACCAATGGACAGAAGCAACATTGGCCTGGTAAGATTGTCTGAAAGCTTTAACTAAAACTAAAGTAAAGCACAGAAAGCTAATGTTTAAAAACAACTGCATCCTCCTGACTTTGGTGAATACTTTTATCTAAAAATGTTTTTATTAGCTCAGATGGGCACACCCTTTCATTTTAGTACACTCTTGCAACCTATAGGTTAAGTTACTCTATGACTGACATTTGCTCTACACCTCCCACAGTCCCCATTATTCTGATTAGGATTTGTTATTATTGATTCACTTCCTTACATAAGAAGGAACAATTAATATTATATCAACTGAAATCTTGCTGTAATTAATACAAGAGAGTACAGGAAATTGTTATGAGGAATGATTTATCATTATCTAATGAAGCTGATGTGTTACTGTTTGAGAGACAAATCAATGAGCTAGAACCCAAATTTTTACAGCTAACTGGCAAAGGTGTTATTCACACCCAAGGTATCAGGTGCCATAAAACAAGTTAAATGTTCACAATAAACTTCCCTAATTCTGCAAATTAAGCCTCTTAAAACGTTAAAGGTCTTCAAACTGAGTTATCCATGAACTCCCTTTCTCATTATAGATGAATAAAATGCAATCTTTTTAAAAGCAGCACTCATCTGTAGAAGCTTCCTAATTAAATTGGTTCAAAGCATGTGCAACATGACAGTTTTGTATAGGGTTTCAACATTTTAATTGGCAGAAAATGCTTAGAGCTACTCTAGCAATGCTTTTGGTAATGAGGCAGGGGTCAGCTCTTCCTACACAGAGACCACAGCACAAAGCAATTTGCTGTTGTACAAAACACCCACTCTAGCTGGTTTACAGCAATCTTGAATAGCTAACAAGACAGCAGATGTGTCACTAGAGGAGATGTATCTGTAAGAAGTTAATTATTTTAATGACTCTGGAATTGTTAAGAAAGATTACCAGCAATGGCCTTTTTCCTAACAGTTATTAACATCTGTGAGAATGTGGGTACTTCAAGCTTTATTTCTAATGATGCTAATAAGCACCTATGTACTAATCAATATTCACATCACCAATACTTTTATTTTCAAAATACAGACATTATATCCAACATTTTTTTAGACTTCTGATATTTTAATGCAACTAGACATCAACAGTTCCATTATAATTTATGAAAGATAGCAGTGGCAAACATATATCTGAAAAGTACATTCAGTTATGAAATCATGTCAATGGATTCTGCCCTTAAAGTAACTGCTTTAACAGTAGTAAAAATATTTTAACTTAGAACTGTGGCACAGAGATAAGAAGTCTACTCAGTTTTACTCAAGGTACACACAAAAAATTAAAACTGGCAACAGAGGATTTTGATGGAACACTTCTCATGTGCTTAGAGAGAAATATTAGAGAGTAACTGACACTGGAAGTCAGAAAAGGGAAGTGTCAGAAATGGCAATTAAAATACTCTGTATCTTGCTTACGTCTATTCCCCAAAAATTCTGGGTGTCACTTCTACAGATCTGTATCACTGCTAAAATATAAAAATGGTAACACCTAAAATCTTATTTTCCAGTGAATGAACTGTGATGGAAGTGTTGTTCTCTATTCCTGAATTAATAGGTCTGGGTCAAATTTGTTTAGAAATTTAGTGCCAAAGTAACACTGCAACTTTCCAACTCTGAGATAAACATATGAACCACCTCAGTCCCACCAAGAAAAAAAAAGACACCTACCTGATGCACCTGTTTTATCTTTATTTTCAACTGATGCATTTTTATTTCTTGCAAAATCTTCCAGCTCATCATAATGGACAATACAAAGCCTTCTCTCAATCTGGTAGAGCAAAGCAGGACACAAGTACACGAACAGCTCAGGAGAAATCAGAGAGCTGGCTTCTAGACCATAGTACCGTAGCAGCTGTGTAGCATTTAAGCACTGCAAGCAAATTGTACAAACAAATTAAATATAAAAGCATCTGTTTTCACTTATGGGAAATACAGCATCTTATTTGAGAACATAAACGACACAGAAGCTTTGGTCCAAACGTTCCACCAGTGCTAAAACTTGTCTTGAACTGATCTAAGTGGTTTATGAGGGGAAAGAAACAGTAAATATATCTGCACTGCAAACTCGAGTCTCTCAACACCTATGCAACTTTTGATAAATGTCAAGGAAAAGGAGTTTCCATATTCTTTACACAGTACAAACAGCAGGTGAAGAGTGGAAAAATGGAAATCTAAAATAGGTTTTTTCCACACTTCTGTTTACCTATCAACTTTATATATTTTGAGTTTCACTTTTCAATACAGTTTGAAACCTCAAACTTGGCACTCACTCAATCCTTCTTGTTTAAAACTATGACATCACAAGGTCCTGCATCTGTAGTTAACTGCAAAGGGAAGGGATTTATAGTGCTTGCAGAAATAATGGATGCTGAAGGAAAAAACAGAAGAGCTTCCAGTGAGCACAGTGCTACTGAAGCTACACCTACGATTGCTTCCTATCTCTTAGGACAAAGATATCAGAAGAGTGCTGAAAAGATGCAGGTATTTTAGGGAGGAGTGTCTATGCAGTTTTCAGAAATGCTAATGATCTCAGATTCAGAAAGAAGTCCAAAAGAGGTGTGTGTGGTGGCAGGATTCCTGAATCCTGGGAAGGGAAAACACCCTCACCTCTTAGCAGAGTATCTCAGTAAGCTTTAAGGATCGACTTCATGCTGATAAATGGGCACGACGAGAGGTCTCTGAGAAAAGATGGGTGACGTGCACACAGAAATGACAACTCAAAGTAAGCTCAGAACCCTGGCAGTGACCCCCAGCACCGTCACTCTGCTCCCTGTATTACGCTCTGGTCCCAAACGCGCCTCTCTGTTCTTTGTGGGTGACAGCGCCAACGGGCCAGCGCTGCAGCGCAGACTCACCTCTTGACGCTCGTGCTCATCCTCGCTGCGATCCCTGTGGCCGCGTGCCGCGGGGGGAGCCTGTTTCCTCACGCTGATCTGCTTGTGAGAGGCCTCTCTCTTGCTGGTGTGGCGGTGCCCGTCGGCGCCGCCCGAAGCGCCGTCCTGGCGCCCGTGGCCGCCAGAGCGGTCACCGCCGCGCTCGCGGTGGTGCCCGTGCAGGTGAGCGGCATCGTGGCCGTGGTCGTGTTTGTGGACGCGGTTGTGCTCGTTCTGATCGCCGGGGTCGTGCTCGGCGGCGTAATCCCACGTGGCGTCCCCCGACGTCTCGCTGACCTTCTTCTGCTTCTTCTTCTGCTTGCGCTGTTTGCGCTCCGGCTGATCCTGGGTGGTGTTGGTGTCCGCGGACGGCTCGTGGCTCTGCTCCGCGTGCTCGCTCTGACCGGGCGAGTCGTTGCGCCAGTGCCGCGTGCCGTTGTGCTCGTGCCGGTGCGGGCGCGAGTGGTGGTGGTGGTGCCGGCGGCTTTGGTTGTGGACGTGTTTGCCGTCCTCCTTCACCGAGGGCGCCGCTGCGTCTCTCTCGGCGTCACATTTGTGATTCCGCTTTGCAGACGCACCAACCGTGGTCTGGTTTTCTGAGCCGGAGTGGCTGTGAGCGTGGTTATGAGGATGGAAATGCTTTCCTTCCTGTACTTCCAAAGCATACAAGTGAGAAACATGATCGTGGCCAATATCATCATGATTTATCATCACTACTTTTACCTCTCCCAAACCAAGGCTTAGTAACAGTTTTTCCAGGCCAAAAAAAGATAATCTTCCGTTTTCACCGTAGCGATCAAAAATCTTTTCAATGTAGTATTTTTGTTCATTTTCTGCTTCCAGCGTTGAAAATTTACTGGGCATAGATTCTGTTCCTCCATTCTGGAAGTATGATTCGTTTGAGATCTGATAGTCATTATGGTCGTGCACACGATCCTTTTTGGGAGCATTGTTATGTCCATCTCCGTGGCAATGATTGCACTGATGAAAAATAAATGTCAGCAAACAAATGATGCAAAATTTTGTGTGCATGTGTACCTTCATCTCTGTTTCCTACAAGAAACACAAAGGGAAGCACTTAGCTGTAACAGCAATCTCAATGTCAATTTATGTGGTGGATCACTTTGGTACTTATGCCAGTAAGTGAATCACTCACAAAACTTTTCAGATATTGGCAACAGAAGAATTGCTGTACTTTTACTGCAGACATTGTATTAATGTACTTTTCTTATCTAACAGTAAGACAGACTGTGTATTTTAGAGCTGCTGTTTTACAAACCATTCTTACAGGAGGTGATTATAAGAAAAAGATTAACAACATTTACAGTCAATCATACCAGAACATTTTTGTGCCTATTTTCAGAGGCATCTATGCTTATGATAATGTATATTATTTAAAGTCTTGATAAAACACAGGTTACAAAAGAATGAAAATGATTTTAAAATAACCATGTTGTATTTTGCTGTTCATGAGGTGACAGGTAGGTAATACAGATGGAAACCCACACACCATTTGTTCTGTTTTGTGCTGCTAAAGTGGTTGCACTAAACACACACTGCACAATTCCCGATTTTGAGATTGGCTATTACCAATGTAGAAATAAGCTGTTGTTAACCAACTTCAATGTACTGCTTAAATTTTCATACTTTTAGTACTTTTCACTTACACTGGTTTACTGACTTCAAAGATCTACGTGGACATCCATTTAAAAGCAGGGTTATATGGAAAACACCTGCTTATGTGACTCAAAAAATACTGTTAATGCTGACAACTGTGGAGCTGAAAACAGTGGTGATTTTAAGAAATTATATCCTCATGACAATGTGGTTTTCAATTTAGTGTTACATGCAAAAAACTTAAAATTCAACAGCAGGTTATGAAAAAAGAACTGAGTTCAGAATGGAAAACAATTCACCATTTTACACTGCAGCACTGCAAGGATGTAAGTGACCAGGAGAGAGGCCAGCTGTGCTTTAAGCCTTTAACACTGCCTGCAGTTGTAGCTCCTGATGTGCCACTGGCCCTGCATTCAGGGACACGAGTGACCTGGTCAGTACATCCTCAAGTGCCACTGACTCTCACAGGAGAAATTTGGCAAGCCCCCCACAGCTGCTTACTAAAATGTGCTTTGTGAAATTGGGCAGGAAAGTGTCCTGCAGAAAACCACAAACATTTAACATCCATCTTACTTTCCCAAAATACCAGCTTGCTCCTTTGTGCTTAAACACTTGTAATCACATTACTGCAAACACACAGAATTTATTGGAAGCTCCTGTACTTGTAACAGGCTGGCAGAGAAAAGGATGGAACTGCCTTCTAAGGACTTTATAAGGCAAACAAATGTGTCAGCAGAGAAGACTGGGAAAAACTTTTCTCCTGTTAACCTTTACAAATGCAAAATATGAAAATTCGCTTTCACTGGAGCTTCAAAAGCTTACAACATTTTTTAAAACAGCAAAACTCTCTTTTGCAATACTGTCCCATTTAAAAAATATAAGCCCAGAAGAGTATCTGTCAGATGGAGGCATCTACATCAAAATTGATTCCACGGACATCAGATAGGTCAATGGCTACTCATTGTACATTAGTGGTTTATTTTTATAAACAAGTGTTCAGTCATCAGTCTGGAATGACCATGGTTTGTCTCCCGTTCAATCCCCTACATTCCAGCTACTGATTTCAAGGCTGTGATAAACTTTCTCAAGTAGTTCAGTATGATAAGTTCATCCCCAAAATTTACTGAAATACTATTTTCATATATTAATGTATAGATATTAAGTAATACTACTTTTGTAGGTAAGACACCTTTTCTTCCCCTTTGCCACAAAACGGTAATCTAAGCAGAATAAGCAAAGTTAAATTATTCTCATTTAAACAAGCATGATCCAGACTAAAATATCTCGACCAGGAAATTCATGACTAAAGCATGCTCATAATCCTTCTCACAACCTCATGATCTTTTCCATGTGACTGTCTCATACAATACTACTAATACATTACTTGGAAACTTTAGTCATGCATCCCTAATTGTGGTGTTTAGCTTTGAATGGTACCTTTTCTCCTAGTGGTTGAAAGAGTTTGTAAACTATGATTGTCACTCATTGCTGAAAAGGAAGAGCTGAGCAGTTATCAAAATTGTCTGTTTTCAGTTAAAATAGCAATAACCTCAGTATTTTTGATCTTCCATTGTATAATATTCTGTATCTTCCACTGCAAATCTTGTTACAGAACAGAGCCTTAAAAAACAAATGTACCCATAATAAAAGGTTTCCAAAAGAACCACCAGAAAGAGTTAATTCTTTCCTTCTTTTTAAACAAGCATCAGTATTCTTTAGGCTGTCACATTTAACCTGTCAGGCTGTACTCAGATGTGTGTAATACTGGAAAGCCAGAGTCCAAGTTCTATACACTTCAGTGGCACAAAATTGTATACAGCTGATCTCATTATAGGAACATTAAGACTCTCAAATCCCCTCAAGAGAATATGGAAGGGCAGCCTGAGGACAAGGCTACACCAAAGTTGAAAAAGATTCTGCCTATTAGTGCTGTCAGCCTTTGGCTAATTCTGTTCACTGGTTTGGTTCCCTGCTGCCTCCCCTCCTCAGCTCCTGACGGGCAGGAACGTGATTCCGGGGAGAGAGGAGGGAAAACAACTCCAAGCTGAGCATTGGGAAGAAACTGCAGCAGCCCTGAAGGGCAGGGCTGAACTAACAGCACCTGCTACACTTCCTGAGCTGCGCGGAGAACGAGCAGAGTCCTTCCCCACTCCTCAGGCAGCGGGACAAGCCCACCCCAAGCCGAGCTCCAGAATTAGAACAGGTCCATTTGCGGGGGCAGAGGTGAAGTGTGTCCCACCAGAGGGCACTTCAGAAAGGTGCCGAGCTGCCCGAGGCAGCAGCGCAAGGGATCCTTCCCGGCAAACCACAGGCACTGAACACCAGCACACACAGAGGCTTCAGGCACACACCTGAGCTACCTCTCTGCATGGAGAGCTCAGCACATCTCTCTGCAAACCACTGCTTCACCTATTTAAGCAAAGGCACCTGTGATCAGAGTTGGGCTTGTTGTGTTTCTTTTTAAAATCTTTTCTTCATTCAGTTTCCCTTGGATTTCTGAAATTTATCCACAGTGCTTTACTATTTCAACTGTTCTTATACAGCACTTTATGCCTTAAAGCCTGGAATATGAACATGATCTGGGGGGACATCTTTGTTTATTTGTCACCAACCACTTCACTGAGACTAGAAAACTACTTCAAGAGTTAGGCTTCAGTTAGAACAACAAACTTGGATTCAAATAATGTGGTCATACAAAATTCAAACTTAAATGAAAGCCACATCTGTTATTCCAGCATTTGCAGCCCACATAGTACAGCATTTTTTCAGTGTACAATGCTGACTCGAAAATTTGAAGTGCCTAACTTTCTTCCCCCTAACCCTTTTTCTTGTCTGCTCCCAACAATTTTAATAACCTGAAATATTTGTAATATAAATGCACTGATTTCTTCCCTTCCCACGCTTCTTCCCAAGTAATTTCAGCTTCTCTCCCCTGTTGTTCAACTTTCTTACCCTTGTTCTATCTGAAGAATGTTCTACTCATCTACAAAAAATATCTTTGACTCCTCTAAGTTACTCAGCTTGAATGCCACAAAGAGTAAAGTGCCTTAGCAAGATTTGGTGGGCAGCTACGAATTCCACACCAAACACATGCTCCAGCTAAGGCAAGAGAGAATCCAGAGGGACAAGAGGTGCTAAAAATAAGGACAAAGCAATATTCTTACCAAACTAAGGCATTCTCACTGTGAGGTACTGCAAGTTCAGCACTTGAGTAACTCATTTCTATTAAGAACTTCTCAGAGGAACAGCTCCATGAAAAATGCTAATTTCTTAAACAGAGAAATATTTCTTGAAATAAAGTTACTGACTACATAAAGAGAGTTTTTCTTACAATTCCTAAAAATTGAACTTCTTTTCTGTATTGCAGGTATTCATTCCATTGGACATGCAGGAGAGATTCCAGCTTCCCCTCCTGTCCCAAACTGTGCAACACTTCATACAAATATTCGGTTCCAAAAAAAGGCTGGAATCTGAAAATCCAAATGAGCCTACCCTACATTTTTAAGATTTCACGTTTTTAACAAATATTAGAATACAAAAATACATTTTAAAATTAAATTGAAATTAATATATTGTTACTGAAAGACATTTTAAGAAAGACAAACTCATTTTAACTAAGTAATAACCTGTTTTTATCAGTCTTCAGCTGACATTAACTTCTGCTAATTCAAACTGGAAAACATGCTACAGATCAATAAAGTTAAAATGAACAATTTCTAACTTTAGTTCTCACCCATCTCCTGTATTTTCTTCCTTCTTCAACTTCAGTGAAACAGGTTTGTGGATTTCAGTACAACTCATTCATTTGAAAACCTACAGCCCTGTAGGAGGGGCACTTCGTATGAACAGACCACTAACTAATTGATCCAAGCCCTATTTGCTCAGTTAATACCAGATAAGACTTAGAGTACAGAAAGCATTTATGCATAACTGAACACACCATGAATACTTCTTAAAAATCTGAGCTGTGAAGTATTTGAAAAGCCAAGTCCCAAGCATAATAAAATGATCTTGAACTAATACAGTAGCAATCTAGCAGCTCAGTTATCCAGAAAGGAGCATTTATTTTGAACATAAAAAACCCTGGACAGTCTTCTTCAAAGGGTCAGTTATTTGTAAGAAATTGCTGAGTACAGAATTTTTCTCAAAACTCAAAAGAATATAAAAACTTCAGAATAATTCTGAAGCTCTGGAAGTACCAGTTCTGCTCACCAAGCATTAATTTGCAGCCTTTCATATATAAACTGGATGTAGCCCATGAAACACCTATTAATGCACAGAATTTATAACAGAACTAATCTGCTTTTGTGCCAATATTCTACTGTTCAATTAGGTCCTATTAAGATACCAACCAGTGCTTTTAAGAACGAAATACTTGAAAAGATGAATCAGCTACAGCTGCATTTTAGTATTTCATTCTTCTACTGAAAGTAAGTAAAGTGTTTTGGTTAAAACCAAGGCTGAAATTCAACAAATATTTTAAACTTAAAGCAGCAGTGCTGCCCTCCCCCACTGCTTCACTCTCTTGTTCCCATTCCCACAAACCCATTTTTGGATACCAGCACATTTGTTTGCTGACCTGTTCACTGTGCAGCTGTACAACTAGATTCTGCTGAAAACCAGCAAAAACACCCCAGAAAAAGAAAAAAAAAAGAAAAAAAAAGAAGATAATTTTCAAGACAGATTACTTTTCCTATCTGGCTCACTGTGCAGCTGCACAAACACTATGGTCCACACAGAAAAAGAGCCACCCAGCTTTAGGTGGGAACACCAGTCACTGATCTGGTTGATCTGCAGTCTAACAGCGTATTTTGACAGAGCATAAACAAAACTGGCCACCCAAAATCCACTCAAATAACACCTGAAAAACAGCAGTGGACATATGTCATATCAAAAGCCATTTGAGAATCATGTCTCCAACTTTCCCTTCAGAACAGAATATAACAATATTCCTAATAAAGTGTTAGAAACAGCTGCAGTACTTTTACTGTTCTTAAAACTCACACCACTGTAACTATTCCATGCTTGCACTACACTGCAATACTTGTGGTATGTTAGAAGGCATTAAAGGCATGTCTTTGATCAGTGTTTAGTACCTACATCTTTATAATAACCCCCCCTCTATCACAGCTACCATCCAAAAGGAATTATGCATGCCTACAACTAAGCTGATGACTTCTCTCACTTGAAAAAAACAGAAAAATAAATTTAGAAAAGTTGTCAATTATGGAAGTCCATTGAAACATAAGATTACAGCAAACTTCTCTCACATGTGCTACACTAAATTAGTGCCCGATTGTGAAGGCCATTCCTAGACTGAAGAGGTTTCAAATTCTGTACTTGACAACACATACCACTGAATTTTTAAGTAAGAGATTTAATTAATGAACCATACTTTTATAAGGTGCTCTGTCAACGTGCCACTCAAATTCTTCTTAGCAAAGTTACTCATTCATGAGAACAAACCAGGAGAACTACTACCCTTGGAGAGTAGACAGCTCCTGGAACCAGTGGCACCTCGAATTAGTGAGTCCCAAAGGTGTCTTTGCTCAGTAATTGTGGGAGAAGAAGGAGTTTGTGAAGGCACCTTGGCAGGTTTAGAAGTGATACTTAACCAGTCTGGCACAGGACATAAGACAGTTGTACACATTTCACCAGGCAAATCCACCAGGAAAATGCCCACCACATTCATTTCCACCACATTCCAGGTGAGACCTCAACAGAAGTCACACCATTTCCCAGCCCTCATTTACTGTGACCAAGCTTATTCTGAACCATCTCATTACAGGTCTGTGTGGTGACTGAGGCAACCACTCAAACTGATACAAATACTGACTGGCTTCAAAAATCACTCACCACCAACTACAGACCTTTCTTAGCAAGGAGTGTTAGCTCAGAAGGGACACAAGTTTGAGGTGCAACAATGAAAATGGAGTATTAATACCCAGTATTGCTCTAAGTGCAAGATTAGAGCAGAAGAGGGGCAAGGAAGCCCAATGTTACTGCTAATATGTGAGGCAGAAATGTGAAGGGTCTGGCATTGCCTATTGTCAAGGGAATTAAAACTGAAGCAAACCATAACTCCATGTCCAGAATAAAAAACTACAGAGCATGAGTGGCATCATTTTGGTATTTCACTATTATTTAATCACTGCTTGATTGAATACAAGGAACTCCTGTATGACACTTTCCATAGGATATGGGCAAAAAATTCAGCAAAAAATGTGGGGTTTTCCCAGTGTTGATAAACATTCCTTTTATGTAGAGAACAATGTACTCTTCTAGGTGTTTCACTTTGAGAATATTTTGTTTATAAAATATAATTAATCCTTTGTCTTTGCCAACTGTTAACAATTAAGCTACTGTAATGGAGAAAATTCCAGTAAATTAATTTTAGAAACTCTCAGAATTTTCCACAAATAAGTGACAATTAGCCTTTTTTAACTTTATTCCAGTTTTAAGAACTCAACAACAGTAAAATACAAGGCCAAGTATGGTCTTCAAAGGCTGGGAAAGTATTTTACATCACCAAGCATAACTGTTGACTGCAATTAATTTGAACCACAAAGCTTGATGCAAGGAAAACAGATAATAATTTGCTATACTTGCTGTATTTTTATTAAAGTATCTTATCTTAATCTGTTCTTTTACGAGTCAGCATTAACCCCTCACATTCCTCTCCCTGCTACTGAACATACATAGTTAGCAAAAGCAAGCATAAGAGTTTTTGCCTTAAGCCACCAAGAATGAATTTCCAGGACTCTGCATCACACTCTGCAAGACACAGATGTATAAATTTAGACTCCTCACTTTACAAAACTCAATCTCTCATCTGGAATACAAAGACAGCAACTCAAGGAAAAAATAACTAGCTATGGGCATACTACAACGCAAAGCAAAACTTTGTATATACATCCTGCTGCAGCTACTCTGTATTTATTTACTGGATGTAAATAAATACTGGGAGCAAGTGGACCCTGTTAATACAATTGCAATGCCTCTGCTGGACAATTGCCTCAAAACACAGTTCAGGAGAGCAAGGATGGAAATCTATCCTTTTTATGTATTGTATCCAACAAAAAGGAGTATTTCATATTTAGCAGAAAAACTTGGTATTGCAAGGCGACCACATTATTGGGACTGCAGCCAAGTAAAATTTAAGTTTTAAAGTATGCTCGTACAATTTGAAACTGTACTTTTAGGCTGAGATATTGTCTTCTAGACATGGCTATTCAGGTCAGCACAAAAAAATGCTTCTATATTCTGCAAGCAGCACCAGACAATATTCACAGCCTGTGTGACACTGTTTGCATTCCACAGAATGAGAACTCACCAGGGGAGTGGAGCCCTGCTGGAAAGAGGCCTTCCTTGACAGGAATGCTTTCAGAAATTGCACAGAGCCCAGAGAAGCCCTGTAAGCATCATGTGAAACACGGTGTACAATCTCCCACTTGACAGTAAGGCAGCTTTTCTGGACTGCTCTGTGCATGATATTACTAAGCAGTGCCTGCAGAGGCAAAGCAGGACTGAGAAGCAGCCCTGGCTCGCTGCTCCCCCGTGCAGGAAGGCTCACTTGGGGCATTTTAGTTATTCTGCAAGAGGAACTGAACTCAACTGCAGGCACACAAATGACATATGGCTATCATGAACAATCCTAGATGGAATTCAGTGCTACTCAATCCTACTTAATTCAAACCAACATTAACAAAGATATGACTCAAAACAAAGCCACAAGAAGAATCATGTTGAACAATGTCTACTGAAAGAGTCTACCTTGAAGATTACATACATTTTTCCTTTGTTTTTCTCTGATACTCTGATCTCAGTATGGCTGCATGCTATTAGCAGCAATTAGGTTAAAGAGGAACTATCTACAGATACCAAATCACCAGAGGTAAATAATGTATCATTTACAGTTCTCTTTGAGAATTCAAGGTATTGTTTTTGTCCATTAATAATCATCACCCTAAGGAGCAATTTATGAATGTGGTACACGCCAGGTAATCTTGAGATCTGCAGTGTATGACAACACCTGTCTTCAATTCATGTTGTATTCCAGTGGCCTTTATTAGGACCTGTGACTGGAAACTACTTCTAAAGCATTTACAACCTACATGCAAAAATACTGCATAAAGTCTCAGTTTATAGTATTTACAATTTTATGCAAATTCTGCATAAAACTCCTTTCATACATTCTTAACCTGAAGTAAATTTTATCTCACATTGGCCTTTTATCTTACCCAAGTGACCACAACTCAGACTGATGACTTTCAGACATGATCAGCTACACACCAGCCTCCAGTATTACAGACTCTCTCAAATCCAGATTGGTTTAGCTACCTCAGTGACTTCAGAACTGTCTCTTTATCACTTAAAGCACCACACTGAATGCTTACACAATTTTCTGTACCTCTTAATGGTCCAGAAATTCTCTCTCTCTCTCTCTAGCGTTTTAACTCCTGTTACTATTCCACATTTTGTACAGACAGGTTACTTTATTTAATACTGACTTGTGACTGTCCAAACAGAACAAAAACAGGGGCAAGTTTCTCTCACAAACTTCAGGAGGCTACATGAAGCTCCTGGGTCACTGGCAGCTGAGAGAGAAAAGACAACAGCTGAGTCATTCCTCCCCTGCTGCAGCAGAAAAAGCAGCCAGGAAATGCACAGAGAGAAGATGAGGCAGCACAATGTGGTAGGAGATGAGAACATTTCCAGTCTAATTAATCATGTCCCCCAGCATGGGTACAACACCCTACATGTAATTCCAACATCCCCTTCTCCTGTTAAGCTTTTGAGACTGAGATCAGCAAACCATCATCTTCCAAATCTTTTATGCTGCCTTCCAGCTTTCTGGGTATTAAAACCTGTACAGACTTTGGACTATCACAAGAGGTAACAAGTGACTTCAAGCAACTATTTTTTAATTCCTTTACTCCTCGAATTTTTATTACCTCCAAAAAGCCTGGAGGAATGGCACTGATTCAACAGCACTAAAACCCTATGAATAGGTGGACTGACACAGCACATACCTTTCTCTCCTTTAGGATGTTACCCCGTGACAGGACGTGGTTTCCAGCATTTCAACCAGTTTTTGAAATTTAGAAACAAATCGGTTTTATTAGCTTTGTCTAACTGGTACACATTTCCTTGCCAGACCTTATTAGGTGTATTCCAAGTAGTATCTCAGCTGTAATTAAAGAATGACCTAAGAGCAGCCTAAAATCTTTCTGCATCAAGTGTTACTTCAGGTCTTTATCAACAAGATGAAATTACTGTAAGATAACTTCAGTAGCCCACCCCCAATGATAATACCCTTTGTATAAAATTGCTTTAAGTAATTGCTTTCTAAATTAACTTGGACTCCCACAGTAAACCAGGAAGTTCTACAGATTTTCTTCACATTAGAATAGAAATTGCTTCCCGAAAGGCATAAATTCCCAGAACTCACCCTGCACCTAAAGCTCAATCCTGTGGAAAGCACACCTGCCCAAAGAACAGAAATGCTGTGAAACTTTCCTTCTCTGCAATTTCTACTGACATTTTTAAATGTGTTACAAAAAGATACATTTGACAATTCTGAAAACATGGTATAAAATAACATGCTATGAAATATCAAGTGTTCTGACATCCTTGATCATCAAAATGAGAAAAGAGGGTGAGATTTTCTTGTTCTGGCATTGTTCTCACTGCTGACACGTGCAGTTCTGGCTGTCCATCCCTCCTGCTGTCCAGCAGTTTGTACAGATGCCACCATCTTTCCACCAAGTTTCACTACAGTAAAGGACCAAATCGTAACTTACAGAAAAACTTCCATGGGAGTTTGGCTTTTAAGCTTGTGGAATTTAATCAGCAATTCCAGCCCATGAAAACACGTCAATGTCCTCAACTTACTTACTTTATCACTGATTTACTGAGTGCCCATCATACATTCAAAACAAACTTCCACTTCTGTAAAAGCTGTGACAGAAACAGGAATAAGCCTTTACAATAGGCACAATCTTGATCAAAGACACTGAAACTGGACAGCCAAGGCAAACAAGCCCAGACACTTCCTCTGGGACTCTATGCAAGCTTCAAGTCCATGTGAGCTGCTGATCTGGGCACTACTTAAAAAGTCTCCTCAGACTTGTTTAAGCCATTGCTTTGCAAAAAATGTATTAGGCATAGAAAGAGTAAATTACAGCTACTTGACTTACTCAGCAAAACTCATGAAGGAAACCTATACCATGTTGGATATATTAATTTTGCTGTATGTACATACTTATCTCACTTGTGCAAGTCAAAGTCAAGGTGGTCAGCATGTGGTTTTTCACAAACTAAACTTCCTAGAACATGTCTGAATTACCCTGACAATCCAATTTCATTAAATTATTTTCCTGCAATGGGAAAAATGTCCATGAAGACAAAGCCTTTGAGCATATTTGAATAACTTTACCACAACTCTGCTGTAATTGCACATTTTATGACTGACTGGATATATGCTGCAAATAATACCCAGGTGTTTTGTAAGCCAACCTGGAAAGCACAAAGACTCAGACAAATATTAACTGAAACAAACCTCATTGTTTTTGGAGAATTCTTTTTTATGTAGCCAGAACTTCCAGTCCTACTGCCTATTCCAGACAGGTAGCAGTGTATAAGCCCTCTGCACCCAGCCATGGACACTAACTCAATGCCCATACAGAGCTGCCACCATTAATCTCATCAAGCACATACAATTAATTCACAGTCTACATAAATCCAGGCCCTATTCTCCTTCAGAAATAAGCTGCATACTTTTTTTCTTGCAAGTATGAGTTAAAAGCAGTTTAAAATAGAAGTGCTGCAGGACACCACCACTAATTCTATTTTAACCATTAATTTAGTACAACAATTTAGCTGGTAAGGTACAGTGACCCTGGTCAACATTCTTGGAGACCACAGAGCTTTTTCAAGTTATTTTCTTACATTATGCCGGACTATGGGCCTATGTAGTAAGCATTTCTCTCTTGCTTTGGAGTTGCATAGTGTGCCTCAGTCCAGCCCACACTGAATTCCTATTTCCCTGCAGATCTGAAGCAAAGCAAGTTATTCAGTGAAGGAAGTCAAGAGTGCATTCTCTGTTAAAATTGAATTTAACAAACCTCATTATGATACCTTTTCAGTACAGCAAGTTTTCTACTTTTATGTCACTGTGTCAGTTACTACTACCCAAAGGGATACAAGAACATACCCGCTGGAACATGCCAGGAATTACTTTTGTTAACTAGATGACAACTGCTTCCGCTCCTCTGAAAACTAACCAGGTCTTCCAGTGTGCATGTCTCAGTTCTGTATCAGCCTTGAGGTTACCACAGGTTTCCTTGGTGTTACGGTACAAGATCCTACCTTAATAAAAAAAACACATTATGATTGCTACTTGCAGACATACAGCGTTAGAAGTGTTAGAAACCAGAAGTATTTCTTCCTACTCAGGCAACTCTTGCTCAGAGTTTTAAGAGCTAGCAGGCAGGAACACTTCTACAGAGAGGCCCAAAAACGACAAAGATAGCTAGAGATTTTAAATACCAATTTTATTCCGCCGTTTCAACGTTAAGTGTGTATTTCCAGAGGATGCAGCATAAGCAGCAGAGACGGCCGAGAACAGGAATTCAATTCCTTTCGCTCATCATTTCTGCGTCTGTATAGCACAGCGACAAAGCCTCCTGACCCTTCCGCTCTTACCCTTGTTAAGATTACGTGCAGGTTACAGCCCGGGTGATTTTTCCACAGCTGTTACCGCTAAACCCCAGCCCTAAACCCTGCAAGGTCTACTCGCGAGGCCCGCTCATCACCCCGCGCCAAGGCACTGTCCCCAGCTACCGCCCAAGCGCGGCGGGGGTCCCTCGGCGGACCTCGCACGGCCACGGCCGCCCCCGCTCCGCGCAGCCCGCGGCACCCGCGCAGGGCGGGCAGGGCCGGCACCTTTCGCCCGCAGGCTCCACGTGGCCCCG